>JAXQQM020081879.1:80000-184238 GCA_034641835.2 Pinus albicaulis | reverse complement strand
ATTCACATTCCACTCCTGCATTTTACCTTCTGTCAGAAATTGTTGTTTAATATTTTTGTTTAAAATGGCCGTGAGCCTAACTGTCAATGATGAGATGCCCCTATTCCTCATCATGAATTTTGGTTATTTTTGATGGAGACCTAAAAATGATTACCAGCACGCAAGAAAGATATTTTTTCCAAAAATATCTTCTCGCTCATGTTTCTGAGGCTTCTATATAAGAAACAACTAAAGAGAAAAACGGGTTCTAGATTTTCCGAAGAATTTGTTGTGAAAGAGTTTTTGTATGCATTTTGTTGAAGCTTTAATACAAATGTGAAGAGCCCGTTGGGTCTCAATGATAAGGAGTTTTATCTTTAATGAGGATTCTGGTCTTAGTGCTTTATAGTCTATAACTTTTCCTTATGTGATATAGCTTAGCTGTTCATTTCACTATTTCCATTTCTCTTGTATCATGCTCTGGAATGCGAGTGGCTCACTGGTTCTGGTATGAATTTATCACCATTGATACTTATGCCAAACCTGTCTAGTGCTTTAAATATTGCTCAGTCATGATATGTTGTTTCATTTTCCACTTCATCCACGTTTCTTCTATATTAAGTGCTATGGGATGTTATTTGTAAAAGCTATGGACGTGTATGGATTCTTATTACCATAAGCCCATCTCATGTTTATATATGTTTATGGAATTTCATCTCATTAGTGGTTAGTATTCCTTCTATATTTCTTACACAACAAATGCCGCTTGATTTCAAATCTCTGTAAAGCATTTTTAGAATCCATCCCTCCTTATGGAAAGTTGTCTTTGAGTTGTCTGATACATTTATATTGAGGATTCACTCCTTGCCTCTGCAATATTCCTTTCATTATGCTGAGTCTGTGAGTATTTTGGTTCCATTTATATTGAACTTTCCTGTAAAATTAAAATAGCCAAAGAGCCTTGTTCTGATAACTATCTTTGTTATATCATATGCTCCTTGCTATATAAGATGTCCTAGGCACTGGTCTTTCACAACTCAAGACTGTCTCTAGGGTTGACAACATCTTTTTGGCGCCGTTGCCGGGGAATCGAAGTTGAGAAAAGTTGAATCCCTGGACCTCAAAAAAAAATTATTCACTCTTCAAATAGGTGAGCATGGAGAGTTGAGAGTTGTAGATCCCTCACCTTGGCGACTCCACATTCATTTATCAGAAAAATTTACTTGCAGTCCTGGCTCCTCGTAAGCCACACCTGAGGTCAGATACGTCTCAGCCAAAGACACCTTTTGTGTCTGACCCAGAGAAGATCCCACATAGAAGGAGTTGGAGAGAAATACCATCAGTCCATACTGAGATCCCTGAATTCTCTTTAGAATACTTTCCGTCCTCCTCCACTCAAGTTTCCCAAGTGCAAGGTCCCAACTCCACTGTGGGAGATACTGATTACTACTCAGATAGTCCACCCTAGGGAGGTGTCCCAATTAAAGATGAACCTGAGTCAAGGGATACCAAATACTACCCATTTCACCTTACCCCTGAGGCCGAAGAGGTCAAAGAAGTCACCGAAGTATCTGCCATTAACAACCCGTTATTCCCATCAACACCTCAAGCTGCTGTCCAATACATTCCTATCGTCATTCATACTTCACTTCCACCTCCTCCTCCTCCTTTTACATAACAAACTCTTGCATTACCCCCACCTCCCTGGATGGCCAATGTTCCTGGTTTCTTGTTGAATAAGTATTCCCCTCTGGCATTACCTCAAGTGTTGAATGTAATGCCACAGGACTATCTGAAGATCTTACCCCGATTCAATGGGGAAAATGAGATTGAAGCTCAAAAACATCTTGAGGTCTTTTGTTCTTTTGTAGAGAACTTTAATGTGGAGCATCTAGATGTAGTCTTAAGACTGTTTGTTCAATCTCTTGATGGCGAAGCCAGAAAATGGTTTAAGACATTGGGAGACCGTTCCATCACCACTTGGGAAGGAATGGAAGATACTTTTCTCAGAAAATGGGGGGGAGAAGAAATATCATGGACATTGTCTTATTGATTTTAACACACTTAAGAAAAGACATAATGAAGGGGTGTTAGAATTCATCAAGATATTTAACAAATTGTATTTGAGGCTTCCTGCTGAAATGAAACCTCATCAAACCGTTGCTAAAGTTGTTTTCATGGAAAATTTTGACTCAGAATTCGGTTTCTCTTCGAGAGAAAGAAAACTTGCCACTCTGGATGATGCTAAAATAGATGCACTAGAGTTGGAGGAAAGTTTTTCCTCCACTAGTAAATCTAAGGGAAAATCAGAACAAGATGCTAGAAGAAAGGGCAAAGAAGAGGTGATACCTCTAGCCAAGATAGAGACTCGGCTAATGACAGAATTGAAGAAGTGAAAAAAATGATTAAGAATATTTAAAGTAAGCTGGTCAAAACTGAACTAGAGGCCAAGAATTCATCCTCCAAGAATTTCCAGAACGCTCCAAATAGGGATTACAACCCTCAGTATAGAAAACCACACTTGCAGATACTGCAGAGGGAATGGAAGGAGCAAAAAGATCAGGTACCACACCCTCTGTACTTGGAAGGTCAGGTAGATGGTCCCACTGAAGACACCACTTATGAGCAAGAGGAGGCATACCTTGCTTTTTCAAACAATGATGAAGTAGAATGTCCCCTACAAGAAGGAGTTGAAGTGGAGATTCCATCACAAGAGGAAGAAAGAGCTAATGAAAGCATCGAAGATCCTGAGATCGATGACTACTGCAAGTAGTTTGTCGATTTCATGCAAGCACAATTTAACAAAAGATACGACCTCAGATCTTCTAGGAAGACAACTCACACTCAGGATCAGGAGGAAGACACACCTCATGGGGAAGCATCTGCTCAGAAGGAGACAACAAATCAAAGGACCACAGACAAAGGTAAGAGGCATCTTAACGAATCTTTACAGTCTGCTGATCAAATTCCTTCCTCTTCACAAGTGGCTACTCCCCCTAATGTTCAGTCTGTCATAAAGGAAGTCAAACCCCTTTTCCAAAGAAAATAGTCAAAATATATTTTAGTAGATAAGTCCTCCTCTATCTTCAGTTTACAAAAGGATCTTGAGAAGGTAAAAATCCCATTTACCTTAACCGAATTGTTGAAGCAGCCTGCATATCAGTCCCAGGTCACATCCTTTATGCTTCCCCCAGAAGTAGCACATATTCCAGATAGTCTGAACCTTCAAGAAGAAAGACCCATGGTTGTATTTGGCCCACATGTTCAGGAATTAGATGCTTCTACTCCCCCATTTTATGTGTCCTTAGTAATTCATGACCTACTGTTACATAACTGTATGTTAGATTCAGGAGCCTCCCATAACCTATTGCCCCTATCGGTCATGGAACAACTAGGATTACAAATCACCCATCCATACAAAGACCTCTATTCATTTGATTCCAAAAGAGTTAAATGCCTGGGTATGATCAAGGATTTGGTGGTCAATTTGGCCCAAATCCC
The DNA here is from genome assembly GCA_034641835.2 of Pinus albicaulis. Taxonomy (NCBI): domain Eukaryota; kingdom Viridiplantae; phylum Streptophyta; class Pinopsida; order Pinales; family Pinaceae; genus Pinus; species Pinus albicaulis. Next base: position 180,758 of record JAXQQM020081879.1, on the reverse strand, counting down.
AGCAAAAAGTGTGGTGATGGACATCGTGGTGGCTGACATCCCAGCTCGCTTCGGCATGTTGCTGTCAAGGTCCTGGGGGACTAAAATTGGTGGGTCAATCAAGTTGGACTTGACCTATGCTACTATCCCAGATTTTGGCGGCCAGGAGAGGAGGTTGTACCAGGAAACTAGATTTGCCAAGATGGTCACCAAGGTTGAAAACTCAGTTAATTCTCTAGTTTATAGTAAGGAGGGAGATTTCTCATGTTTGATGCTGGAAGAAGATAAATATTACACTCATGAACCATCATTCTGCCAGATCAAGACCAAGCAGTCCATAGAGAGCCATGAAGCAGGAATCTGGACACTTTATTTTGATGGAGCAAACTCCAGAGAAGGTAATGGGGTTGGAGTATTATTGATTTCTCCTACAGGCCAATGGGTCCCATTATTTTTCAAGCTAGAGTATGAAGCAACTAATAATGTGGATGAATATGAAGCACTTCTGTTAGGGTTACAGACAACCAAGAGCATGAACATACATAGTTTAAAGGTTTTGGGAGATTCGGAACTGGTGGTTAGACAAGTGAAGAATCAGTGTCAAACCAAACATTCGAGGCTGAGAGCTTATAGGAACGAAGTTTGGGACCTGGTGGAGAGTTTTTTCTTGGCATTTAATATTCAGTTCATGCCCCGGGAGCAGAATAGGATGGAAAACTCCCTTGCAGTTGCTGCCAGTACTTTCTGTCCACCTCAAAACTCTCTCTTAAGATACGAAATTGAGGTATGTTATCGACCATCAATCCCAGATAAAAATAAACATTGGAAGGTGTTTAAGGATGAAGAACAAGTGAAAATATTCCTGGAAAGAGTTGGTGAATTCTCCAATATGGAGATTGATGCTTGTGAAGAAGAAGAGGCTGAAAACACTTCAGAAAATAAATGGGAAGAAAAGGTGGCTGACCATAAAGTTCTGCAACTAAAAGGCAACGTTATACCCCGAGGAATAGTGCCCTTAGAAAGGTTGTTTAATAGGAACGAGGTCCCACTGTAGCCGAACAAATTTGTGGAGGAAAATCAGGTAGAATATCTTAACCTTGGTATTGATGCTGACCCCAAAATTGTGAAGTTATCCAAGAAATTCCTAGAGGGGTATAAAGAGCTCTACCAGAAATTATTCCAGTCATACAAAGATGTGTTTGCATGGTCTTATCAGGACCTAAAAACCTTCTATATCAGCTTCATGCAACATAAAATTCCACTGAAGGGAGATGCAAAGCCACATAAACAGAAGCTTAGACAAATAAATCCCCTGCTGCTTCCATCCATTGAGAAGGAAATTAAGAAACTGTTGAAGGCAAAAATCATTGTGCCATTGAGGTATTCTGAGTGGGTAGCAAACCTAGTCCCCGTCCGGAAAAAGAATGGAGAAATAATGCTCTGCGTTGATTTCCGAAATTTAAACCGAGCATCCTTGAAGGATAATTATCCCCTACCCAAGATGGATCACATCCTACAGAAAGTGGTAGGAGCTTCTCGGATGTGGATGATGGATGGATTCTCTGGCTACAATCAGGTGGTTGTACTACCAGAAGATCAGAAGAAGATTGCCTTTACCACTCCACGGGGTACGTTTATGTATGCCATGATGCCTTTTGGGTTGATTAACGCAGGGGCCACTTTTCAAAGGGCCATGGACATTGCCTTTGTTGGGGAGCAAGATAAGTTTGTGGTAGTATATCTGGATGATATCACCGTGTTCTCAAAAGATGATGCAGAGCACATTGAACACTTGCGTAGAAATTTCGAGAAGTGCAGAAAGTATGGTCTCTCTCAATCCACAGAAGCCATTGTTTGCATTAGAAGAGGGTAAACTTTTGGGACATATTGTAACCAAAGATGGGGTAAAAATAGATCCCAAGAGAGTAGAAGTTATAAATGGCATTTCTCTTCCTATAAATAAAAAGGAGGTGCAGGTGTTCCTAGGGCACATTAAATTTCTGAGGAGGTTTATCCCTAACTATGCTGAGATAGTTAGACATATAACTGACATGCTGAAGAAAAATAATGAGGTAAAGTGGTCCCAGGAATCACGAGAGGCCTTTTCTAGGATAAAAAATGCCTTTGCTGAAGCCCCTGTGCTAGCTGGACCAGACTATGCCAAACCTTTCATGATATTTTCATTTGCATCACCTCATACAATGGCAGGAGTTTTATTGCAGAAAAATGAAGAAGGGTATGAGCAGCCCATCGCCTTCTTCAGTCAGGTGCTCCGTGATGCTGAGCTGAAATATAACATATTAGAAAAGCAGGCTTATGCTCTGGTGAAGCCTCTTAAAGCATTCCGTATGTATGTCTTGCAGTCCCATATCACTGCATTTGTGCGTACATCAGCTGTAAAATATATTCTTATCCAAGGAGATAACAAAGGAAAAAGAGGGAAATCGATTGCAGAAATACAAGAGTATGAGCTAGACATCTGCCCTACCAAACTGATCAAGGGACAAGGGTTAGCCAAAATATTGTCCGAATCAAACTTCCAGGCTCTGGGTATAAATATTTCCATGATAGTAAATGAGGAGTCTGAGAAGAAAGAAGAGCAACAGGGAGTAGAGATAGCTACTCATAAGACACATATGGGGTACCTCATCAGCCCGTGGTACAAAGAGATAGTGGAATATCTTCTAACACTCAGCTGCCCTCCTAGCTGTGACAAAGCTAAATACAGAACACTAAGGTTGAGATCAAAAAGGTATGTTGTTGCCAATGGCTGGTTGTACTGGCGAGACCCCTCGGGCATTCTGCACTTGTGTCTCACAGAGGACGAGGTAGAGAGTATAATGACCGAATTTCATGAAGGAATCTGCGGGGGTCATTATAGTTGGAGAGCCACTACTCACAAAATCCTGAAGGCTGGCTTCTTCTAGCCCAAACTCTTTGGAGATGTGTTTACCCAAGTTAGAGCTTGTGAGAAATGCCAAAGGTTTGCTGAAAGACAGAAGTTGGCACCTCTGCCCATGATCCCTGTTCACGTGGATGAACCATTCCAGCAATGGGGAATTGACTTTATTGGTGAAATACATCCTCCATCAAGTGGTCAGCATAAGTGGATATTAACTGCCATGAATTATTTCACGAAGTGGGTGGAAGCTATACCTGCAAGGAATGCAACTGATGCTGTGATAATGAAATTCATGGAAGAAAATATCATATCCAGATTTGGCTGCCTTGCCAAGATAGTGATTGAAAATGCACAGGCCTTCAAATCTGCAAAGTTGGTCAGTTTCTGCCAGTAGTATAAAATTACACTAGGCCACTCTATGGCTTATTACCCACAATGAAACCACCTGCCAGAGTCTTCAAATAAAACCCTGGTAAGAGCACTGAAGAAGGCTATCAACGAAAATCAGAAAAATTGGGATTCCTAGTTGAAATTTGCTCTGTGGGCCAACAGGATTACCAGCAAGAGAGCAACCGGCAAGTCCCCATATGAATTAGTATATGGGAGGGCAGCAGTATTCCCTGTACAGTTAGCCTTACCAGTATCTCGATTCATGCAAGAAAGTCAAGAAGAACCCGATGATGTGACCAGGAGAATCAATCAGCTGGTAGAGTTAGAAGAAACACGGAACCAGGTAAGTCAGAGGCTAACTGAATATCAAGAGAATATGAAGGAACTTTTTGATCAACATGCCAAGGACAAGAAGTTGCAGGTTGGGGATGTAGTGCTCAGATGGGATATTCGAATAACTGAAAAGGGGAAACATGGTAAATTCAACCCACTCTGGTTCGGCCCTTTTAAAATTGTGGAACAAGGGGCAACGACACTTTCAGGTTGGAAAATTTACAAGGAGTCTTGCTCAATGCCCCTGTAAACGGTTAGTTCCTCAAACCTTACTTCCAGTTCTGATTCATGCCGAGAGAGCCTGATGTATCATACTATACATTATTTTTCTGTTTTCATCTTTGTTTGAATGATGTGTGTGTCATGATGAATCATGAAGAGAAAAATAAAAAGTGCTGAAGAGTGGTGTCCACAAAGAAGATTAATAGGTGGTCTTCGAAGTTCTCGACACACCCATGGATGAACGTGCCATCCCCAGGTGGAGCCAATGTTGATCATATGGTTAACATTAGTCATTTTTAAAGATAACCTTGAGTAGCAAAGTATCGAATGTCATGACTCGTGGTGAAAAGTTTAAATAATGGCTAGAGAGAAACGATGCTAAGCTAAGTCAAATGGCTGAATAACTAAGCACATGTCCAAAAGGGGAGGAAGACGTAAAGGCTCCGAACATGAAGCAAACAAGCGAAGCCTTCAAGGAATGCATTTCCTCTAAAAACACATCATCCTTGAAAGCCTCCTTGCGCCTTTTCCTTTTGGAAATCCCTCCCTCTTTATTTCCCAAATTTGAAGCCTCTCTGTTTGTGAAGAAGAATGCCCAAAAAGCCTCTTTTCCCCCTATTTCACACCTTTTAAACCTATGTTTTCATCCCCTTGTATCCCCTTCTAATTCCCTTATTACCCTTCAAAATCATCATATTTCCCCTTTAAACCTCACAAATACCCTTTGTTTGGCTTAATAACCCCCTTTTCCTCTCTACCGTTACCCCTTTTTGGCCTTAAAATGCATTGAAAATAGGCCAAAAAACCATTCATTTTACATATACAAGCTAAGCCCCTTTCGGCCAGCCCCCTTAAACTACTTCCCCATATACCCTGCACCCAGGACCAAGCGCTTAAGCCTCGGGCACTTATAGCAATCAGAACGATTAGTGTGGGCCCAATCCTTTGCAAACCCGATTTTTTCCGACGCGATGGTGTTATGGTCTGTGGAGCGTGGGTGTAATGCCCGCCGTCGATCTATATGGATCTGACGGTCTGCGGAAGTCCTATCGCGCCCATCGCACCATCGCACCAATCGCAATCACAACTTTTAAAGTGTGCCGCCCGCCGCACTCCCCGATTTCGATCCTCCAATTGTAATCTCCGCCGTCGATTTCCCTTTTATCCGACGACCCTTATTTCTCCCACTCTGTTCCTTTACCCCCATCCGTCTCCCCGTTGATTGAGTCTCTACCATCGAACTTGTTCTAGATCAGACGGTTGGCGCTCAATCAAGCATCGCCAATCGCAAGTTCTTAAATGTGTCACCCGCTGCCTTCCCCGATTGCGATCCGCCGATCCAAATCGTGACCGTCCATCCAAGTTAGATCAATGGTCCTCATTGCATCGCCCTGTTCATTCATATTTCTCCATCGGAGTTTCGGCCCTGCTTTGCTCCGATGTGATTATATTGCAACCGTTGATCTCTCGGGATCCAACAGTTCATACCTAATTGACCCCCGTCATGCTAGGATCCCACCACTCCTACCGTGTTACAGTCATTATCAAGGTACGAAGCACATCTCCAGGAAGAGATGGAACGGACAAATATACTCCCAGTTAAAAGCTAAGACCATTGTTTCGTCGCTCCACCAAGAATTTTCTCTCCTCCATCTGGTAAAGCATAAAATCCCCACCGATGTAAGTTTAGATGACCTCATCGAAGCTTATATCAAGGTGGAAGTATTCACAAAAATGCCCAAACCTATAGCAGATAGTTAGCAGAGATGCACCTGATATGCCAGCCTGGTCGCCAGCTCATCAGCCAACGTTCCACCACCTGTGTCAGTGACCGCCTCGACTCCATCTCGTCCGTGAACATTGTCAATTCATGATTCGGCGCTAGTGGCCTTTTAATTTCATTTTAGTTTTTTACTTTTAACTTTCGAGTGGAATTCACATTCCACTCCTGCATTTTTTTTCTGTCAAAAACTGTTGTTTAATATTTTTGTTTAAAACGGCCATGAGCCTAACTGTCAATGATGAGATGTCCCTATTCCTCATCATGAATTTTGGTTATTTTTTATGGAGACCTTAAAATGATTACAAGCACACGAGGAATATATTTTTCCCAAAAATATCTTCTCGCTCATGTTTCTGAGGCTTCTATATAAGCAGCAACTAAAGAGAAAAAATGGTTCCAGATTTTCAAAAGAACATACTGTGAAAGAGTTTTTGTATGCATTTTGTTGAAGCTTTAATATGAATGCAAAGAGCCCGTTGGGTTTCAGTGATGAGGAGTTCTATCTTTAATGAGGATTCTGGTCTTGGTGCTTTACAGTTTGTAAATCTTTCCTATGTGTTATAGTTTAGTTGTTCATTTCATTTACATCCATTTATCTTGTATCATGTTGTGGAATGCGAGTAGCCCACTGGTTTTGGTATGAATTTATCCTAGTTGATACTTATGCTAGAACCTGTCTGGCACTTTAAATATGGCTCAGGCATGATATACTGTTCCATTTTCACTTCACCCATACTTCTTCTATACTAGCTGCTATGAGGTGTTATTTTCAAATGCTATTGTCATGTGTGGATTCTTAATTTCATAAGCCCATCGCATGCTGATATTTGTTTATGGATATTGTCTCAATAACAGTTAGTATTCTCTCTACTCTTCATATGCAGTAAATACTTTCTGACTATTCATCTCTGTGAAGTAGTTAGAATCCAGCCCTCATTCCAGTAAGCTTCCTTTGAATTGTCTGATGCATTCGTGTTAGAGTTTCACGATTTGCCCCTGCAGTGTTGCTTTCCATGTGCCAAAGTCTTGAAAATCTCAGTCCCATTCAAATTAAGCCTTCCTGTTACTAAAGATAGCATGAGAGCCTTTTTTGATAACTTCCCGTGTTATACCATATTCTCCTTGCTGTATAAGATGTCCTAGGCACTGGTCTTTCACAACTCAAGGTTGTCTCTAGGGTTGACAACATCTTTTTGGCACCGTTGTCGGGGACTACGAAGTTGAGAAAAGTTAAATCCCTATGCCTCGACAAAATCTTTATTCACTCTTCATAAAGGTGAGCATGAAGAGTTGAGAGTTGTAGATCCCTCACTTTGGCGACTCCACAGTCATTTATCAAATAAACTTACTTGCAGTCCTAGCTCCTCAGAAGCCACAGCTGAGGTCAGACACGTCTCAGCCAAAGACACCCTCTATGTCTGACCCAGAGAAGATCATACATAGGAGAAGTTGGAGGGAAAGACAATCCATCCACACTGAGATCCTTGAATTTTCTTTAGAAGACTTTCCATCCTCCTCTTCTCAAGTAGACCAAGTGCAAGGTCCTGACTCCACTGAGGGAGAGACCGGTTATTACTCAGACAATCCTCCTTTGGGAAACATCCAAATCAAAGACGAAGCTAAATCGATAGATACTACTCGTTACACATTCCATCCCACTCCAGAGGCTAAAGAATTCAAAGAAGTCACTAAAGTATTTGTTGTTAATATTTTGTCTTTTCCATCATCATCCCAAGCTGTTGTTCAATACATTCCTATTGTCATTCACACTTCACTTCCACCTCCTCCTCCTCTTACACATCAAACCCTTCTACTACCTCCACCTCCTCCTCCAATGGCCAATGTTCCTGGTTTCTTGTTGAATAAATATGCCCCCTTGGCTTTACCTTAAGTATTGAACAATATGCCACAAGACTATCTGAAGATCTTACCCCGATTCAATGGGGAAAACTAGATTGAAGCTCAAAAGCATCTTGAAGTCTTATGCTCTTTTGTTGAGAACTTTAATGTGGAACACCTGGATGTAGTCTTAAGACTGTTTGTTCAATCTCTTGATGGCGAAGCCAGAAAATGGTTTAAGACATTGGGAGACCGTTATATCACCACTTGGGAAGGAATGGAAGATACTTTTCTTAGAAAATGGGGGGAGAAGAAAGATCATGGACATTGTCTTACTGAGTTTAACACACTCAAGAAAAGGCATAACGAAGGGGTGTCAGAGTTCATCAAGAGGTTTAACAAATTGTATTTAAGCCTTCCTGCTGATATGAAACCTCATCAAACCACTGCTAAAGTTGTTTTCGTAGCTGCTTTTGACTCAGAATTCAGTTTCTCTCTAAGAGAAAGAAAGCCCGCCACCCTGGATGATGCTCAAACAGATGCACTAGAGTTGGAGGAAAATTTTGCCTCCACTGGTAAATCTAAGAGAAAATCAGAACAAGATGCTAGAAGAAAGGGCAAAGAAAAGGTATATACCTCTAGCCAAGATAGAGACTCAGCTAATGACAGAATTGAGGAAATGAACAAAATGATTAAGAATCTTTCAAGTAAGCTGGTCAAACTTGAACTAGAGGCCAAGAATTCATCCTCCAAGAATTTCCAAAATGCTCCAAATAGGGGTTACAACACCCAGTACAGAAAACCCCCCTTGCAGATACTGCAAAGGGAACGGAAGGAGCAACAAGATCAGGTACCACACCCTCTGTACTTGAAAGGTCAAGTAGATGGTCCCACCGAAGACACCACTTATGAGCAAGAGGAGGCATACCTTACTTTTTCAAACAGTGATGAAGTAGAGTGTCCCTTACAAGGAAGTGAAAAAGTGCAGATTCCATCACATGTGGAAGAAAAAGTTAATGAAAGCACAGAAAATCCTGAGATTGATGACTAGTGCAAGCAGTTTGTCAATTTCATACAAGCACAATTTAATAGAAGATACGACCTCATATCTTCTAGGAAGAGAACTCACACTCAGGATCAGGAGGAAGATGCACCTCATGAGGAAGCATATGCTCAAAAGGAGACAACAACTCAAAGGACCACAAACAAAGGTAAGAGGCTTCTTAACGAATCTTTGCAGTATGCTGATCAAACTCCTTCCTCTTCACAAGTTGTTACTCCCCCCAATGTTAAGTCAGTCACAAAGGAAGTCAAACCCCTTGTCCAAAGCAAAGAGTCAAAAGAGATCTTAATAGATAAGTTGTCCCCTGCCTTCAGTTTACAAAATGAGCTTGAGAAGGTAAAAATCCCAGTTCCCTTGACCGAATTGTTGAAGTAGCCTGCATATCAGTCTCAGGTCACATCCTTTATGCTTCCCCCAGAAGTAACACATATTCCAGACAGTCTGAACCTTCAAGAAGAAAGACCCATGGTTGTATTTGGCCCACAATGTTGAGGAATTAGATGCCTCTACTCCCCCATTTTATGTGTCCTTAGTAATTCATGACCTGTTGTTGCATAATTGCATGTTAGATTCAGGAGCTTCCCATAACCTATTGCCCCTATCGGTCATGGAACAACTAGGATTACAAATCACCTATCCATACAAGGACCTCTACTCATTTGATTCCAAAAGAGTTAAATGCCTGGGTATGATCAAGGATTTGGTGGTCAATTTGGCCCAAATCCCAGCAAAAAGTGTGGTGATGGACATCGTGGTGGCTGATATCCCAGCTTGCTTCGGCATGTTGCTGTCAAGGTCCTGGGGGACTAAAATTGGTGGGTCAATCAAGTTGGACTTGACCTATGCTACTATCCTAGTTTTTGGTGGCCAGGAGAGGAGGTTGTACCGGGAAACTAGATTTTTCAAGACGGTTACCAAGGCTGACAACTTAGTTAATTCTCCAGTTTATAGTAAGGAGGGAGATTTCTCATGTTTGATGCTGGAAGAAGATCAATATTATGCTCATGAACCATTATTCTGCCAGATCAAGACTAAGCAACCCATAGAGAGCCATGAAGCAGGAATCTGGACACTTCATTTTGATGGAGCAAACTCCAAAGAAGGTAATGGGGCTGGAGTATTATTGATTTATCCTACAAGCCAATGGGTCCCATTGTCTTTCAAGCTAGAGTATGAAGCCACTAATAATGTGGCCAAGTATGAAGCACTTTTGTTAGGGTTACAGACAGCCAGGAGCATGAACATACAGAGTTTAAAGGTTCTGGGAGATTCGGAACTGGTGGTTAGACAAGTGAAGAATAAGTTTCAAACCAAGCATCCTAGGCTGAGGGCTTATAGGAACGAAGTTTGGGACCTAGTGGAAAATCTTTTCTTGGCATTTAATATTCAGTTCATGCCCCGGGATCAGAATAGGATGGCAGACTCCCTTGCAGTTGCGGCCAGTACCTTCCGTCCACCTCAAAACCCTCTCCTAAGATATGAAATTGAGGTACATTATCGGCCATCAATCCCATATAACATTAAGCATTGGAAGGTGTTTGAGGATGAAGAACAAGTGAAAATATTCCTGGAAACAGTTGGGGAATTCTCCAACATGGAGATTGATGCTTGTGAAGAAGAAGAAGCTGAGGACATTTCAGAAAACAAATGGGAAGAAAAGGTGGCAGGTCATAAAGTGTTGCAATTGAAGGGAAATGTTATACCTAGAGGGTTGGTGCCTCTAGAAAGATTGTTTGACAAGAACGACGTCCACTGCAGCCAAACAAAGTGGTAGAAGAAAATCAAGTAGAAGACCTAAATCTTGGTACTGATGCTGACCCCAAAATTGTGAGGTTGTCTAAGAAAGTCCTAGGAGAATATAAAGAGCTCTACCAGAAACTTTTTCAGTCTTACAAAGACGTGTTTGCATGGTCTTATCAGGACCTGAAAACTTTTGATATTAGCATCATGCAACACAAAATTCCTCTGAGATGTGAAGCCACACAAGCAGAAGCTTAGACAAATTAACCCTCTGCTACTCCCCTCCATAGAGAAAGAAATTAAGAAACTGTTGAAGGCCAAAATCATTGTGCCATTGAGGTATTCTGAGTGGGTAGCAAACCTAGTCCCTGTCCAGAAAAAGAATGGAGAAATAAGGCTATGTGTTGATTTCTAAAATTTAAACCGGGCATCCTTAAAAGATAATTATCCACTGCCCAAGATGGATCACATCCTGCAGAAAGTGGTAGGAGCTTCTCGGATGTCGATGATGGATGGATTCTCGAGTTACAATCAGGTGGCTGTACTACCAAAAGATCAGAAGAAGACTGCCTTTACCACACCATGGGGTACGTTTATGTATGTTAGGATGCCTTTTGGGTTTATTAATGCATGGGCCACTTTTCAAAGGGCCATGGACATTGCCTTTGTTGGGGAGCAAGATAAGTTTGTGGTGGTATATCTGGACGACATTACTGTGTTTTCAAAAGATGATGCAGAGCACATTGAACACTTGCGTAGAACCTTCGAGAAGTGCAGAAGGTATGGCCTCTCTCTCAACCCACAAAAGTCTTTACTGGCATTGGAAGAGGGCAAGCTTTTGGGACATATTGTCACCAAAGATGGGGTAAAAATAGATCCTAAGAGAGTAGAAGTTATAAATGGCATTTATCTTCCCAGAAATAAAAAGGAGGTGCAGGTGTTCCTGGGGCGCATTAAATTTCTGAGGAGGTTTATCCCTAACTATGCAGAGATAGTTAGACATATAACTAACATGCTGAAGAAAAATAACGAGGTAAAGTGGTCTCAGGAATCACGAGAGGCCTTTTCCAGGATAAAAAATGTCTTTGCAGAAGCCCCTGTGCTAGCTGGACCAGACTATGCCAAACCTTTCATGATATTTTCATTTGCATCACCTCATATAGCGGCAGGAGTTTTATTGCAGAAAAATGAAGAAGGGTCTGAGCAGCCCATCGCTTTCTTCAGTCAGGTGCTCCATGATGCAGAGCTAAAATATAACATATTAGAAAAGCAGGCATATGCCCTAGTGAAGTCTCTTAAATCATTTCGCATGTATGTCTTGCAGTCCCATATCACTGCGTTTGTGCCTATAGCAGCTGTAAAAGATATTCTTATCCAAGGAGATAGCGAAGGGAAAAGAGGGAAATGGATTGCCAAAATACAAGAGTATGAGCTAGACATCCGTCCTACCAAACTGATCAAGGGACAAGGGTTAGCCAAAATCTTGTCCGAATCAAACTGTCAGGCTCTGGGTATAAATCTGTCCATGATAGCAAATGAGGAGTCTGAGAAGAAAGAAGAACAACAGGGAGTAGAGATAGCTACTCATAAGACACATATGAAGTACCTCATCAGCCCGTGGTACAAAGAGATAGTGGAATATCTTCTAACACTCAGCTGCCCTCCTGGTTGAGATAAAGCTAAATACATAACACTAAGGTTGAGATCACAGAAGTACATAGTTGCCAATGGTCGGATGTACTGGTGAGATCCCTTAGGCATCCTGCTCCTGTGTCTCATAGAAGACAAGGTTGAGAGTATAATGGGCGAATTTCATGAAGGAATCTGTGGGGGTCATTATAGTTGGAGAGCCACTGCTCACAAAATCCTGAAGGCTGGTTTCTTCTAGCCCAAACTCTTTGGAGATGTGTTTTCCTGGGTTAGAACTTGTGAGAAATGCCAAAGATTTGCTGAAAGACAGAAGTTGGCACCTCTGCCCATGATCCCTGTTCACATGGATGAACCATTCCAACAATGGGGAATTGACTTTATCGGTGAAATACATCCTCCATCAAGTGGTCAGAATAAGTGGATATTAACTGCCACAGATTATTTCATGAAGTGGGTGGAAGCTATACTTGCAAGGAATGCAACAGATGCTGTGGTAATGAAATTTATGGAAGAAAATATCATATCCATATTTGGCTGCGCTGCCAAGATAGTGACCAACAATGCACAGGCCTTTAAGTCTGCAAAGTTTGCCAGTTTCTACCAGCAGTATAACATTACGCTAGGTCACTCTACGGCCTATTACCCACAAGGAAATGGACTGGCAGAGTCTTAAAATAAAAACTTGGTGAGGGCACTGAAGAAGGCTATCAACGAAAATCAGAAAAATTGGGATTCTCAGTTGAAATTCGCTCTATGGGCCAATAGCATTACCAGCAAGAGAGCAACCAGGAAGTCCCAGTATGAATTAGTATATGGGAGGGCAGCAGTATTCCCTGTACAGTTAGCCTTACCAGTAGCCTGATTCATGCAAGAAAGTCAAGAAGAACCCGATGATGTGACCAGGGGAATCAATCAGCTGGTGGAGTTAGAAGAAACACGAAACCAGGTAAGTCAGAGGCTAACTGAATATCAAGAGAAGATTAAGGACCTTTTTTATCAACATGCCAAGGACAGGTAGTTGCAGGTTGGGATTTAGTGCTTAGATGGGATATTCGAGGAGCTGAAAAGGGGAAACATGGTAAATTCGACCCACTCTGGTTCGGCCCTTTTAAAATTGTGGAACAAGGGGGGCAATAACACTTTCAGGCTGGAAAATTTACAGGGAGACTTGCTCGATGCCCCTGTAAACGGTCAGTTCCTCAAACCTTACTTCCGGTTCTGATTCAGGCCAAGAGAGCCTGATGTATTATATTGTACATTAGTTTTTTGTTTTCATCTTATTTTGAATGATGTGTGTGTCGTGATGAATCATGAAGAGAAAAATAAAAGATGCTGAAGAGTGGTGTCCACACAGAAGATTAACAGGTGGTCTACGAAGTTTTCGACACGCCCAAGGATGAACGTGTCGTCCACAAGTGGAGCCAATGTTGATCATATGGTTAACATTAGTCATTTTTAAAGATAACCTTGAGTAGCCAAGTATCGAATGTCATGACTCATGGTGAAAAGTTTAGATAATTGTTGGAGAGAAACGATGCTAAGCTAAGTCACGTGGCTGAATAACTAAGCACATGTCCAAAAAGGGGAGGAAGATGTAAAGGCTCCTAACATGAAGCAAACAAGTGAAGGTATGGTATAAAAGGTCTAAAACTAAAAATATTATAATACAGCCCGCCTTTATATCATGCACGTTGAAATGAGTCTCTGCATGTGCTATTCCGAGGGGGATAAAATGTTTTTTGAGCCTTCAAGGAATGCATTTTATCTGAAAATGCATCATCCTTGAAAGCCTCCTTGTGCCTTTGTCCTTTGGGAAATCCTCACTGTTGTTCCCAGTTTTGAAGCCTCTCTGTTTGTGAAGAAGAATGCCCAAAAAGCCTCTTTTCCCCCTATTTCACACCTTTTAAATCTCTGTTTTCATCCCCTTGTCTCCCCTTCTTATTCCCTTCTTACCCTTCAAAATCATCCTATTTCCCCTTTAAACCTCACAAATACCCTTTGTTTGGCTTAATAACCCCCTTTTCCTCTCTACCGTTACCCCTTTTTGGCCTTAAAATGCATTGAAAATAGGCCAAAAAACCATTCATTTTACATATACAAGCTAAGCCCCTTTCGGCCAGCCCCCTTAAACCACTTCCCCATATACCCTGTGCCCAGGACCAAGCGCTTAAGCCCTGGGCACTTATAGCAATAAGAACGATCATTATGGGCCCAATCCTTTGCAAACCCGATTTTTTCCAACGCGATGGTGTTATGGTCTGTGGAGCGCGAGTGTAGTACCCGCCGTCGATCTATACGGATTCGACGGTCCGTGAAAGTCCTATCGCACCCATCGCACCACCGCACTAATCGCAATCGCAACTTTTAAAGTGTGCCGCCCGCCGCACTCCTCGATTGCGATCCTCCGATTGTAATCTCCACCGTCGATTTCCCTTTAATCCGACGGCCCTTGTTTCTCCTGCTCTGCTCCTTTACTCCCGTCCGTCTCCCCGCCGATTGAGTCTCTTTCGTCGATCTTCTTCCAGATCAGACGGATAGCTATCAATCGTGCATCGCCAATCGCAAGTTCTTAAATGTGTCACCTACTGCCTTCCCCGATTGCGATATGCCGATCCAAATCGTGACCGTCCATCTAAGTTAGATCAACGATCCTCATTGCATCGCCCTGTTCATTCATATTTCTCCATCGGAGATTCGGCCCTGCTTTGCTCCAATGCGATTAGATCGCAACCGTTGATCTCTCGGGATCCGACGGTTCATACCTAATCGCCCCCCGTCATGCTGGGATCCCACCACTCCTACCGTGTTACATTCATTATCAGGGTACAAAGCATGTCTCCAGGAAGAGATGGACCGAACAAATATACTTTCAGGTAAAACCACCCGGTTAAAAGCTGAGACCATTGTTTCGTCGCTCCGCCAATAATTTTCTCTCCTCCATCTGGTAAAGCATAAAATCCCCACCGATGTAAGTTTCGACGACCTCACCGAAGCTTATATCAAGGTGGAAGGATTCGCAGCAATGCCCGAACCTGTAGCAGATTTTCAGCAGAGATGCACCCGGTATGCCAGCCTGGTCGTCAGCTCATTAGCCAACGTTCCGCCACCTGTGTCAGCAACCGCCTCGACTCCATCTCGTCCGTGAACATTGTCAATTCATGATTCGGCCCTAGTGGCCTTTTACTTTCATTGTAGTTTGTTACTTTTAACTTTCGAGTGGAATTCACATTCCACTCCTACATTTTACTTTCTGTCAAAAACTATTGTTTAATATTTTTGTTTAAAACGGTCGTGAGCCTAACTGTCAATGATGAGATGCCCCTATTCCTCATCATGAATTTTGGTTATTTTTTATGGAGACCTCAAACTGATTACAAGCACGCGAGGAAGATATTT
The DNA here is from genome assembly GCA_034641835.2 of Pinus albicaulis. Taxonomy (NCBI): domain Eukaryota; kingdom Viridiplantae; phylum Streptophyta; class Pinopsida; order Pinales; family Pinaceae; genus Pinus; species Pinus albicaulis. The sequence goes on along the minus strand of JAXQQM020081879.1, from coordinate 165,461 downwards.
TTCCCAAAAATATCTTCTTGCTCATGTTTATGAGGCTTCTATATAAGCAGCAACTAAAGAGAAAAAATGGTTCCAGATTTTCAAAAGAACATACTGTGAAAGAGTTTTTGTATGCATTTTGTTGAAGATTTAATATGAATGCAAAGAGCCCGTTGGGTTTCAGTGATGAGGAGTTCTATCTTTAATGAGGATTTTGGTCTTGGTGCTTTACAGTTTGTAAATCTTTCCTATGTGTTATAGTTTAGCTGTTCATTTCATTTACATCCATTTATCTTGTATCGTGTTCTGGAATGCGAGTAGCCCACTGGTTTTGGTATGAATTTATCCTAGTTGATACTTGGTATGAATTTATCTTGTATCTTCCCTCTCTTCCACCTCCAACTCTATCTCTCTTTCCCTCCTCTATCCACTCTCCCACATTCTCTCTCTCTTACTTCCCCTCTATCCCTTTCTCGCACACATTTATCTCTCTCTCTATCTCCCTCTCTCTCCCTCTCTTCACCCTCCAATTATTTTTCTCTTTATCTCACCCCCAAACATACACATACTCTCTATTTCCCCCTTGTCACTCCCTCTCTCTCTCCACTTCTCGCTCTCTATGTATTTATTCTTCCCTTCCTCTCTCACCCTCCAACTCCATCTCTCTATCCCTCCCTCTCCTATCTCCCTCCCTCTCTCCTACTATTTCTCTTCCTTCCTCTCTCCCCCTTCCTCTCCTACCTCCCTCGCACACCTTCCTTCCTCTCCTATTTATTTCTTCTTCCCTCACTCTCTCACCTTCCAACTCCATCTCTCTATCCCTCCCCCTGCTATCTCCCTCCCTCTCTCCTACTATTTCTCTTCCTTCCTCTCTCCCCCTTCCTCTCCTAAAATAAAATAAAATGTAGGAGCAATAGAAATCAAACCTGAAAATCAATTGCAGCTCGTTAACACTAAAATCCTTCCCACAAATATTATTTTCCAAATCAATCCAAATAAGTTCGTTGATGCTTAAATCCTTTCCCACAAATATCATTACTACCACTTTCGAACAAATCACGAAATCCTTTCTCACAAATATGATTTCAGTGTTTGAAAAGTCACATAGATGCTTCCTCACAAAAAAAATTCGAGACTTTGTTTGTGTTAACTTTATATATGTAGGGAGAGAAGTGATTTTTAATTAGGGCCGACATTAGGTTAATTATATTAAATTTTAAATGTTAAATATTAAACATTATTTTTACATTTTTAAGTGATCCAAATTTATTAAATTTAATAATATTATTACTATAATATAATAATGTGAATATTAGAAATAATAATATTATTAATATTAATATTAGGGTTAATAAATTTTTTTTGGCATGGTATTAATAATAATTTGACCCATGGTATTTAGCTCAGGATTCACCTAAATAAAACCACTTTTTGAGTGTTCCTAAATATGAATAGTATTATGGAGTAAATATAAAAGGAATTTTTATTTATTTACCATACCTCTTTTATAAATATGGTATTTTCCCCACAGTATTCAGCCCATGGTATTAAAGTGGTACATTTCTCACATTACATCTACACATCTCTATACACTCCAACATATCACATGTTTATTGTTACCTCTGATAGGAAATGCATATAGTGTACTCAAATACCAACCTACGTGATCCAAATTTATTATATTTAATAATATTAATATCATAATAAAATAATGTGAATATTATAACTAATAATAATATTAATATTAGGATTAATAATGTTTTTTTGGCATGGTATTAATAATAATTTGGCCCATGCTATTTAGCTTAGGATTCACCTAAATAAAACCATTTTTTGAGTGTTCCTAAATATGAATATGATTATGGATTAAATATAAAACAAGGGGTTTTATTTATTTACCATACCTATGGTTTATTTATATTTTATTTATTTAGCATACCTCTTTTATTAATATGGTATTTGGCCCATGGTATTTAGCCCATGGTATTAAAGTGGTATATTTGTCACATTACATTTTTCATATTACATCTGCATATCTCTATACACTCCGACATATCAAAAAGTTTACATTACTCACATGGACTTCTACACACATTATATCCATACATCCCTATATAATCGACTCTTTATAGAGAAAATCTTGGACATACAAACTTCTCCATATCTCCTTGTCACTTCATCTCGCTCTCCACTTCTCACCTCGATGTATTCCTTTTTCCTCCCTCTCTCCCCCTCCAACTCCATCAATTTATCCTTCCATATCTCCTTCTCTCTCTCTCTCTCTCTCTCTCTCTCTCGTTTCTTTTCCCTCCAATTTTATCTCTTTCCTGCATCACTCTCTTCCCTCTCCGTGATGTCCTCTCTCTCTCTTGTCCTTCCTCTCTCTCCCTTTTATTCCTTGCCTTCCTCTATCTCTCTCTCTCTCTCTCTCTCTATCTCTTTTACTATCTATATTTGCCCTCCATCACAACTCTCTTTCTCCCCACCACTCTCTCTCTCTCTCTCTCTCTCTATGCGCAGTGCAAGAAATAATCTTCCCTCTCTTCCACCTCCAACTCTATCTCTCTTTCCCTCCTCTATCCACTCTCCCACATTCTCTCTCTCTTACTTCCCCTCTATCCCTTTCTCGCACACATTTATCTCTCTCTCTATCTCCCTCTCTCTCCCTCTCTTCACCCTCCAATTATTTTTCTCTTTATCTCACCCCCAAACATACACATACTCTCTATTTCCCCCTTGTCACTCCCTCTCTCTCTCCACTTCTCGCTCTCTATGTATTTATTCTTCCCTTCCTCTCTCACCCTCCAACTCCATCTCTCTATCCCTCCCTCTCCTATCTCCCTCCCTCTCTCCTACTATTTCTCTTCCTTCCTCTCTCCCCCTTCCTCTCCTACCTCCCTCGCACACCTTCCTTCCTCTCCTATTTATTTCTTCTTCCCTCACTCTCTCACCTTCCAACTCCATCTCTCTATCCCTCCCCCTGCTATCTCCCTCCCTCTCTCCTACTATTTCTCTTCCTTCCTCTCTCCCCCTTCCTCTCCTAAAATAAAATAAAATGTAGGAGCAATAGAAATCAAACCTGAAAATCAATTGCAGCTCGTTAACACTAAAATCCTTCCCACAAATATTATTTTCCAAATCAATCCAAATAAGTTCGTTGATGCTTAAATCCTTTCCCACAAATATCATTACTACCACTTTCGAACAAATCACGAAATCCTTTCTCACAAATATGATTTCAGTGTTTGAAAAGTCACATAGATGCTTCCTCACAAAAAAAATTCGAGACTTTGTTTGTGTTAACTTTATATATGTAGGGAGAGAAGTGATTTTTAATTAGGGCCGACATTAGGTTAATTATATTAAATTTTAAATGTTAAATATTAAACATTATTTTTACATTTTTAAGTGATCCAAATTTATTAAATTTAATAATATTATTACTATAATATAATAATGTGAATATTAGAAATAATAATATTATTAATATTAATATTAGGGTTAATAAATTTTTTTTGGCATGGTATTAATAATAATTTGACCCATGGTATTTAGCTCAGGATTCACCTAAATAAAACCACTTTTTGAGGTTCTAAAATATAAATAGGTATTATGGAGTAAATATATACAAGTTTTATTTATTTACCATACCTCTTTTATAAATATGGAATTTGGCCCACAATATTCATCCCATGGTATTAAAGTGATGCATTTCTCACATTACATCTACAAATCTCTATACACTCCTACATATCACATGTTTATTGTTACTCCTAAGATAGGAAAAAAATGCATATAGTGTGACCAAATACAACTCACAGGATCCAAATTTATTATAATAATAATATTATCATAATATAATAATGTGAATATTATAACACACACATACACACATTCACGCATGCGCTCGCGTAAAAGGAGTTAATGAGCCTTGGGCTCGCGCGCAGCCTCCAACGCTGCACACACGCCGTGCCCACATGGCCCATGGCACTACACTTGATGGCGTTATTAATACGCCTCGATCTGAACAGAGATGTAGTTATTGCACCATCGCTCCTGGGTATATGGTGTTGGTTTTGTGGAACGTTTGCAATATGGAGGGAGTGCAGAAACGATGAGGGCCATGGCGGACCTCTGAACCCTCTTGACACTGTTTGCTCGCCCGGATGTGCCAATTCCAGCTGCAAGACGCAGACTGGACGCCGCTGCAGCATTTTCGCCTGTCTGGAGACCATCCCGGGCGTTCATTTCTCCAACAGCCCCTTCTGCGGTGCTTCGGCCTCAATTGGAGCTACAGCAGTGCTCACTGCAGGTAATTCGGCTCCCTCTGGTCTCAATTTGCATTCCTCGGACAATTTCTCCATTAGCAATTGTATCTCTGGTTATATTGCTTCTTCGTCTGGTTGGCATAACCCCGGAAGCCTCCTCACCATTCCTCAAGCTCTGCATCCTCTCTTTGGTAGTCCTCGCCCGCGCCACCTTTCGTTAGCTATGCCACGCCTCAGGCAGCGCATGCGCTGCAGAAGGGGCACGAGTCGAGGTCTGGCTCACGAAAATCCTCCTTCCCCGCTATCTGAACTCAGCTCGTCCTCTGAGGATGACGCTCACACGCCCCCGCCTGCCTCTCGCGGAGGTGGAGGCAGAGGCAGAGGCAGAGGACGACGTGTTGTGAATTATGTTCATGCAGGCAGAAGTCGAGGTCGTGTTCATGCTAGGAGTTCTGGTGATTTCCCATGTCATCCCCCTCCGGCCTCTGAGCCTCTTGGTCTTGGCCGTCCTCCTGAAGCTCTTGCTCATTCCAGTCAGCCTCCCTCCGACTTCTCTGCCCCTCCCGGTCAGCCCATTCCACGGGAAAGTCGCTTTCGGGGCGCCACTATCAGACAAACCACTCAGAATGCTGAGCTCCGATTCCACTGCACCTCCTTCGACTCCATCATCACCGCCTTCATATCTGTTTCTCTCCGTGAGGAAATCCCGCCTTGCTCCGCCCCCTCCCCCCCCATTGACCATCGCCCCTCTCCCCCACCTCTCACGGAGCTGCGTTCTGGAGCTGACAACAAAGATTTGCAGACTGACAGCCATGCAGGAAAGGAGGACAGTAGCAAGGAGAATGAATATGCATGCAGGATTGAAGAGGAACCAATGTCTACCGAGCACGAGGGCTAAATCCCCTGGCTCATTCACTTCTGGTTTTTTTGAGTTTTGTTGTTTCAATTGCTCCACTGATGAGCAGTATGATGTTTCTAGCTTTTACATTGCTGTTTACATTTTATGTATAATCCTCTGGCCGGTTTCCCTTCTAAGGGCGGCCCAACACATTCTGCTTAATGGGTTGGTTTCCCACTCTGGGCGACCCAAAACAATCAAGAACAGTGATGATAATCAGTCCCAGCTTGCTGGCTCACACAGCAGCAGCGAGGGTAGTTTTGTAACAGTACTTTTATAAATTAATAGATTAGTCTTATTTAGAAAAAAAAAAAATATTAATATTAGTATTAATAATGTTTTTTTTGAATGGTATTAATAATAATTTGGCCCATGCTATTTAGCTCGGGGATTCACCTAAATAAAAACCACTTTTTGAGTGTTCATAAATATGAATATGATTATGGAGTAAATATAAAGACGTTTTATTTATTTACCATACCTATGGTTTATTTATATTTTATTTAATTAACATACCTCTTTTATTAATACGGTATTTTTGCCCACGGTATTTAGCCCATGGTATTAGTGGTATATTTCCCCACATTACATTTTTCATATTACATCTACACATCCCTATATAATCGACTATAGAGAAACTCTTGGACATACACTCTCTCCATATCTCCCTTTCGCTTAATTTCTTCTCTCCACTTCTCACTCTGGGATGTATTCCATTTTCCCTCCCTCTCTCCCTCCCAACTCCATCAATCTATCCTTCCATCTCTCCTTCTATCTCCTCCCTCTCTCTCGTCCTTCCCTCTCTCCCTCTCTCTATCTATCTTTCCCTCCAATCCCTCTTTCTTCCCCCCACCACTCTCTCTCTCCTCTCTCTCTCTCTCTCTCTCTCTCTCTCTCTCTCTGTCAACATATACACTAAAATCAATGCATATAATGCAAGAAATAAAATAGGATTAAAAATCACCATCCACACCCGAAATCAATGCATCGAGTGTAAGAAATCATCTTCCCTCTCTCCCCCCCTCCATCTCCATCTCTCTTTCCCTCCCTCTCTCCACTCTCTCACATCCCTCCTCTCTTCCTTCCCCCTCATCTCTTTCTCTCCCCACATCTTGCCTCTCTCTCATCTCCCTCTCTCCCTCTCTTCACCCTCTAACTATGTTACTATATCCCTCCCTCTCTCCTTCTACAACCATTCCCTCCATTTCTCCTTATTTTTTTTCTTTATCTCACCTCCAAACATACACATACTCTCTATTTCTCCTTGTCACTCCCTCTCTCTCTCCACTTCCTCAATTTCTACATATTTCTTCTTCCCTCCCTCTCTCACCCTTCAACTCCATCTCTCTATCCCTCTCCCCTCCCCTCTCTCCCTCCCTCTCTCCTACTCTTCCTCTTCCTTCCTCTCTCCCCCCTTCCTCTCCCTACCTCCACATCACACCTTCCATCCTCTCCTATGTATTTCTTCTTCCCTCCCTCTCTCATCCTCCAAATCCATCTTTGTATCCCTCCCCCTCTCCCTATCTCCCTCCCTCTCTCCTACTCTCTCTTCCTTCCCTCTCTCCCCCTTCCTCTCCTACCTTCCTCTCACAGACTTCCTTCCTCTCCTAAAATAAAATAGAATGCTGTAGTAATAGAAAATCAAACTCGAAAATAAATTGGAGCTCATTGACACTAAAATCCTTCCCACAAATATTATTTTCCAAATCAATCCAAATAAGTTTGTTGACGGTGAAATCCTTTCCCACAAATTTTATTACTACCATTTTCGAACAACTCCCGAAATCCTTTGTCACAAATATTATTTCATTTATATATGTAGGGAGAGAAGTGATTTTTTCATTAGTGTACTCAAATTCCAACCCTACGTGATCCAAATTTATTAAATTTAACAATTTTATTATTATAATATAATAATGTGAATTTTATAAATAATAATAATATTGATATTGATATTAGGGTTAATAATGTTTTTTTTGGCATGGTATTAATAATAATTTTGGGCTCCATGGTACTTAGCTGAGGATTCACCTAAATAAAACCACTTTTTGAGTGTTCCTAAATATAAATAGGATTATGGAGTAAATATAAAAAGACATTTTATTTATTTACCATACTATCGTTTGTTTATATTTTATGTATTTACCATATCTCTTTATAAATATGGTATTTGGCCCACGATATTCAGCCCATGGTATTAAAGTGGTACATTTCTCACATTATATCTACACATCTCTATACACTCCAACATATCACATGTTTATTGTTACCGATATAGGCAATGCATATAGTGACTCAAATACCAACCTACGTGATCTAAATTTATTAGATTTAATAATATTTAGTGTTCCTAAATATGAATATGATTATGGAGTAAATATAAAAAATACGTTTTATTTATTTACCATACCTATGGTTTAGTTCATTTTATTTATTTACCATACCTCTATTATAAATATGGTATTTGGCCCAAATATCAAAACTATACATTACTCACATGACATCTACACACATTAGATATACACATCTCTATACACTGCGACATATCAAATGTTTACATTACTCACATGACATCTACACATCTCTATACACTTCAAAATATCAAAATTTTGCATTACTCACATGACATATAAACACATTACATCTAGACATCCCTATATATTGGGATGTAGAGCACCTCCCTCGGACACACACTCTCTCCATATCTCTCTTGTCACTTCATCTCTCTCTCTCCACTTCTCACTATCTATGTATTCCTTCTTCCCTCCCTCTCTCCCCCTTCCTAACTCCATCTCTCTATCATTCCATATCTTCTTCTATATCCCTCTCTCTCTCCTCCTCTCTCTCATCCTTCCCTCTCTCTCTCTCTCTCTCTCTCTCTCTCTCTCTCTATCTATCTATATATATATCTATATATATATATATATCTTTTTCCCTCCAATCCCTCTTTCTTCCCCCACCACTCACTCTCTCTCTACTCTCTCTCTCAACATATACACTAAAATCAATGCATATAGCGCATGAAATCAAATAGGATTATAAATCACCATCCACAATGAAATCATCTTCCCTCTCCCCCCCCTCAAACTCCATCTCTCTCGCCCCCTCTCTCTGCACTCTCTCACATCCTCTCTCTCTCCTTCCCTCCCTCTCCCTCTCTTTCTCTCCCACGTCTACCTTTCTCTCTATCTCCCCTCTCTCCCTCTCTTCACCGTCCAACTATGTTACTATATCCATATCTCTCTTCTTCTCCCCCCATTCCCTCCATCTCTCCTTATTTTTATTTTTATCTCACCTCCAAACATACACATAATCTCTGTCTCTCTCTCTCACACACACACACACACACACACACACACAAAAATCTACAATAAAATCAAATATATAGTGCAAGAAATCAAATAGGATTAGAAATCACCATCCACACAAAATCAATGCTTTGAGTGCAAGAAATAATCTTCCCTCTCTTCCACCTCCAACTCCATCTCTCTTTCCCTCCCTCTCTCCACTCCCTCACATTCTCTCTCTCTTATTTCCCCTTTATCCCTTTCTCTCCCACCGCTATCTCTCTCTCTCATCTCTCTCTCTCTCTCTCTCTCTCTCCCTCTCTCTTTCACCCTTGAAAAATATGTTACTATATCCCTCCCTCTCTCTCTTCTCTCCTTAATTTTCTCTTCATCTCACCCCCAAACATACACATACTCTCTATTTCTCCCTTTTCACTCCCTCTCTCTCTCCACTTCTCGCTCTCTATCAATTTCTTCTTCCCTCCCTCTCTCACCCCTCCAATCCCATCTCTCTAACCCTCCCCCTCATATCTCCCTCCTTCTCCCTACTCTTTCTCTTCCTTCCTCTCTCACCCTTCCTCTCCTACCTCCCTCTCACACCTTCCTTCCCTCTCCTATGTATTTATTCTCTCCCCCTTCTCTCACCCTCTCACTCCATCTCTCTATCCCTACCCCTCCTATTTCCATACCTCTCTCCCTACTCTTTATCTTCCTTCCCTCTCTCCCCTTCCTCTCCTACCTCCCTCTCATACCTTCCTTCCTCTCCTACCTCCCTCTCACACCTTCCTTCCTCTCCTAAAATAAAATACGAGGGACAATAGAAATCAAACCTAAAAATCAATTGCAACTCATTGACACTAAAAATAATTCCCACAAATATTTTTTTTCCAAATCAATCCAAATAAGTTTGTTGATGCTCAAATCCTTTCCCACAAATATTATTACTACAAGTTTCGAACAACTCCCGAAATCCTTTCTCACAAATATTATTTCACCGTTAGAAAAATCACGAGAGATGCTTCCTCACAAACAAAATTTGAGACTTTGTTTTTGTTAAATTTATATATGTAGGGAGAGAAGTGATCTTTCATTAGGACAGACATTAGATTAATTAGATTAAATTTTTAAAATGTTAAATACTAGAAATTGCACCTAATAGTTGCAAAGGGAATGCCATAAGGAAAATGCTAGGAGGAGATGAAATGTAGTTAGTTTGATGTGTCATTTTATACCTGAAAAGAAGATAAAATTCAACATGTTCTCATTTCTTGGACTGGAAATTTAAATAAACAAATCCGGAGGTTTTAATATCTCAATACGAGATTGAGATATTGAATTCAATTCCTCTTGTGGTTATGAACTCACACCTTTTCAATAGTCAAGATTCTATATTTTCTTATATGGAAGAAAAAACATTTATAAAACCCTAGGGATGATATTCGAATCAATATTTGAATTTTATCATTTACACAATATATAATGGTTCATAGTAGAACGAATATGGTTTAGACTCAAACCTTTATTCACGCCAACACCCAATAATATTCGGGCCACACAATATAAATGTGTATGTGCTTAGTGCTTTACCAACCCATCACATAATTATACCATATAAATTTTCCCCTTTTCTAACAATCGACCTTGGATAAACCCAAACGCTATATAATAGCGTCCGGCCCACACAATTCAATTGTAGACAGAGTGTAGTCAAATGCTCCCACGGTCTCGAAGGAAAATACACATGACCATTCCATACTCATCAACCTTGGCTTTAATCAACCCGATGATAAATAATATTGAGACTCGGGCCCACATCTTAGTCCTTTTTATTAAGTGTCGGACGGATTCGATGGCTTAGCTCACGTTGCATTCCAAAACATCATATTCCATACATCCGATGGTAATCGCGTAGATTAGTTGCATGGAGGTTAATTCTCCAAATTCATGCGATGAGGGTGGTTTCCTAATACCGCCAAAGGACACGCATCAACCCATGACACACATCACGTTTTTTTTCCAAAAAACTCCTTACCATTTTTTTAAACTGCGTCGAAAATCGCTTTCACCTCCAAAACAACTTACACTATTACCACACAGATTCACTATTCTTCAGGTTTCGTTATTTTCCCTCGTGTTCTATCTTACTCTTTAACACCTTACGCTAAATTAAACTGCTGCCCTCATTCTTCTTCCTTCGCGTAGCCATACCTAATTAACTCGGGACTACAACCATTTGCGCAGTAGATACAATAGCTTATATACTCCCTACGAATCATGTATTATGGGTTCAACAAGATCAATATCGATTATGCAACTCAATACACCAGTCCTCGTTTTCATTCGGTTACATACACATTCATAACATTTATCACAAGGTCTTACATATACCTAATTCACGGAGGTTCGAGCACGGTATTTCATTTCTCTACCAGAGGCAAGCAGGTGCCATTACCCCAAATTCAACATTCTATTCACACATCTAATTATAGAGTACTTCCACCGGACTATTCCTATGTAGTTACCTATGAAGTGTAAGCCATTCTCACAGGGAATGCAGAAATCCACCAATGCTCATAAGTTCGAGCCATTAGCTCGTGCTCCACCGAGAACTCAAACGGTCCATATACACATAATCCAATCACGGGGTTTCATATTTGCCACTGGGAATTCGATTATCCTTCTCGAGAACACATACATATATTCACACCGAATTAAATCAAAAAATGCAAAAAATAGTACTAAAACCAATTCTTCCACAACATATGCACGAGGTTACTTTACAAACTCCTTTACGCGAGGCCGGATCTTCAATCCGTTGACCTCCTATTCTCCTACTCGTCGCTTCCCTGTCTCACCAACTCTATGCAGCTCGATGGAGGCCTTCTAGACTCGCGGGTGTCTATTCCTTTGAGGGGTGCATATCCATCAAATAAGGAGCATGGATAGTCTTGAACCATTATTAATCAAATGCGGCTAGGTAAATATGTAGTTAGAATTATTATGAATAAATCACACACCTACCAAACATGATGGGAAGAAAACATTAGCGAAAACACCGCAATCGTAGCGAAATCTACCCCCAATGAATGCCATGAACCATGATCTTGACCCATGATATTGAAGCTATAACATAGCATTAGAAGCATATCTAAGACCCTTTTTTTAATATTTTTAAATATATTCCTGGAACATTTGGAAGTATTTCCATAGAACATTAAATACCACTTGGTGACTTAGTGAAGTGGCTTGAAGACAATTTTTATACATATCTATTGAAGATATCTTTTTTTGGAGCATCTATTCGATTTGAGAGTTGAAAACATTCAAGAAGTCACTAATTAAGCATTCAAGATTTATTTGAAGTAGTATTTACTCTAAGACTCTAAGTAAATTGGTCCTAGCTAAAAGGCCGACTTAACAAAATACCATGACTATATATGGATCAGGTAAGTCGTAGAAGCTATTGATTTATTTTATCAGTTATTTTTAAAGAATCCATGTAAAATCGGAAGTGACCCCAAACATTAGGTTAATAATATCTAAGATGGGATAGATGCTGGTAGAATCTTTTTGGATACCATGGAATACAAAGTGACATAAGAAAAACGATTTCTGATATGGATGTAGTGTTAAAGGGTACTCCTACTCATTCTTGGACTATGCACAAGGGAAGATATTCCCTATCCGGGATGTTGTTCAACCAATTATTATGCATAGGTTTTGTCTCCCATCAAAAGTTCGAATGTCAAGCACTCGTCACACAACTAAGGAGAACCAATCGACCTTTACGGAACTAAGGGAGAACCAATAAAGCTTTATGGATTTCTATGAAGGTAAGACAGAAGATCCTTCTCTTAGTACGAAACCCCAAATTCAATTTTATTTTTATTTTATCCAACAATAAAGGCTTGAAAATGTCACATTTAAAATAATGGAAATGTTTCACAATGAAAACAAAAAGGTAGAAAATGCCACGTACATATTTTTATACTTAATCGTGAAGGAAATAGTATACAATCCAATAAAGCTTGTTGTTAGAATCAATTCATAGTTTAGAAACAGTTGAAAACAATAAGTGCATTGTTAGAGATAGTAGAAAGTATATAAACTCTTTGTTAAACGATCCAATCCTAAAAATAGACTATATACACTTTTACGAAGCACTTGACTTTAGCTCAACTCAGTGTATGGACATAGATTTTATAGTGTTTATTAGCATAACAATTATCCCGGATGCGAGAATGACAAGTGAGAAAATGGTGGTGAATTCTTTATTATCTTGTGTGATTGAATGATATTAAGAAATGTGCTAAAACGTAGAGGAATTTGTTGCCCTTGAACCAACATCCTAATCACCAACAACAATTCACCAAATATGAAATAATCATCTGGTAGGTCCATGCATTGTAGAGCTACATACATTCAATCTATTCAAAATAACTCTTATATGGTATGCACTCATGTTGAGATACAAACGTTAAATCTATGGGGGAATTAAGAGGCTTTGGCAATTCATCCATACAAAGAAGATCATTTCGATATAATGATAGAGGTTTGCGTAGTTCATCCAGTTACCTTTTACTAGGGAATAGTGGAAGAACTCATATAAAGGGGTATGCACTAGGAAATGAGATGAGTATTTTGTCAAGATAATTGCAACTACCTTGGTTGACTAGAATGATACATTTGCATATAATGATGAGACACTGTTAATTCATCCGAAAAAACTGTCCACGGCCTATTGGAAAAGAAAAAAGCTCGTTGACTAGAATGATACATTTTCATATAATGATGAGACCGTTAATTCATCCGGAAAATTGTCCATGGCCTCATTGGAAAATCAAAAAGCTGGTCTGACTAGAATGATACATTTGCATATAATGATGAGACATGTTAATTCATCCGATCGTCCATGGCCTACTAAAAAAGAAAAATCTCTTTTATGGTAGAATTGAAGCGTGAGATGGTTATTCTATCAATAGCATTGTAGAAATAAAGACAATGACGAGGCTTGGGAATTCATACAGTAAATATTTTTCCAAGGCCCATTGGAAAAATATTTTTATATTGTATGTACTTGAATAATGAGATAAGTATCCTCGTCGGTAGTATTGACAAAATTAGCGATGTTAATCATCTCTCCAGTTAGATTTCTCTCATTGCACTGCATGACTATGTATTTCAAAACGCAACCATAATAGTGGTCAATGTCACATCTATTAACAAAGTGATTTATCCAAAGATAAGACCCTAATCATTTCTATGTCAATTACTTTAAAAATTCAGAATTTCATATTAAATTAGGTAGTTCAGTAAGTTGCACTCATGCATAATGATGTTTCTTTCTCTCTAGGACATGTCACAAATAATTGTCTGTTTGAAATAATTTTCCCGTCTCCTTAAAATGGCAACTCCATTCTTGGATATTGTTGAAATAATTTCTCGTCTACTTAAAAATGGCAACTCCCATTCTTGGCTATTGTTGAAATAATTTCCCTGTCTACTTAAAAATGGCAACTCCATTCTTGGTTGCTGCTAAGTGATGAGAAACATTATTTTACATATGTATGGTGCAAGCTCACAGCAGAGAGATCATGAAACCCTTGAATGAATCTATAAGGTAAATACTTCATATTTCATTTTTCCCTTAGCTATCATCCCTATTGAAACCACGGCTATTACAACTACCCCGTACGTGAAATGCAATGACAGATGGACATTGCACACTATAGCTATTTTGAGACCCTTGAATGTTTTGTGATTCTTGAGAAAAATAAATACTCGGTAGAAAAAGGGTGATCATAGTTGGGAAAACAATGTAAGGGGCAAGTTATAAATAGTCTCCATCCACCAAAAATTGTGGGGAAAAAATACATTTTCAAAATTCAAAAACCCATATATAATATCGGACAGACTGGGGAGTAAACAAGGCCTACAACAGACAAGAGAATGGGTGGTAAAACACTATCTTCAACATAAATAATTACGGTTTACAACTTTCCAAGTCACAACATACTTATATCTTTGGGAGTTGTATGAAAATCTAACGATTTTCATATCCGAAAATCGAAAACGCCATAGATCCAAAACTATTGAATAGATAAAAATTTATTCTTTTTGCCTTTGGTTTTTCTTGATCAAATAGAAATTATGCATCCGTAAAAAATTTATTGATTTCACCATCCTTATGTACGAACATAATAAATTTACATTATTGCCTTCATGTCGAATAACATCAAAATAACACCGTACAAGAAGCTCAACAAATGTATTTTTTTAAAAGAGGAAAAAGTGGAAAGGGAACTTTTTAGGATCTTTCCAATGGAAGCATTCCAACTCGGAAAAGAAAAGAAATAGTTGTACCCATTTTGACATAAATTAGAGTCTTGCTCGATGTCATTGTGTTTATATCATTGCACCGAGATAACCATTTCAATTTCTTTAAAATATCCATGTAAGATTCACAACACAATAAAAAATTAGTGTCCCATGTCTCTCGCTTAAAAAACAGAAAACGAGAGGAAAAAAAAATCGACATGAATCAATCTTCACCAAATCGTTTAAACAACGAGGTTTGAATTTGATGTTTTTATATCCCTCTCAATGCTTGATAAATTGAGAGTGAGTTTGAATAGGTCCATTCTAGTTGTTAACTAAGAAACCACACATATAGTCATCAAATAAGAATATTCAACACTATATAGAATACACATTGAAAACGATTTATCCAATAATTTTTTTTCTAGATGGGGCAATATAGTACACGTCTGCATAAACTTGGAGGTGCTATCTCCTGCGAGGGAGAGCAACCGCTCCCATCTGTGAGGAGCGAGGCATATTTGGCTTTTTCAATTATCTGGAGACAAGTAATATCCTATGAGAGTTCCAACTTTGGATCATTCAAGGAAGCATTTTGGCGCCAAGCGGAGGCTCTCGTTACACACCCAAGGATCGCGAAGCCCAATGATGAATATCTTCATATTGTTCCTTGCTCGGAAATGAATCTCCATTTAAAGAATTTCATACATTGAATGGCATATGCCCCAATGATTTGGGAAAAACCGTTGGAGAAGATGATGAAGATTCCTTCTTAATATTTAGAATTGGATTTCTTCTTTTTTACTCCGAGATGACAATGTTCGAAGCTCCCACGTATGCAACCACAAAAAGAAGGCTTAATTTTTAGCCCTAAAAAAAACTACAAATATGCTTGAACTGAAATAGACAAGCAAAGAAATTTAGCAAATAAAAATACGCGTATAAAGAGTAAAAATTAGACTATACGAAAACGGACGATTTACCAGTACTACGCATTTGAAAGGCTTAAAACAGGGAAAGCCATGACCCCTATCGGGTTGGTTTTTTCGCGACACCCTTGTTATCAACGTATAACACAAAACGCTATAACACTTATGCCTCTCGAAATCCGAGAATGTCTGAGGTCACCCGAATAGCTTCATATTGTTCCTCGCTTGGAATGAATCTCCATTTAAAGCATTTCACACATTAAACGACATATGCGCAAAAACTAGCAAAACCGTTGGAGAAGCTGATGAAGATTCCTTTCTTAATCTTTGAACTAGATTTCTTATTTTTATTCCGAGATGACAATGTTGTTGAAGCTCCCTATATGGAACCACAAAAGAAGGCTTCATATTTTAGCCCTAAACAAAAACTACAATATTCTTGAATTGAAATAGACAAGAAAAGAAATTGCAAATAAAAATACGTGCGGGAGAAAGTAAAATCGCACTGCTAAAAACGAGTATTTACCTACTGGA
Source organism: Pinus albicaulis (assembly GCA_034641835.2). Lineage (NCBI taxonomy): Eukaryota > Viridiplantae > Streptophyta > Pinopsida > Pinales > Pinaceae > Pinus > Pinus albicaulis. The sequence continues at coordinate 149,248 of JAXQQM020081879.1, read as the reverse complement.
CTCTACAATCGAAAGGCTTAAAAGAGGAAATCACAGGACCCCCTATCGGTTGATTTTTCCGCTGCACTCCTGTTATCAACAGAGCAGACTACGAACCCTATAACACTTACGCTCTCGAAATTAGAGAATGTCTAGGTCGCCGATGCCCTACCTTCCACATTTTCTCTTTTCATAATCGCATTGTAAACTAACTTTTTCCATCAAGGGTTGAAAATGTTTTAATCGTCTAACATATAATCTAAGGGTTTCACATTATGACAGGATGCACATCGGGGAAATTTGTTTTCAAATAATAACGCCATACAGCGTAATTACAAACATTTACATGTTTATTGTTACTTGAGATAGGAAATGCATATAGTGTACTCAAATACCAACCTACGTGATCCCAAATTTATTAAATTTAATAATATTATGATTACAATATAATAATGCTGAATACTAGAAATAATATTAATATTAATAATATTAGGGTTAATAACGCTTTTTGGCATGGTATTAATAATAATTTGGCCCATGGTTTTTAGCCATGATTCAACTAAATAAACCACTTTTTGAGTGCTCCTAATCATAAATATGATTATGGAGTAAATATAAAAGGACGTTCTATTTATTTACCACACCTATGGTTTTTTTATATTTTATCTATTTACCATACCTCTTTTATAAATATGGTATTTGGCGTATTCAACCCATGGTATTAAAGTGGTACATTTCTCACACTACATCTACATATCTCTATACACTCCGACATATCACATGATTATTGTTACCTTAGATACCCAATAGTGTACTCAAATACCAACCTACGTGATCCAAATTTATCGGATTTAATAATATTAATATTATAATATAATAATGTGAATATTGTAATTAATAATAATAATAATATTAGGATTAATAAATTTTTTTTGCATGGTATTAATAATAATTTGGCCCATGGTATTTAGCTCGGATAACCTAAATAAAACCACTTTTTGAGTGTTCCTAAATATAAATAGGATTATGTGAGTAAATATAAAAAGATGTTTTATTTATTTACCATACATATGGTTTATTTATATTTTTTTTAGTTACCATAGCTATTTTATAAATATGGTATTAAAGTGGTACATTTCTCACCTCACATCTAGACATCTCTATACAATCCAACATATCAAAATTTTACATTACTCACATGACATCTGCATGATCATAACCGCTCCTTGTTGAGGTTCTACCAACAATCTTACTAAAAACCCTCTTCGATCCTTTCTCTTTGACTCGAGAATCCATTCTAAAGCCTATCGCTGATTTCCCTTTGCCCCCCAAAATTATTTCCGGCCCCTTCGGCCCTAACCCCTTTGCCATTTCCTCAACATGACCGTGAGCTGAACCTAATGCTAAACCTTGAGGGTGCTATCAAATATGTGTGTCGGGCTAAATATTAGTCGTTGATTTTGGGTACAAGATTGAATGGTTTCATAGCGATCAATGCCGTGCTCATACCCCATCCGCGAACCGTTAGATCAAACCATAAATTGACGTACCACATATTTCCCACCCTAGTGGTCCCCGCGCCTACACCCATTGCAAAAACCGACCGTGTTTTTTCCGCACCAATTATCTCACGAGCAGGCGGTATTCCTCATTAGGCTAGCGATTCCATATGTTGTGTGACAAGTGTCCCATAGTACGGCCTCCAATACCGCCGACCTCGTGCGTTAATGCTCGACCGAAGTCACGCGGCGAATCCCGACATCACCATCGATCCGGGGGCCTTCATCCAATGGTGGTCACTTTTCAAAGTTGCACGAATATTAATCTAGGCGTACAATGTCCCGGACCCACCACTCCATCGCTCTCCAACTATTTTTGGACCGTTCATCTCGTCCCCTATGATCGTTTGACCCGGATCATTTTGTGTACCTGTCATTGATCAAGTTTCCCCACGCGTCGATACTCCACGTGTTCATTGCATTTTCCTCCACCATGCACACATTCCGTTCATAGGTTACATTGTAATGTTTTACGTTAAAAGCCCTCACGCCAACTCGCATCATTCCACCGTTCCGCCATGTCCGCAACATCATTTCCATTTGACCCCCGCCCCATTTCACCACTTCGACAACATGCACCACCATGACCATGGATCCCTCCACGTCATCGTCCCCGTGTCAACAGTTTTCTTTCATGTTTGTGGGTTTTAGCGAGTTGCGCGACAAGAAATCGCCATTAATCTCTGCCTCCATTACGAAGTCGAAAATGCATCCAAGGATCGTCTTTCGAAAAGAGGAAAACATTTATGAAGGAAAGCTCGGGTAGTTCTCGTGACATGATTTTCATTAATGAAGCAGGGATATAAATCTATCGAAAACCCCTCAGAGTAATTCAAAAGGCGGATTTTAGTAGATGAAAACATTTATATCGCGCAAAGAGTATCGCTTGAAAATCAAGGGATACAACATCCGACGTTGAGGATTTTAAATCCTAATTTAGGTTCAAAGGGAAAGAAAGTACAAAAGCACAAAAAGAAATGCTCTCAAGGTTTTATTCGGCCGAATTTGCTTCAGCGAGAGGACGGAATTCTTCTATGGATGTAGCTCTATACTAGGTTCTCGAAGAGATTTTCTACCGAGTGCATTTATTCCTACGATGCGATTATCAAGTATAGATGATATTATCTAGTCATTCAACGCATGGGCGCGAATGTTTCCGCCCGCTTTTTGTCTTAATTAGGGAAATTAAATGTCTCTACCTACTTCTTTTATTATTTTCTTCTTCTTCCGTATAAAAACCCGTAGGAAGGACATTGTAAAGGTTCCAGATTTTTATCGCAGAATTGTAGTGAAAGGCATTTTTGTATAGCGTGTTGTGAAAGATCTTGTATGAAGGCTCGAGCCCGTGGGGGTCTCGGTGAGGAGGAGTTCTATTTGTATTAGAGGATTCTCGGTCTTTGGTATCCCACAATATGTAACTTACTTTCATGTGTTTAATACAACATTTATTTTTTTCCATCTTCTGTATCATGTATCGGAACGCGAGTGGCTCCACCCGATTTTAGGTAAGGATTTATCCTAGTTGATACCCATACTTAGACTCGACTTTAAGCGCTTTTAAATATGGCTGCATGATATACTTGTTTTCATGTTCATTTCATCCATCTTTTCTTCTATATTAGTTGCTTTGGGAGGGTGCTTTTAAAATGCCATTGTCATGTATGGATTCTTAGATTGATAAGCCCATATATGGTTCTGTTATGTATCTTGGTATTGGACATGAGATAACTAATATCTTCTTATATTTATTTCACCGCATACTACCTTCGATATTTGATTCTGTGGCATATTATTTTGAATTGGCCCTCTTTATAGTAAATTGTCTCTTAAGTCTGTCCGATGCTTCCATATCGGAGCTTTGCATCTTGTCTCTGCAACATTACTTTCCCCTACGATAGTTTCGTAAGTTCGGTCCCATTTAAATTAATTTCCTTGTATTACAATAGATAGCAAGAGTGCTTTTCGATTGACACCCAAGTTATATTACATGTCTCCTTTCTATGAAAATATGTCCTAGGCAAACCGGGTCTATGGCAACTCTAGGCTGCTCTCTAGGGGGCGACAACATTTGTCGAAAACATCTTTTTCGGTGCCATTCGTCGGGATCGAATTTAAGAAAATCGACTTTCCCGCAGCCTCGAAAAATCATATTCACTCTCTAATCAAGTGATCATAGAGAGTTCAAGAGTTTCATATCTCTACCTTGGCGACTCCATCATTGTTTATTTGATAAAACTATTTGTAGTCTGGCTCCTCGAAGGCCATACCGAGGGTCGGATAAGTCTAAGCCAAAGACACCTTCGTGTCCGACCTCGAAAAATACCATACATAGAAGAATTTGGAAAGAGGGGATCAATCCGTGATGAAATCCTAGAATTTTCTGCAGAATATTATCCATCCTTTTCTTCTCAATAAATCCAAGTAGAAAATGTCGACTCCACTATGGGAGACACATAATATTACTCAAATAGCTCACCCGGGGGGAGGTGCTAGAATTAAAGCTCATCTTCACACTACGTGGAGGTCGGAAGAGGTTAAAGAAGTCACCAGAAAGTAGTTGCTATTAACAGTGAATTGTTCCCATCTACACCCTGGGCTACTTTGTGCAATATATTCCTATTGTTATTCATACTCCACTTCCACCTCCTCCTCTTCCTCCATTTTTTACACCGGATTGTTGCACAACTCCCCACCTCCTCCAATGGCTAATGTCTGCACCTTTTGTTGAATAAATATGCTCTATGGTATTACCTCAAGTGTTGAATGATATGCCACATGATTATTTGAATATCTTGCCCTGCATTCACCGGGAAAAATGAAATTGATGTTAGAAAAATCTTTGAGACTTTTTTTCTCTTTTGCAAGAGAACTTTTAATGTAGAACATCCCTGGATGTCAGTCTTAAGACTATTTGTGCAATCCCCTAGACGGTGAAGCCGGAAAATGGTTCAAAACATTAGGAAACCGTTCAGTAACCACTTGGGACGATATGGAAAATACCCTTTCTTAGGAAATGTGGAGAAAAGAAAGATCATGGACGAGGTCTTCATCGCAGGTTCAATACACTCAAGAAGAAACATAATGAAGGGGTGTCGAAATTTATCAAAAATATGTAATAAGTTATATCTAAACCTTCCGCTCGACATGAAGCCTCATCGAATCGTCGCCAAAGTTGTTTTTCATAGCAGCCTTTGACTCAGATTTTGGTTTGTCTCTCAGGAAAGAAATCCTAGCACCGTAGATGATGCTTGGGGTCGGATGCTCTTCGGTTGGAATCAAATATTTCTTCCAATTTCGGAAAATTAAGAGGGAAAGTTGAACAAGATACCGTAAGAAGAGGCAAAGAGGAAGCATCTATTTATAATCGGGATAAAGATTCGAGATATAATTGAAGAGATGAACAAAATGATTAAGAATATTTCCCGTAAAGCCGGGTCAAGCTTGAATTAGAGACCAAGAACTCGACTTCGAAGAACTTCCGTAATGCTCCAAACAGGGGTTACAATCCTCAGTATGAAAGCCACCTCTGCAAATATTGCCCAAGGGAAACAAAGGAGCAACGAGATCAAGTGCTACACCCATTATACTCGGAAGGCCCAGTGAGATGACTCCCACTCAGAAAAATGTTTCTTATGAAGCTGCAAAATGCAAACCTTGCTTTATCAAACAATGATGAAGTAGAATGCTCCATTGCACGAAGAAGAAGAAGAGACCGAGAGATACAGAAGATGCATAAATTGATCGTTATTGCAAAACAGCTTTAATCGATTTCATGCAAGCACATTTCAATAGAAGATACGATATCGTATCCTCTAGGAAGAGAACTCGAACTCGAGATCAAGAATAAGAAACCTCTAGAAGGAAGTATCTCAGCTCAAAAGGAGTCAAAAATGCATAAAGTTATAGACAAAGGTAAGAGTCCTCTAAACAAACTCTACGAGTCTAATGATCAAATTCCTTCTTCTTCAAAAGTCAGTCACTCCTCCTAATGTCAGAGTCATATCAAAAGAAGTTAAAAATTTAGCCGAAAATAAAGAATCAAAGGAAGTGGTAATAGAAAAAGTCCCCTCCTCGCTTTCAATCTGCAAAAAGAACATGAAAAATTAAAAATTCCAGTTCCCTTGGTCGAACTATTGAAACAACCCTACATATCAATCTCAAAGTCACTTCTTTATTGTTCCCTCCTAAAGCACCAATAATTCAGCACAGTCTTAATATTCAAGAAGAAATACCCATGGTAGTATTTGGCCCACATGTCAAGGAGATATATCCCTCTACTCCCCCTTCTATGTGTCTCTAGTGGATTCATGACCGATCATTTACACAATCGTATGCTAGATTCTCGGAGCTTCCCCATAATCTTATGCCCCTATCGGTCATGGAACAACTAGGACCAAAAATCACACGTCCATATAAAGACCTCTATTCATTTGATTCCCAAAGAGTTAAGTGTTTAGGGATGATTACTGTATTTATGTGGTCAATTTGACCCAAATCTCGACAAAAAAGTGTGTAATGGACATCGTGGTAGGGCTTCATCCGCACTCGCTTTGGCATCGTTTGTTGTCGAGGTCACTGGAACAAATATTGGCGGGTCACTCAAGATGGATCTAACTCTATGCCACTATCCCTATTTTTGGTGGCTAGGAGGGAAGGTTGTACGGGAGAAACCGTGATTTGTCGAAGATGGTAACTAAGGGCGCAGACTACGAGAACTCACCGATCTACGATAAGGAAGGAGATTTCTCATGCTTAATGCGGAAGAAGATCAAGAATATTCTCGGGAGCCATCCTTCGTCAAATCGAAGGCCGATCGGCCTTTTAGAGAGTCATGAATCGGGGAATATGGACTTTACATTTTTGATGGAGCAAATTCAAGAGAAGGAAAACGGAGTGGAGTATTATTAATTTCTCCCACGGTACAAATGGGTCCCACTGTCTTTCAAATTGGAATATGAAGCTACTAATAATGTGGGCTGAATATGAAGAACCGTTGTTGGGATTACAAACGGCCAGGAGCATGGGTATACAATGTTTAAAAGTTATGGGAGACTCTAAGTTGGTGGTCGGACAGTCGAAATCAATGTCAAACCAAACACCCTCACTTGAGGGCATACATGAATGAAGTGTGGGGACATGGTGGAGAACTTCTTCTCAAAGCATTTAATATTCATTTCATGTCTCGAGAACAAAATAGAATGGTAGATTCTCTTCTTGTAGTCAACGAGCACATTTTTTCTTCCTCGCAGATCCTCTCCGAGGTATGAAATCGAGGTACGTTATCGGCCATCAATTCCGTGACAACATCAAGCTTTAGGCGGGTATTTGAGGATGATGAAGCAGATGAAGAAATTATTGGAAACAGTGGGGAGAATTCTCAAATATGGAGATTGATGATTGTGAAGAAGATGAGGTCGAGAATACTTCGAGAAAATAAATGGGAGGAGAAAATGGCAAGAAAGCAAAGTGCTACAGATTAAAGGGAAATGTCATCCCCTAGAGGGTTGGTTCCTCTAGAGAGATTATTAAACAAGAATTATGTCCCATTACAACCTAGTAAAGTGGTAAAAAGAGAATAAGGTAGAATATCTAAATCAGGGGTACTAATGTTGAGCCCAAAATTATCAAATTATCTAAGAAGGTCCCGAAAGAATACAAGCGAAATACTCGAAATTACTTCGATCATACAGAGGGATGTGTTTGCATGGTCCTATCAGGACCTTAAAACTTTTGATATTAGTATAATGCAGACATAAAAATCTATCCGAAGGAAGATGCAAAACCTTATAACGAGATAGTTTCGGACGGATAAATCCCTTGGATGCTTCCCTCCATTGAAAAAAGAAATCAAAAAAGCACCCTACAGAAGCTAAACTAATTGTGCCATTAAGATACTCGTATGGGTTGCAAACTTCGTCCCCCTGTCCAAAATAAAAATGGAGAAATAAGGCTGTGTGGATTTTCGAAATTTAAACGAGCATCCTTAAAAGATAATTATCCACCCCTGCAGATGGATCACATCCTGTGAAAAGTTGTTGGAGCTTCTAGGATGTCAATGATGGATGGTTTCTCTGGTTATAACTCGAGTGGTCGTACTACCCGAGAGGATCGAAAAGAACACTTCTTTCACCACACCATGGGGCACATTTATGTATGCCGGGCATGCTTTTGGATTGATTAATGCGGGGGCTACCTTTCAAAGGGGCTATGGACATTGATTTTTTGTGGGAGCAGGGGATAAATTTTTTGGTGGTATACCTCGATGACATCACAATGGTTTCAAAAGGAGACGTTGAGCACCTTGAGCATTTGTGCGTGAACCTTTGAAAAATGCGATAGGTATGGTCTTTCTCTCAATCCACAGAGTCTTTATTTGCATTAGAGGAAGGCAAACTCTTAGGGCACATTGTAACTAAAGAAGGGAGTGAAAATAGACCTAAAAAAGAGTGGAAGTTATAAACGGTATTTCTCTCCCCCGTGAATAAGAAAGAAGTGCAGGTGTTTCTAGGTCGAATCAATTTTCTAAGAAGGTTTATTCCCTAACTATGCCGAGATAGTTAGGCATATGAAAATGATATTCTAAAAAAGAATAATGAAGTAAAATGGTCTCGAGGAATCTAGAGGCATTCACTAGGATAAAAAGCAGCATTCAGTCGAAGCTCTGTGCTAGCCGGACCCAAATTATGCAAAGCCACTTATGATATTTTTCCTTAGCATCACCACATATAGTAGCTAGAGTGTTATTATAGAAAAATGAAGAAGGATATGAACAACCTATTGTCTTTTTTCAGTCAAGTGCTCCATGATGATCAGAAGCGAAATATAAATGTATTGGAGAAACAGGGCATATGCCCTAGTAAAATCCCTCAAAGCATTTCGCATGTACATTTTGCAGTCCCACACTCATCGCATATGTCCCTACAACAATCGTTAAAGACATTCTTATCTAGGGGAGACAGTGAGGGAAAAAGAGGGAGATGGATTGCAAAAAATACAAGAGTATGATCCTGGACATCCATCCAACCAAGCTAATCAAAGGACGAGGGCTTGCAAAAATTATATACTGAATCAAGCTATCAAGCTCGGCATAAATTTTTCTATGATTTCAAGTGAAGAAATACTGAGATGAAATGGAGCAACAAGGACTGGAAGTTGCTTCTCAAAAAACACACATAAAATACCTCACCGTGACCCATGGTACAAAGAAATAGTCGAATATCTTTTGACACTCGATCTCTCCCCAAGTCATGTGATAAAGCTAAATACGAGGCTTTAAGACTGAAATCACAGAAGTTCATAGTTGCAAATGGGCAACTATATTGGAAAGATACTTTTGGAATCCTACTCTTATGCCTCATCAGTAATATGAAGTAGAAAGTATAATGGTAGAATTTCATGAGGGGAATCTGTGGAGGACATTATAGCCGGAGGGCTCTGACTCATAAAATCCTAAGGGCCGGTTTCCACGGCCAAAAAATTATTTGGAGATGTTTTTACTTGGGTCGGAGCATGTGATAAGTGTCGAAAATTCTGTGAGAGATGAAGTTGGTAGCTCGCTCGATTCCGCTTGCATGTGAATGAGCCATTTCAACAATGGGGGAATAGATTTTATCGGAGAAATACATCCCCCCATCAAGTGGGCAACATAAATGGATATTGACAACCACATATTACTTTGCAAAATTGGTGGAAGCCATACCTACAAGGAATGCTACATCTTGTGATAATCAAATTCATGGAGGGAAAATATCATATCTAGGTTTGGTGCCCTCTGCTAGAGTAGTGACTAATAATGCACAAGCCTACAAATCTGAAAAAAATTTGTGAATTCTATCAATGCGAGTATAATATTGCACTAAATCATTCCACACCTACTATCCACGAGGGAATGGCTAGGAAGAATCTTCTAATAAAACTTTAGTGAGGGCCTTGAAGAAAACTATAAATGAAAATCGGGAAGAATTGGGATTCTTAGTTGAAATTTTCTCTGTGGGCTAATAGAATCACTAGCAAGAGAGCAACCCGGGAAATCTCCATATGAATTGGTATATGGACGAGCAACAATGTTTCCTGTGCAATGACTTTACCGATGTACGTTTCATGCAAGAAAGTCAGAGGAACAGATGATTTAATCGGAGAATCAATCAATTGGTGGAATTAGAGGAAACATGGGACCAAGTGAATCGAGAGATTAACAAAATATCGGAGAAAATGAAACACATTTTCTTTTATCGAGCATGCTAGAAATAGAAATTTGCGGATTGGTGATCTAGTGCTCGGGTGGGATGTCCGAAGGGCTAAAAAGGAAAAACATGGTAAATTTGATCCATCGTGGTTCGCCCATTTAAAATCGTGGAAAAGGGAGGCAATAATACTTTTATGTTGGAAAACATACGGAGGTGACTTGCTTGATGCCCCCGTAAATGGCCAATTTCTAAAGCACCCTATTTCCGATTCGATTTTGGCGGTGAGAACTACGATGTACCATAGTGTATATTAGCTTTGTTGTACCTTTACTTGAATAATATGGGTGTCGAAATGAAATATCGGGGATGAAAAATAGAAATGTTGGAGAATAGAGTTAGCTTAAAAGATGATCGGGAAGGTTCTACGCAGTTCTCGACACGTCCAGGGGATGAACGTGCGAGTCCCGGTGGAGCCAATGTTGATCATAATGGGTTCCTTTAGCTGAGGTTTTCACCAACAATCTTGCTAAACCCCCTTCAATCCTCTCTTGACTCAAGAATCCATTCTAAAGCCTATCGTTGATTTCTCTTAGCGCCCAAAATTATATCTCGTAAAGCTAAAAAACCCACTTTTGAAAATATTTGAGGCCGCGCCCTTTCTGCCCCTAACCCCTTTGCCATTTCTCCACATGACTGTGAGCACGGAACCCTAATGCTAAACCTTGAGGGTCGCTATCAAATATGCGTGTTGGGTGAAATAGTAGTCATTGATCTGCACAAGATCGAACGATTTCTCATCGATCAATTCCGTGCTCATACCCTCATCCGCCGGGCTCGTTAGATCAAACCATAAATCGATGTACCACATCTTTCCCACCAGTGGTCTCGCGCTCGCACTCATTGCCAAAACCAACCGGTTTATCCAGGGGTAGGAGGTATTCCTCATTAGGCCGACGATTCCATACGTTGAGTGACAAGTGTCCCGCAGTACGACACTCACTACCGCTCGCTCGCCCGCTCGTTAACGCTCGGCGGAGTCACGCAGCGGAGAATCCGGCATCGTCGTCGGATCCGGGGGCCTTCATCCAATGGTGGTCGCTTTTCAAAGTTGCACGGATATTAATCTGGGCGTACAATGTCTCTGCGCCCACCACTCTCCATCGCTCCCTCAATGCTTTTTGGGACCGTTCATCTCCAGTCTTCGTGATCGTTTGGCCCAGATCATTTGTGTGACTCGGTTGTTGATCAAGTTTCCCCACGTCGCTTCCTCCACGTGTTCATTGCATTTTCCCTCCACCATACACACATTCCGTTCATAGGTTATATTGTAATGTTTTTATGTTAAAAAGCTCTGCCAACCTCGCATCATTCCACCATTCCGCCATGTACGCGACATCATTCCATTTGACCCCGTCCCCATTTCACCACTCGACGAGTACGCACCACTATGCACTCATGGATCCTCCACGTCATCGTCCACGTGTCAGTGTTTCTTTAACATGTTTGTGGGTTTTACAGAGTTACAGCATGAGAAATCGCCATTAATCTACTCACTCCATTACGGGGAGTCGAAAATGCATCCAAGGATCACTTGCAGAGGAAAAATTTATGAAGGAAAGCCACGAGTAGTTGTCGTGACATGAATTTCATTAAAGAAGCGAGTATAAATCTATCAAAAACCCCTCGGAGTAATTCAAAAGGCGGGATTTTAGTAGATGAAAACATTTATATCGCAAAAAGAGTATCATTTGAAAATCAAGGGATACAACGTACGGCGTTGAGGATTTTAAATCCTAATTCAGTGTTCGTGAGGTAGAAAGTAAAAAAGGACAAAAAGCGATGCTCTCAAGGTTTTATCTCAGCCCAAATTTTCTAACGAAAAAGAGATGAATGTTCCTATGGATGTAGCTCTCATCGGGTTCCTAAAGAGATTTTTCTACCCAAAGTGCATTTATTCTCAGATGACGATTATCAAGTCATAGATAATATTACCTAGTCATTCAACGAGATAGGGTGTGAATGTTTCAGCTATTTTGTCTTAATTATGGGAAATGAAATGTCTCTACCTACTTATTTTTATTAGTTTCTTCTTCTTCTCTATAAAAACCCGAGGAAGGACATTGTAAAGGTTCCGGATTTTTTATTAGAGAATTGTAGGTGAAACACATTTTTGTATACATCTTGTGAAAGCTCTTATATGAAGGCTCGAGAGCCCATAGGGGTCTTAGTGAAGAGGCGTTCTATCCGTATTAGAGATTCTGGTCTTTGGTATCCCACAATATGTAATCTTCCTTTCATGTGTTTAATACAATAAACACAACATTTCATTTTATCCATCTTCTGTATCATGTACTTGGAGATGCGAGTGGCTCATCGATTTTAGGTAAGGATTTATCCTAGTTGATACCCATACTTAGATTAGTCAAGCACTTTAAATATGGCTCGGACATGATATCTCTGTTTCATGTTCATTTAATCCATCTTTCTCGCTATATTAGTTGCTTTGGGAGGGTGATTTTGTAAACACCATTGTCAGTGTATGGATTCTTAGATTCATAAGCCCATATATGGTTTCTGTTGTGTATTTGGGTATCAAACCAAAGATAACTAATATCTTCTTATATTTATTTCACCACATACACCTTTCCGATATTTTATTTTTGTGGCATATTATTTGAATCAGCCCTCTTTTACGGTAAATTGTCTCTTAACCGTCCGATGCTTCCATATCGAGACTTTGCATCTTGTCTCTGCAACATTACTTTCCTCTGCGATAGTTTCTGTAAGTTCGGCCCCATTTAAATTAATTTTCTTGTATTACAAGAGATAGTAGGGAGAGCTTTTTGGATTGAGACCCAAGTTATATTACATGCTCCTTGCTATGAAAAAGATGTCCCAGGTACCAGTCCATGGCAACTCTAGGTACGTCTCTAGGTGAAAACATTTGTCCGACAACAACATCTACACACATTACATCCCTACACATCTCTATACACTTTGAAATATAAATTTTACATTACTCGGATAGCATCTACGCACATTACATCTACACATCCCTATATACTGGCCTATAGAGTGCCTCTGGGCACAATAAATATGTCAACGTATAATTATTGATATATTATTATAAATTTATTAATGTTTATAAAACAATATAAAGCTATTAATATTATTAATAACGTTAATAAACCCTACTAAAACTTATTATTAAATTTTATCCACAAATAAAAATCTTAATAATAACTTTAAACATTACTCCTTTGAACTTAAATTTAATAAACATTATTATTTTATGTGTTCAAGCTTCTTATAATCATTTTTTAAAGAAAAAATCTATGGTCAAAACACATCTAAAATTATATGGTCCAAGCTTTTTGAAACACCCAATGCAGTTCATCCTCAAAACTAAGATGGAAGATATGATCTAAGAATAGAGTTATTACATTTCATAATATATATATATATATATATATATATATTACTATTTCTTATTAAATTTTTGTTAGTTCTAACACATTTTATTGTATAACAATTTAATTATAAATAGAAACAAATATTAAATAATACATTTTTTATTATTATCATTTAGCCATTAAGTCTTTTTTCTTTTGGTAACACTACATTATTTAACTACATTCTTATATTAGATCTTCCATCTTAATTTTAATGATGTGGTTCGAAACACATCAACCATATAATATTAGATATGATTTCAGTAAAAAATTTCTTTAAAACCTTGGACTCAGAGCCTCATTATCCCTATTTTTAAAAGTGGGGATACAAATAACCCCTCTAATTATCGAAAAATTATGATCAACGCTCTCTTAGCCAAGTTATATGGTATTATTTTGGAAAAGAAGTTGATCATTTTGCTTGAAAGTGAAGGTAAGCGGGCTAAAGGTCTAGAAGGTTTTAGAAGGCAACACTCAAGCTGAAAACCCGAAAGAAACAATCATGGCGGTCCAAGTGGCCATCAATAACCCTGAATCAAAATGTACATAATACTAGAATATTTCAAATAGTTAACAAATTGGAATAGGTATTTTGGTTGAATACATACTAGAATTGTTGCTTTTCATTGATATTCATTTTATTTTTGTTGCTGATAAACAAATAACCTATAACGACCCTATCATGTGTACTAAATGATAGAATTAACAGAGCACTAACTAAGATCTTTAGCAATGAAGTTGTAAGCACTCCAAACAAAATTTATATAGTAAAATTTCATTTTCTGTGTGTGGAATTTGAATGCATGCCAGTTAGGCAAATGAGTGCCATGATAATAGTAATTAGTGGATCTTCAGCAGCCTTAACATTCCTTCTTGAATCTAATAAAAATCAAACCTTAAAGGTGGAACCATTTTTTAGCAAATAAAGGCCCTCTTTTATATTTTTCAAAAAATCTTCAAAATTTAATTAAACATTACTTGATTATATGATATTCTACTCTGTGTAAGCCATTATGAACTATGGTTCATTCTCACTTTCCTTTTTATGTTATATGAAAATTGTGAGATCTCAATATATACACCTCTATTGATGGCATTGAATCTTAACATACAGAAGTCTCCCCGATGTGGAGTCCTAGTTAAACCTCACACCATTTGGAGTAGGATACCCATTCATAGTATCAGCCCAACCACCATAACACAAAGGTTTTCCTTCATTTAAATGGATAACATAAGAGAATATATATATAGACCTTGAACAAGAAATGAATTTGACATTGTTAAACACCAATTGCGATTTGTAAAAGGATACCTTCACGAGAGGGAGACGAGAGTGAGTCTCTAGAAGGAAGTAATAGTACTAACCTAAGAGAGATATATGAGACCATGAAAATATTTGTTAGAAAAATAGTTCGGAATATGATTGTAAAAGTCAATGCAACACACATTCAACATGATGAGTACCAAAGCCATCATAATAGTTCAATTTATCCAGTATATATGAATGCAATTGTTGACACCTAATCCTAAGGCATTGGGCGAAATTATACATTAGTGTAAAAAAGGAAATAAGGAAGTCTAAGGGACATTGGGAAATGAATCCCAACGGTCTCACCTCAGTGTATATATTCATGACGATCAATAAGTGCTCATGATTCTTTTTATGGAAGTGGAGTTAACTCCTAGCTTGACATGGTATCAGAGGCGAGCTCTATTTCTAAAATTCTAAGCCCAACACATGTCCCTCCTATTCATGGAAGACCTGCCTCTCTCACTTTTGCTCTACTGGAAGAATTGTGCCATTGATTTGCATTCCATATTAAAAATATTTTTTGAGCCTTGAGCTCCTTCCTCGACCTCCACAGCTGCAAACTCTCCCCTTCATACATAATTCATCCTTCCATCCAGTGTGTTTGTGCTCCCTCCACAACAAGCGTACTGGTGTCACGCCTCCCTGTCTTAGGATAACTTGGTGCTCCCGCTCCCTCACCGAACGTCTCGGCTCACTATAGCATTGGTTCCTCTCATCGCTGCTCTCCGCCCCCACAATGCCTTTCCTTCTATAGCGTTCCTCCCGTCGTTGCTCCCTCCTCCCTCCCTTCACTTCTCCCTCCTCCGTCGTTTCTCATGGAAACTTCTCCCTCATGGTGCTATCTCTCCTCTACCATCCACTTTGAAAACTCCCTCCATGCACTCCACAACATTCCTTCCAACCTGTCATCTCCCTCTTAGGCCTATGGGCTCCCCTCCCTCTGTCCGGCCCTACGGAGGCTGCCCTCCTTACGACGCTAACCAACGCTCTCCTCCTCTCTCCCTTCTAACCACCTCCCGAGCTCCACCCTCCCGAAGCAATACCTCCCAGGGTTTGAATTCCCCTAGATAACACCTCGCACAAAAAATACGACCATAAAAGAAATCAAAAATAAAAATAAAAAAAATCTTACAAAAAAAGTCAACACGGAATTAGGTTTTTACGACCATCCCATTTAACACACATAATTGAGTATTTTTTCTAGCAAACTACTTTTTTTTTTATAGTACATATTTAAAATGCATTATCTCATTAACATTGTGGGATTACTTCTCTCTGGAAACGAGAACTATCATGAGTGGTCTTGGAAAATCAAGCACACGCTCATTTTTAATGATTTGTGAGGAGGGATTTGTGAAGGAGAAGGAGATAATGCACTGAAAAATCCCACCTCAGATAAGGAGATCGCCATTTGGGGAAAAAATAATTGCAAGGCTTATTGTTGGCCGTTGTAAATGCAAGATTTACAGAATCATTTAATTTTTCAATCCGAGAAAGTAAACTTAGAGGCATAGCAGAATATATTCCAGAATACGCCCTCAGGGATCTATCAAAGAAAGATCAAGCTCTTGCAAGAAGTTTAAAAGGGAATCATTTAGGAAAAAGGAACAAGACTCTTGAAAGGAAAAATAAACACACTATGGGAATCTACTTTTGTTGCCTCTTCTGGGTTGAGTTGACTCCTGTAGAAACTCTTCCTCAGTTTTCCAACGGATAAGGGAATGTAGGCCCCATTCAAACCGAAAAACTGTAAAGAATGTGATTCGGGAAATAAATGATGTAGAACCTCTTAAAATTATTGATCTATTTTTAAAATGAAATTAAACTAGAATTTGCATGGAAACTTCATTATGGAAATAATGGAATGCTTTACAAAGAATCAATATGATAATACACTTCTTCTCTTAAATACAATTAAGTACTTAACTGCGAAGAAAATATGTAATGAAAAAAAATAGGATATATATATATATATATATATATCCATGATCGTATTAAATACTTCTTCAAAATATTATGTATGATTTGTGCAACATTTAATTATAATTAAGAATTATGTGAGCGCTGCATCAATTAAGATTCATAAGCTTTTCTTATGTTTATCTTGTCATTTTCTTATCAAGAGTTTAGAAATAAATGTTTTTTCTGCAAAATTATAGGAATCGGTTTCATATAAAATGTGATCATGAATACTTGTTAAGTTAGCTAACAAGAATTCTTACTCAACAAATTTTTCACTATTGTATCCTGAGAATAGAATTTGTTATGCCATAATGGAATCCATGCAAGTACTTAATATTGTAATAGAAAGGAATGAAAGATGCAATAATAAAGAAATCATCATTTACTTCAGTTCAACTTTAAATAACTAAATTAGAAAAACAAATTTATGGAATGAAATTAAAAATGAATTGAGTGAAAAGAAGAGCTTATGAAATGAAATTAATAGGCTATCATGCTAACGAAAATGTAGTAAAATAAAATTACTTGGTTTTGGGAAACAACTTGATCGGTGGGCCCAACCACCCACCCCATTGTCCTTGCAGCAACTTAGATCACAATATTAAAACATGAAGGAGAAATAAAATTTCTCATAAGTCATTTCCAAATAAACTTATTTCAAAGTAGAAACCAAAACTTCAAGATTGTGTAGAAATTTATTAATACTAATAGTATTGTCGGATTCTCCTGATCTAACAAATTAATATTATGTTAAATAGAGAATCCTTCCACTTAATTCTTTGCGGGAATTCAATCTCCAATTGCAAAACACATATGAAGCAAAAACAATTGCACATAAACACAATTGTTTAACAGGAAAGCTTAAAGCTAAAAACCCCAACTATCATATATTATGTATATCAATGGATCATGTAATAATATCATACAAAGCTTAGTACATCAACCTCTTAGTACAATCAACTATCATTACACACTGTCATGCAGAAATTTGCATCTCTATCCACCAATTTATTGCCTCCTGATAGCCTGCCTCTACTACGCAATCCGTGCTGACGAAGACCCCTAATTGAATTCGAATTGGCCTTCCCTTTACTGCACAATCCTCATTGTCATCTCCAATGTATTTCAGATGCATTGAATTCAACACTATAGTCACAACAGATATTCCATCTCACCCTTTCACCTATTTCTCCATTGGGTCTCCACTAGAACTGACATGCAAGTAGTTAACTGCTGTATTTATTCAGTTGCAAGTGAGTCTCTAGTTGTGAATTAATTAAATAATTAATTCACTAAACTATCACTAGTGTGTCTTCAGTTAGAAATAGATGCAACTAACACAACTGAGTTTAACTCACTTGACTGAGTTAAATTGAATAACAACTCCCATAACTACTCTTCCAACTCTATCACAACTTTGCCACTTTAGTTCTAACTGAGTCCTCCATGCATGAGTCACCAAACACCCTAGGAATTGTGTAATTCATTCAGCCCACTAATTTTCCAAATCTGTTCACTGAAATAAAATGCTCCAAGAGAATAAGTTGATAATTATTATCGGATTATTATTAAGGGCTAATAATAATCGACATGCATCTATTTTTAGATTAGCGATTTATAAATAAACTTTTCCCAATATTCTAAAAATAGAATCTCATGTCTTTTTCACATTTGACCAACCATCTATAAATAGCATACTGCAACTTATAGAATATGCTCACCATGTCGAAAAATAGACATACACCTAAAAATAGCCTGCGGGCCCCACATAGTGAAGGTGCTTAATTTTCACTAAGCTCATCATCTTGTTTAATCTCAACACTCCCTCTCAACAAGATAGGGATTATCCTTCACCCTGATCCTACCTCTATGGTATTCAAATTTTCTCCTACTAAGACCCTTCATCAGAATATCCACATTTGATCTTCCGTAGGAATGTACTGAAGCAACATGACCTTCTGCTACACACAATCTCTGATGTGATGATATTGTATATCTGTATGCTTAGATCTATCATGAAACACAGGGTTAATCGAGATTTTAATGCAACTATGATTATCAAAATGTATCATTGTAGGATCTAAATGAGAAACTAACAAACTGACTAGAATCTTCCTCATCGAGATAGCCTCACATGCAGCTTGACTTGCTGCCATGTATTTTGCTTCTGCTGAACTGAGTGCCATGGATCTTTGTTTCTTGTTGTACTAAGAAAATTTTGTAGATCTAATATTGAAAACCCTCCTGATGTGCTCTTTCTTTCCGTTGGGTTACACCTTGTCTTCATCCAGTAAGCCATACCTTTCATACTTCAGCTCAGTTTGTTTATCTCCATAAGCCATGCTGGATGGGCCCTAAGATACCTCAAGACATGCTTGCCTACCTTCCAAAGAGCCGTGAAGCTTAACCATCACTTGACTAAGCTGTTTCACTACATAAGCATATGTGGTCTTGTATTATCTAAATACATGAGCGAATACACCAACTGTTAAATAGTGGCATCCACTACCTCTGTCCAGTGTAGCATCCTCTTTCACTCCAATTCACAGAGGAGTATCCATGGGCTCGCGAGTCCTCCATGTGAAACTTACAAAGTATCTCCCAAGGATATTTCCTTGAGACACAAAATTTTACCTTCTCCTTTGCCGTATTTCTAATCAAGGAAATAATGGGAAGTATAAATCCTTCCTTCTCAAACTACTTTTAAATCGTTGGATGAGTGTATCAGCTGCTCATCACTAGTCAGTATTAAATCATCAACACAAAGAACATTGATTAAAAGCTTACCATCCACCACAATTTGGTATAGGTTTTCATCTGCCTCACTCTTTCTGAATCCAAGTCCAGTGAAATAGTTGTTGATCCAAGTGTACCAAACACGGGGTGCTTGCTTCAGCCCATACAACGCTCTTTTGAGTCTGCACACATGCGAATCATTGCTGAAGATCTCAAATCCTTTAGGCTGCTTAATGTACACTTCTTCCTCAATGATCCCATTAAGGAACATAGTCTTCACATCCATCTGATAAATGTGCCAACCCATCTGCATTGAGAGAGTAAGGATGGTCCTTATGGAAGAATATCGTGCAATAGGTGCAACGTTTTCTTTATAATCAATCCCCTCGTTCTGTGAGAATCCTAGGAAAAAATCTTTCTTTACATTTCAGCAGCCTCCCATCAATAGCTTGCTTTTTACATTTACCTTGTAGATCGATATTGAACCTACCACTGATTTACCAACCGGCCTTGGAACAATCTCCCAAGCATTGTTTCTGACAATGGAGTCATACTCCTCCACCATGGAATCTACCCGTGCGGGCTCCTGCGCTGCTTCCTCAAAGGAAGATGGCTCTATCATGATACACTTGCTCATGAGAGCCATGTATCTAGTGAATCGGTGGCTTGTCCGCTGCTACATGATGTAGGGACTCCTACATTGTTCCCATGCTTATATCAAACTTGATTTCTTAGTTTACGTAGTGTATGCCTGTTTTGATGTTTGGCTGCGTGGCAGGTGAGTCCTCACTCCATGATCCTCCTCCTATATTTGAGAATCCCATATAAAGGCTCATCTTTGGGAACATGGCTCCTCCTCTGCATATAAGTGTAGCTCCCTCAGTGACAACATGGCTTTTACCTCATTTGAATTTTATATCTTGTAGCACCACAGTCACCACAATCATCCAATTGTTTGAAATACACCAATAATTATGGGGTGTTTCTGTGTACCCCACAAATATCCCAACTTCTGCAGTCAGCTCCAGCTTCTTCCTGGTGTCCTTTGTCACATGAATGTAAACAGATGAGCCAAAAATCTTCAAATGAGAAATATCAGGCTTCTTACCAGTAAAAGCTTCTTCAGGTGTACTCATGCCAAGTACTCTATGAGGACAACGGTTTTGCACATAAACCGCAGTGTTTCATGCTTCTGCCCACAAGTGCATCGGTAGGCCATGGTCATGCAGCATAGCTCGTGCAACACCCATGATCATTCTGTTCTTCCTCTCCACGACCCCATTCTGCTGTGGGTTATGAGGCGCTATGAGTTCTCCTCAAATTCCTTCTTTTCTACAAAATTCTGTGAATTCGTTCGAGATATATTCGCCACCATTATCGCTCCACATAGCCTTCACTTGCTTCCCCGAATCCTTCTCCACCAATGCTTTAAACTCACAGAACTTTGAGAATGTTTCGCTCTTCTTCTGCATGAAGAAGATCCAGCACATATGTATGTGTTAATCATAGTTACGTGTTTTTATTTAGTAGCAGCATCTCAACATCTTGAATTCTCCTCGAGGATCACCGAAGCACAGTTCTCCTTCTCATGAAAGGTGGTCTTCACAAACTTACCCATAGTACATCCTTTGCACTAATATGAATATGCAAGAGTACCCTTGGGAAGTCCAGTAGAAATATGCTGCAAAATCTTCAAGGCACCATGGTGAAGATGGCCCAATATTTTATGCCATAATTCTCCCTCATCCTGGCTCACCACTTCTTCTGCTTTTCCCATCATTACAGCGCAGCCATCTTCCTCCAGCTTGTAGAGATTCTTGACTTGAATCCCTATCCTGTTGGTTTTACCCATTGTTTTATGTCACAGGAAAGATTCTCCCTCGCTGAAACAGCTTCCCTGCTCTCTGATATCAACATGGCAGAGACCAAGTTATTCTTAGGACCTAGAAGATGCATAGCATCTTTAAACAGAAATGGTTACACGACTCCCTCTCAAGGTAGTGGTTCCAATGTCAGTGCTTGTATCTTGCAGCGTCGCCCATATCTGCCTGCATTTGGAGATCCTTCTCTTCCACATCACTAAACAAGTCATGTCTCCCATCATATGGAAGGAAGCACCACTATCAAATAACCGGACCGATGCAAACTGCACAAGAAATGGCAAGCATGGGATCAAAGAGAAATCAAGTTCAAATTGTGAGGCTAAGGCCTCACCCGCTACAGCTCCAACAACCTTCTTGTAATTACTTTTTGTGGGAAGTTAGTGGTGAGATGCCCATGTTCGTGACAGTGAAAACATTTCACCTTGGAAAAATCCAACTTCTTGCCTTTAGCCTCAGATTCTAGATGGGATTTCATCCCCTTCCCTTTCCTTACTTTGGTATCCAAATCCTAATTCTCTTTATCATCATTCTTCGATGAAGAGCCATCCCTGGTATTCCACCTTATCTCCTCCTGCACAAGATCTGACCAAAGTCGCTCCCAATTCGATAGTTTCTCCTGTCCATTGATAGAGTCTTCATAGTTGTGCCAACTCTTCAGAAGCCCAAGGAGAGCCAAGCTCACCAAGTCATCATTCGCAACTATAATTCCCACACTCCCCAGCTCATACCTACATTGGACAAACTTCGTGAGATATTTTGGAATATTGTCGCCCTTCTTCATTTTGATTTTTCTGAGCTTATCTTTTAGTGCCAACTTCCTATGCTCACTGCTGCTTTGGAAAATATCTATCAAAGCCTTCCACATTGCAAATGGAGTGGCTTTCCCATGAAGGCTTGACATAATATGCTCTTTCACACCTTCCAATAGAATTATTCTTGTCTTTGCTACCTTCTTTTGCCATGCATCAAGTAATGCAACATCGTTGGAAGTAGGCTTAGGAACATCACTATCGATGAACTCCTTTAGTCCATTATCTTAAAGTAGTGCCTCCATCCTATCCTTCCAGGCTATCTAGTTCGAGCTACCCTGAAGGGCATACTCCAACTGCAACCCATTGAAATCCATTTCAATGAATACTCAAATTTCGCACCAAGAAATTTCTGCAGCAAATTCGAATTGTCCACCAGCACAAAACTCATCACTGCTTCACTATTGCAATCTACAATGATTAACACTCCTCTAATACCATGTAGAAATTCATTAATATTGATAGTATTACCAGAGTCTCCTAATCTAACAAGTTAATATTGTGTTAAATACATAATCCTTCCACTTAATTCTTTGCAGAAATTAAATCGCCAATTGCAAAACACATATGAAGAAAAATCAATCACACATAAACACAATTGTTTAATGGTAAATCTTAAAGATAAAAACCCCAACCATCATATATTATGTATATCAAAGGATCATGTAATAATCTCATACAAATATTAGTACATCAACCTCTCAGTACAAAAAACAATCATTACACACACTCATGCATAAATTTGCATCTCTATGCACCAATTTCTTGCCTCCTGACACCCTGCCTCCACTACTCAATCCCTACTAAAGAAGACCCTTGAATGAATTCAAATTGGCCTTGCCTTGACTGCACAATCCTCATTGGCATCTCCAATGTGTGTCAGATGCATTGAATGCGTCACTATAGTCACAACAGATAGTCCATCTCACCCTTTCACCTTTCTCTCCATTGGAACTGACATGCGAGTAGTTAACCGTTGTATTTGTTTAGTTTCAAGTGAGTCTCTAGTTGTGAATTAATTAAATAATTAATTCACTAAACTATCACTAGTGTATCTTCAGTTAGAACAAGATACAACTAGCACAGCTGAATTTAACTTGCTTAACTAAGTTAAACTGAATAAAAACTCCCATAACTACTCTTCCAACTCTATCACAAATTTTCCACTTTAGTTCTAACTGAGTCCTCCATGCATGAGTCACCAACCACCCTAGGAATTGTGTAATTCCTTCATCCCACTAATTTTCAAAATCTGTTCACTGAAATAAAGTACTCCAAGAGAATAATTTGATATTTATTGTAGGATTATTATTAAGGGCTAATAATAATCGACATGCATCTATTTTTAGATTAGTAATCTATAAATAGACTTCACCAAATCTTCTAGAAATAGAATCTCATCTATTTTTCACATTTGACCAACCACCTACAAGTAACATCTTGCAACTTATAGAATATGCTCACCATGTCTAAAAATATACATACACCCAAAAACATCCTACAGGCCCCACTTAGTGAAGGTGCTTAATTTTCACCAAGCTCATCATCTTGTTGAATCTCAACAAATTGAATTCCATGGAAATTCTTTGCAAAAGTGATGCTACAAAATTCATAAAACAATTTTGCGCTGGCTCCAATGATCTCCTCTAGGGATCATCCCAATAGGGCACAACTCCTCCTTCCCTCCTACACAATTAAATTGGTCCCCTCTATTCTGCAACTGATGTGATCTACAAACTGCAATCTACCATTCGACAATTCCCCCATACCTACACCAGTCCTCTTCTTTTCTAATGTTTTTACATGCCATTCTTTAGCAAACCATGTGGGGATTGAATCCCAACTAATATTAATTTATTATAATATCATTAAAGCTATTTTCTATTGAAATAATAAAGCTAGATACGAATTTTCCAAGTCTGGCCATTTTTTCTAGAATTCTGGAAAAACTAGTATTTTTATCAAATTGTCTCCAAAAACCTCTTCGTATCTCAACAACCATTATGGATTTGAGGAATTTTTTTGAGGCTTAGTTAATTTGGTATACCAGGACAAAAACCCATTTTCCATAGTTTCTTTATTCACCTTCACCTACATGGAAATTGAGGCAGAAGTTGGCAGTTTGGATACTTCTACAAATCTTAGATCCTAACAGTTAATTTTTATAGATTGGCTTCAAATACACTTGCATAAATTTTAAACCAATGCAAATTTTAGGAAAAAATTTAGGTTCTAGGTAATTGGTTATATTTGTGCAAAACTCATTTTCTTGGACTTTCGTAATTCACCTCCATTTGCATAAAACCTGAGGTCAAACTTGGCCATTTAGAAATTATATGGATTTTTAGCAGATTTATTAATTCATTTCTAGAGGCCCAAAAATGTGACCTAGGTGCAATCCAACTCATGGAAAGGTGTTGGAACCTCATTTTGGACAATAAGAAATTTTTGTTTTCCCTGAAGGCGTGTTCAGATATGAAAGCCCCAAATTGGTGGAGGAATGTTGATGGAGGAATAAAAGTGTAGGAATGTGTGGTGAAAAAGCATGGTGTAGTAACGTGATGCAAGAACTTAAAAAAATAGGATATTTTCACCTTCCACAAAGATAACCTACTATTAATGACATTTTCACATTAAATATTCTTCGATTAACAAAACAAGAATAGTTCATAGATCAACAACTGATAGCTCTAAATGCATCTAAATAACTCAATAATGCATAAAAAGAATAATAATGACATATGAATACTTAGTACAGACATAGAGTTATTCAGTGAAAAACATATAAATATGGACAAAATAGAGGCTTAACACTCCCCCACGCTGACCTTCTTTCATGTCCTCATGCAAGCCAAACCATAGGACTATGAAATCATGGAAGAAGGTAGGAGAAATGTTTAAGAATAAAACTATGCTTCACAATAAAAGTGTCAAAAAAAATCTTAGCAAGGGAACACGAAGATATCCGGTATGTCATCATTCTTTAATAATTTATCAAGTATGCAACATTATTATTACAGTGCCACTAAAACCAAGTTATATTCCTTATGAAAGTATGAAGTACGGGAATGATAAAATTTTGATATAATAAGATCAGGGACAAGAAAGCAATTCTTTGTACTAGACATTATGGAAAAAAATAAAACACCTTTGTAATGGTCATCACATACCTTTTGTCCTGTCTCAAATGAACTCCCTGCTTGTCATAGATTTCTTTTTTGGAGCTCTTATTTCTGCACAGAATCTTATTAACATTTATGATAAAAAGAAAATCTTTGCTGAAAAGCTGCAATTCCAAGAAATTAATCACAAGATTCATGCACCTACTGTAGAAATCATGTACTTAGGTCATGTAGTGCTTATTTAGCGGAAACCACAATCAATACATGGATTGTTGCTTGACAACACCTTGTGAGCAATCATCGTTGAATAATTCATCACTCTCAACATCATGGAAAATTGAAATGAGTTATGATACCAGAGAAGGGAAATAAAAATAGAACAAGATGACACCTTCCTAGACCAATTAAAAAATTGAACACTAAATTTTTTTGTCATCCAGATGCAAAAATAATTTTCTCCTTAATCCAGTACAAAGAATCACCTTTACTAAGGGTATCACATCATTTAAAGATCCCTAAACAATAGAAATAAAATAATCATGCTCAAATCACCTTAAAACCATTGTCCAAGAATTTGAAATGATGAATTTTTTGGAAAGAGAAGGATAACCGAGTAAATCATAGTATGTAATTAAATTTTATGCCACATGCATGGCACTGTTGCCCGCAGGAATCTATAGCATTGGAAGGGATGTCTTTTGACCCATCGAAATTCCCATGTCCCACTCACTAAATACAAATTCATAGATATATTGTTTAAATTAAAAATGAGATGAAGGTGACTGTCCTGGCATGGTAACCAGTTGATGGCAATGCCACTCACAAGAGGTAGCATGGATGAACATGTCGACTCATGATGAGACCTCCTATCTTCTAGCTTTTCGGCTGAAACCTATTACTTTGGCTTGGTCACCAGCAAAAATAATCTCATGCATGTTAGGTCTCATGATCATGATAGTCCCAGCCATTACGAGACCTCCTATCCTTCCCTAAATATTTTTCAAACTCTAATTATGATTAACTTCAAGGGTTACATAATAAGTGGCGAGATAGATATAGTCCTTAAGAGTACAGGATGGCGTGAAATTTGTTTACTGAATAATCATTACTGGCTACTTCCTCTACCCTAAAAATTTTTTTTAGATAAAATATCTCAGATAATGACTAATGGACTCTTTGAGTAAATAATTATAGTGTTCTCATGAACAACTCGGCATGATCTTCACAAGACTGGTCCACCATAGGGGATTCTCCAATAGTAGCTTCTAAGGGAAACTGGAAATATATATCTCAGATGACAACTCATTAGAGTGGTTAATCATGGTTACATTTGTAGAATCATAAGTTATTAGAGTGAATCATACTCAACAAGATTGGTCACATATGTGTGTGTTAACAATCCAATGTGGATCAAAAACAACTTCAGTGGATATGACTTGAAAGTCAAAAACCCTAATAACATTGTTGTAACATATTTATTTATAGAATTGATTTATTATTCTACCTTACTCTTCCCTAAGAAGTGGAAGACTCCCTCTTAAGTGTATGACTACTTTCCAATTCATCCATGTGCGCAATAAGAGGATAATCTTACTCCTGTTCAAATTTGAAAAGCATATTCTAGGAAACCTGAACATGAGGACCCAGTTGCATTAACTGATGTGATGCTACAATATTTGAAATGATAAAAGAGGAGTTGATACTCATAGTTATATGAAACCAAGAATTCTATGGGATCCATATACTCTTTATTGTTTGATTCATGGGCAACATCCAATGCATCTTAAAAATCCTCCAAATTTTCTTGTCTATCCTTTAAAGTGCAGGCTGGATCAGGTGGTCGCTCTTTAATCTCTACTTCTCATGGCTTCTCCTCATCAAGCATGATCCATAGCTTCTCGATTTCCCTAGGAAGATCTTCTGGTTCTTCATGAATATTTTCTTCCAGAGGAGTGGACCTATCTCTGATTGATGCCAAAATGTGTTCTTTCTATGAATTAGAGACCCCATCTTCTGCTAAAATTTGAGATATATCTTGAAGTAGCATCAAACTACCTCGCATTTTCCTGCTAGCTGGAAATTCTTGTCATCACATGGATTAAGAGTAGGCATTCTTTTAGCACCTGAAAAATAGAAACTAACAAAAGATAAATTGCAGAAAAAACAAGCAGAAATTGCAAATGAAGAAAATTACACTTGTGAAAATAAATTAAATAATCCCAATTGCAGTAAAGAAATAAACCCAACATCATTCTTTACAGTAAATAAAATCACTCATAAAAACTCAACTGTATTGAATTAAGCATCACACATTGCAGTAAAAGAAACAAATCAGGCATCACACTTTGTAGTGAAGGGAAAAAACATACTTGGAGTAAAGAAAAATTGGCTTCTAAGCTCTCTAGAAATATTGTCCAGTATGCTTCAGCAAGCAAGGGGAAAATATTCAATTGTGAAGGAAAGGGAAAATAATGACAAATCATGAGGCCTTATCCTGCAACAACACTAAAATGTTGGGCGGTGTAAATGCACGATTTACACCAACATTTAATTTGTCAATTCGGGCAAGTAAACTTAATGGTGTAGCACAATATATGCCATAATACAACCTTAGGGATATGTCAAATAAAGATCAAGCTCTTTCAAGAAATTGAAAAGGGAATCATTTAGGAAAAAGGAACAAGACTCTTCAAAGGAAAAATAAACATACTGTGGGCATCTACTTTTGGCTCCTCTTTTGGGTTGAGTTGACTCCTGCAGAAAGTATTCCTTAGTTGTCCAGGGGACAAGGGAATGTAGGCCCCATTCAAACCAACAAAATGTAAAGAATGTGATTTAAGAATAAGGTCCCAGAAGCTCCTTAAAGTCTTCTTTCATTGCAAGATAGTCAATAGAATTTCATCTTATACATATATATATATATATATATATATATATATATATATATATATATATATATATGTATATATATATTATATATATGTATATATATATATATATATATATATATATATATATATATATATATATATATATATATATATATATATATCATTTGTTTACCTATGAGTAATTAAATACTTCCTAAAAATATTATGTATGATATATTTGCAACAATTAACTATAATGAGGAATGATATTGTCATTTGCTTATCAAGAGTTCATAAATAAATGTTTTTTCTGCAAAAGTACAGGAATCAGTTTCATATAAGAGGCGATCATGAATACTTGGTAAGTTCAGCTAACCAAAATTCTTACTCAGCAATTGTTTCACCATTGCATCCTAAGAATAGACTTTGTTATGTCATAATGGAATCAAGGAAAGTAATTTATCTTGTAATAGAAAGGAATGAGAGATGGAGCAATAAAGAAATCGTCGTTTACTTCAGTTCAACCTTTATGAAAATACATCCAAAAGAAAAATAATAGGAGCAGTAAAAATAAATCTTGTGGAATGAAATTAAAAATTAAATGACTGAAAAATAAAATGAGCTTATGAAATGAAATTTCAGAGTTATCATGCTAACTAAAATGCAACTAAAATGTAGTAAAAGAAAATTACAAGGTTTGGGGCAATGGAATGGCTGGTGGGCACAACCACTCAATTCGTTACCCTTGCAGCAACTTAGATCAAAATCCTAAAACATGAAGGATAAATAAAATTGCTCAAAATTCATTGCCAAATAAACTTAGTTCAAAGTAGAAACCAGAACTTCAAGATTGAATGCCATGGAAATTTATTGCAAAATTGCTGCTACAAAATTCATAAAACAATGTTGCGCTCGCTCCAGTGATCTCCTCCAGGGATCATCCCGCTGGGGTGAAAATCCTCCTTCCCTCTTTCACAATGAAATCGATCTCCTCTATTCTGCAAATTATGTGATCTAAAAACTACAATCTACCATTCGACCATTCCCCCCTACCTACACGACTCCTCTTCTTTTATAATGTTTTTACATGTCATTCTTTAGCAAACCGTGCAGCCAGAACCTCTTAAAATTCTTTGTTCTATTGCAAGATGAAATTAAACTAGAATTTCTTATATATATATATATATATATATATATACATATACATATATATATATGTATATGTACATATGTGTGTATATATATATGTATATATATATATATATATATATATATATATATATATGATAGATATATATATATATATATATATATATATATATATATATATATACATATATATATATATATATATATATATATATATATATATATATATATATATATATATATATATATATCATATTGTTTACCTTGATCGTATTAAATACTTCCTAAAAATATTATATATGATATATTGCAACAATTAGCTATAACGAGAAAGAATGATCTTGTCATTTGATTATCAAGAGTTCAGAAATAAATGTTTTTATGCAAAAGTATAGGAATCAGTTTCATGTAAAAGGCAACCATGAATACTTGTTAAGTTCAGCTAACCATAATTCTTACTCATCATTTGTTTCACCATTCCATCCTTAGAATAGACTTATTTAATATGTTGTAATGGAATTAGGGCAAGTACTTAATCTTGTAATAGAAAGGAATGTGAAATGTAGCAATAAAGAAATCACCATTTACATCAGTTCAACCTTTTAAATAACTAAATTAGCGAAATGAATTTATGGAATGAAATTAAAAATTAATTTCCTGAAAAGAAGATCTTATGAAATGAAATTTTAGAGCTATCATGTTAACT
Organism: Pinus albicaulis; assembly: GCA_034641835.2. Lineage (NCBI taxonomy): Eukaryota > Viridiplantae > Streptophyta > Pinopsida > Pinales > Pinaceae > Pinus > Pinus albicaulis. The sequence continues at coordinate 119,523 of JAXQQM020081879.1, read as the reverse complement.
AAAATGAAACTAAAATGCAGTAAAAGAAAATTAGAATGTTTGGGGCAACAAACTGGCTAGTGGGCCCAACCACCTAGGTCGTTTCCCTTGCATCAGTTTAGATCACAATATTAAAACATGAAGGAGAAATATAATTTCTCAAAATTCATTTCCAAATAAAATTATTTCAAAGTAGACACCGGGACTTAAAGATTGAATTCCATGGAAATTCATTGCAAAAGTGATACTACAAAATTCATAAAACAATGTTGCGCTAGCTCTAGTGATCTCCTCCAGGGATCATCCACTGGGGCGCAACTCCTCCTTCCCTCATGCACAATGAAATCGATCCCCTCTATTCTGGAAATGATGTGATGTACATACTCCAATCTACCATTCCACCATTCCCCTGTACCTACATGACTCCTCTTCTTTTATAATGTTTTACATGTCATTCTTTAGAAAGCCATGTGGGGATTGAATCCGAACTAATATTAATTAATTAGAATATTAGTACAACCATTTCCTATTGAAATAATCGAGTCATGATACGAATTTTGCAAGTCTGGCCGTTCTTTCTAGAATTATAGAAAAAATAGTATCTTGATCAAACTGCCTCCAAAAACCTCTTCGTATCTCCTTAACCATTATGGATTTCAGAAAAATTTTTGAGGCTTAGTCAATCTTCTATACTGGGACAAAAACCATTGTTCTATAATTTCTTTATTCACCTTCACCTACATGAAAATTGAGGCAGAAGTTGGTAGTTTGGAAACTTCTGCAAATCTTAGATTGTAATAGTCAATTTTTAAAGATAGGCTTCAAAGAACCTTGCATAAATTCTAAACCAATGTGAATTTTAGGAAACAATTTTTGCTCTAGGTAATTGGTTATATTTTTGAAAAACTCATTTGCTTGGATTTCCATAATTCACCTCTATTTGCACAAAAAACAAGGTCAAACATTAGAGAACTTTTGAGGTCTAAAATGGGCCTCCTAGGAAAATTGTACAACCAAAATAAACTTTACAAGAACCAATAGGTTTCAAGATGACGATGTCAACCATGGGGGATGATTGACACTTTTTGGGGTAAAAAGGTAAACAGATTAAAAAATAATAAGATAATAAAAGTATTTTTCAACTTGTACTTTCAAGCTACCTCAATAATGGTTTACTCAAATTTCGAATGGGAGTACTCGTTGGATGCAAAATTTAATTCCTCATCCAAGGAGTACCCATGTTGCATTCTTTCAATAGACCCTGCTACATGGAAAATGAGATATACATCAGAAAATGTGATTGCAATCACAATTTTCATGTACCTCTCATTTTTCATGTAGAAAATTCCATCGAAAGTATGCAAGATGGATAATCCTTGGATGAGGAATCAAATTTTGCATTCAATGAGTTTTCCCGCTCGAAATTTGAGTAAACCAATAAAGAGATAAGGGTAGAAAATGTGAAGTTAGATTCTGATTTTGCCCTTTTTGAAAAAAAATTCATTTTTCGGTTCTATTTAATTTATTCATAAACTACTAACAATTTTTATTTAAATTTCATTTTGCAATAAAAATAAAAGTTTTAGAAATTTTATTAGCTTTCTATTACTTATTTTTTGGGATTTTTTTATACGCATTTGATATGTCAACTTAACGTTTCTTTGAGTGTGTATTTTTTAACAATCAAAGGATTAAAAAGAAGTCATGTTTATATGCACTGGTGTATTCTTTGAAACTTTGTGTTTTTGCGAAACATAGTGTGTTACAACAATCTAGACAGAGTCTACTTCGGTTTCGTTATATTTACAAAACCAACTGATGCATATAATAATTACTAGAATTTTTTGAACTGATGGAAGTGGGTCAATATGAAAAAAAGCTTGCATATTTTGGTATGTTTAAGATGCAAGAGATTCTATATAAATTATAAACTAAAAATCTAAAAGCTACCCATTAGAGATGACGGACCAATGTAATGCCCCATAATTTTTTCAATTTTTTTTACAATGTATTTTGGGAGATACAGAATTTTGATTTCACTGAATCACAATGATCCTCAGAAATTGTTTGCACCCGTTTTATTACAAAATTAATTAAAATTAGTAAATATTTATGAAATTCCATAAAAGTCATATTTCCTGAAAGTAGATTCAATTTTGAAAGTGTTTGTCTTGGTTTCGACAGTTAATTCAAAATGTTTCATGGAGTTTAATCAGTCCAAAGTTGCAGGAAATATTGAGCTTGAATTTGCATAGCGTGACGCATTGGATTCGACCAAACTATTTTTTGCACAAATGGGCCGTCAAGTCTCACGCCTTGATAGCTCCGGCCGAAATTTTTTTCAATGTTCGGCCGAACTTCTGCCTAATTTTTTGTCGGCCGGAAAATTTCGCAAAGCCCCTCCAAAAAAACATTTTGTAGCAATATAAATTACCGCGAAATCATTCATAATTTTCACACATTTTGCACATTTAGTCTGATTTTACAAAGGTCTTGGTTTGGGTTTAAATACTTTTCTTGGAGATTTGGGTTTAAGGACATTTCTTGGAGGCGGTCTGATTTTGCAAAGAATTGTTTTGGGTTTAAGGACTTTTCTTGGAAGACATTTCTTGGAGGCGGTCTGATTTTGCAAAGAATTGTTTTGGGTTTAAGGAATTTTCTTGGACGTATATTCAAAGGACATTTCTTGGAGGTATGTAATGCATTTTTTTGGATATTTTTTGTGCTTCACTTTTTTTGAAAGTATGGATTTGGGCTTAATTTCGAAAAGACATTTTCTGGAAGTATTTTTTGAAGTATTTTTTAAAGTGACGTTTTTTTTAAGTTGGAGGCATTTTTTGAAGTGACATTTTTTTAGAGTACGTCTTTTGAGTTGAAGTAAATCTTTTGAGCTTCGTTTTATTTTTATAAGACATTTTTTTTCGGATTTTTTAAAGTAAGTGTTTTGGATTGGAGTATGTATTTTTTGCAAAAAATTTAAAAATGAGTTTTTTTAAAATTAAATCTTTTGTGATGCTTTTTCTAATTGAGTTATTGTCTAAATTTTTGAAGGAAAATTTTTGAACTTCATACTCTATTATCATGGGAAATTGAAGGAATTGTGCGAGAAAATATGATCGAAAAAGAGACTCTGAGGAACGTAGAGAAGAGACGAGACAATCTCGCAAAAGAAAGATAGAAGAACTCTCAAATATTGAAGGGGAAAATCAACCTCAACTAGAAATTGAAGCAGGTATGTAAATGTAAATATTATGATCTATTGATATATTTAAAATTTTCCTAGTGTAAAATGTGAAGCTTAATTTTTATTTGATGAAATAATTTGAAAAATATTTTGTTTAATGTAAACAGACAGAGATATTCCTCAAAACATTGATGATGAGATACAAAATTTTGAAAGAGAAAGTGAAAGAGATATTGAACCAATGATTGAAGATGGTGAAAATATTGAAAGAAATTCAAGTGAAGAAATTGAATCACAAGGTATATATATATATATATATATATATATATATATATATATATATATATATATATATATATATATATATATATATTAATTTTATGCAAATATTATTAGTACTATATATTTATTAATTTAATTATTTATTGAGTGTGTAAACATAATATGTACTATTTATTCGAATATATCGAACAAATAATATACGATGATGAGATGTTAAAATATTGACACTCTTTATATAGATAAAAAACCTGACCATTATATATGATATACGTGTTAGACGTGCATTTTTAAATGTGGCTATAAAGGAAGCGGGTGACAGTTCAGGCTCAAATGTTGAAAGGTCTCCTATCATTAAGGAAATTAAAAGAAGGTACGACACTACTAGGTATTCGAAAATCAACCAAAGATAAAAAAATGAAAGAAGATGTGACAAAAAATATGAGTAGTGCTATAAAGTCAATTAAGAGATCTAGAGAGAAAGATGTTTCAATTGTACATAGAGGAATACATATGGCAATGGTTTCATCAAGTACTAAAGAGAATCGTTTGGTAACATCTATGGCACAAGCACTAGGAACCTCGCGAAAAAATTTGCACAAACATCGGAAATTTCAGCTACAAATAGATGTAAATGATAAAATCACTTGTTAGAGAAGCATTTGAATATGTGAAACAAATTAGGAATAGTTCTTGTAAATTATCTTGTTAGAGAACCATTTGAACATGTGAGAAACAAATTAGGGATAGTTCTTGTAAATTATTGTCACTTATTTGACTTCAAAAGAAGAGCCTATGAAATTGAGTGCAATATCTATGTGGGAGAGTACACAATATCTAAGGGGGAGAATACAATATATTTGACTTCAAAAGAAGAGCCTATGAAATTGAGTGCAATATCTATGCGGGAGAGTACACAATATCTAAGGGGGAGAATGGATATAAGGAAGGAATAAAAAGAGTAACAAAAAGCATATGATTGTGTCAATAATTTGAAGTAGTCAAGAAAGATAACAAAGGACCATCAAAATTGAGTGCAATATCTATATGATCAAGTGTCAATAATTTGAAGTAAAGAAAGATAACAAAGGACCATCAAAATTGAGTGCAATATCTATATGATTGTGTCAATAATTTGATAATTTGAAGTAGTCAAGAAAGATAACAAAGGACCATCAAAATTGAGTGCAATATCTATATGGGAGAGTACACAATATCTAAGGGGGAGAATACAATATAAGGAAGGAATAAAAAAAGTAACAAGAAGCATATGATTGTGTCAATAATTTGAAGTAGTCAAGAAAGATAACAAAGGACCATCATCAAATTCAAATTGAAAGATCAAGTAGTATTCTTCATGAAGAAGAAGCATTAACTAGGTTCATCATTTAAAGGGTTCATTTTTTAATGAAAAAATTTATGAATAATATGGAATGAATCATTGTACATTATGATAAATATTGTATTTAAATGACATTTGATCTATGAATAAAAAAGAAAATGGGATCATCTCTTCATATATATGTGTGTGTAAGAGAGAAATAAAAAGCAAAGGTAATTCCACCAAGCCTAAAGGAGCACATGTCCTAATACATTAAATTATGTCCTAATACAAGTAGTCTTCTTCATGAAGAAGAAGCATTAACTAGGTTCATCATTTAAAGGGTTCATTTTTTAATGAAAAAATTTATGAATAATATGGAATGAATCATTGTACATTATGATAAATCTTGTATTTAAATGACATTTGATCTATGAATAAAAAATAAAATGGGATCATCTCTTCATATATATATGTGTGTAAGAGAGAAATAAAAAGCAAAGGTAATTCCACCAAGCCTAAAGGAGCATGTCCTAATACATTAAATTATGTTTGGTTTCTAGAAGCATTAATCATGAAGAGTCATGAGATCCACATTTCGACCATAGTATTTGCAAGTTAAAGGAGCATGTCCTAATACATTATTATGTTTGGTTTCTAGAAGCATTAATCATGACTTTTCTTTGAGATCCACATTTCCATCATACTATTTGCAAGTTCACATTTCCATCATGTTATTTGCAAGTTCTATATGAAGATATGTAGTCTAATAACTAATTAGCAAGTTGTGATGTCCTAATACATTATTATGTTTGGTTTCCATCATACTATTTGCAAGTTCTATATGAAGATATGTAGTCTAATAACTATACAGTATAGCCCATATAACATATAACGGCCTTTGACAGTATGAGAAAATAGTCAAAAAACAGAGAGGCCTCCCAGCAGAGTTCCACCTGTTCATCAAGGTAAGCAACATAATATCGGAAGTGAAACAGTGACACCACTGAACATATGTGAATTTAGAATGATTTCAACACTTTTTTCAAAGGAGAAAAAACCATGTTTCATATATTGATAACAGTTCATATACAAAATCCTCTTGATATACCCATAACAGGTTATCAGGTATAAAGATTAGATTCTTCCTCATACAAAAATACATCCAAAAAAGACAATATGTAGTCACATTACAGCAGTAGATCATTCTAGTTCAATCATTCTTCTTGTAAAAAAAAGTTCCCTTCACCCTCATATGCCTAATTATGGCCGTTTAGCTACAGTCTATCCACACCATGAGCAATTACAAAAAATAGTAAAGGTTGCACATTCCACCGTTGAGGAATCGAGATAAGGCTCAGTAACGACATAAGCTTAACAGTGGTGGTAAACTTCCATGCACAGGTGGAGAATTAGCTAGAGCGGATGAAATTGATGGATCCACAGGAACAGTAACAACTGCAACAACCGAATGCATACCATACTACCAGAAATTCAACATACACCTTACAGCAACAAGTAATGAAATTTAAAGCATAATTATGGTTGTTTAGCTACAGTCTCTCCACACCATGAGTGATTACAAAAAATACTAAAGGTTGCACATTCCAGCGTTAAGGAATCGAGAGAAGGCTCAGTAACGGCATAAGCTTAACAGGGGTGGTAAACTTCCATGCACAAGTGGAGAATCAGCTAGAGCGGATGAAATTGATGGATCCACGGGAACAGTAAGCTTTATACCTTAGGAGCACTTGTCATAATTTCATACATGAACTACGAGACCTAGTGCGATCTCCTGATCGGATTCGGCCTTCGATCCTTCGCTCATGAGAAAATGATATATTCCTCGACTCGAATACGAGTAAGAGTAGGCCTTTTTCTTATAGCAGGATATTCGTCCGGCTGAACCGGTGAACTGGTGGGGGATCTCTAGCGACAGCGAATGTAAATCATATTACATATGTCATAACGATTCAGTGGAAGGTGGCTTTTTTGATCAACAGTGCTGGGTAGGCGTATTGCTCCTCAGTGGGGGAGGGTGGGGGTGGTTCCAAATAATAGCCATAGGAAAGAAGGAATAGTCCCGTCGAATATAACATTCAATGTGAGGAGCGGAGCCAAGAATCTGACACTGAAAAGGAGGTATGGGAATCTGGGTAGACCAAGGATGATCTCAAGATACCTACTGATGAAAAGTTGGTGGCACAGATCAAGGGAAATACCATTGTAACAAATCATTACTGAAAGACCATTCTTCTATTAATCGAGCAGAGATCAGGGCCTTCCTTATCCATAAAAAAAAACAAAAAAAGCGGTACACTGAGACAGTGTTCCATATCTAAAAACGTTTAATTATACTTAAGACTGCAATCATAAAACAGAGAAGTTGCACGAGAGAACAAAAACATGGCTTATATATTGTGCTAAAAATGTTTAATTATACTTAGTCTGCAATCATAAAACAGAGAAGTTGCACGAGAGAAAAAAGACATGGCTTATATACTGTGCCATACAAAGCCAAATAAACACAGAATTACATTTCAACTTGATCTAAACTTCCATGCACAAGTGGAGAATCAACAACAGAAAGAGTTTCTTACCTGGTAGTTCGCTTGACGTCGCCGTAGATAATCACCAATAGAGTGGAAGCATCCCCAGACCAGCAACAGCGCCGCAACAATTCAATGAACAGAACAGAAACACAAAAATGCGCGAAGAAACAGAGCAAAGAAGCACAGACACGGGAAACAAATAAAATTCGTGGGCGATATATTTATAAGAAATTGTTCGGCCGAACTATTTTAAGAGTAAAAGTTCGGCTAAAATTTTGTTGCCGGTTTTCCCATCTCCGGCAAAAATTCTGTTTGCCCACGCCATTAGTGTGCCGTCAATCTAAACGGAAGAACGAGTTCGGCCAAACTATCTAATAGTTGGGCCGGACTGATATTTGAAAAAAATTTACGCTCCCAGGCTCTCACGAAGTGTAACCCAACCTTCACATTTCACTTAGATAAGTTTAAAATACGAGTTGAAAAAGTAGTTTTTTATTTTTTCCCTCTAAACATTGATGATGTAATCTAATATTATTTTATTATCTCCACTATTATTTTACAATTTCCTTACGAGGCCCATTTTATACCTCAAAATTCCTCTAATGGTTGGTCGTTTAGAAATTGTGCCGATTTGGAGGGAATTTATTAATTTGTTTCGAGAGGTCCGCACATCACCTAAGTGAAATCCAAGTCATGGAAAGGTGTTGGAACCTCATTTTGGACAATGACCATATTTTTTTTGCCCTGAAAGTGTATTGAGATATCGAAGCCACAAATTTGCGCAAGAATGCTGGTGTAGGAATGTTGGTGTAGGAATGCGTCGTGCAGGAGCATGGTGCAGGAACGTGGCACGGGAACTTGCAAAAATAGGAATTGTTCACCAGCCACAAAGAGAACCTGCTATTAATGATGTTTTCACAATAAATATTCTTCGAATTAAAAAAATAAGAATAGCTCATAGATCAAACAATTGTGCCCTATAATCCCGAATAGAATATTGTAGCTGTGTAATATTCCAAAATTTTCCTACAATAAATTGGAATATTAATTTTTGTTGATTACACCTAGGAGGAGAATAAATCGGTAAGGATGCCCATGCATAATGAAAATCTCAATAAAATCCCTCATATTATGAAAGGGGATCATCATTGGAGTTGGTTTTGACACCCTCATGTGTGAACAGGGCCATTTGCAAGTGGACAAGGTCAAGTTTGACCAAGTTAACAACGCTGGGATAAGAGGTGGAGAACACTTAGAGAAACAACGTAGTATGAATAGGAAGAGGGTTATTTGGTGGAGGAAACCCTAAAATGAGTGGGACCCATGGAGAGGGGGATTTCACTTTTTTAAAAGGAGGGCAAGGCAAACATTGTTTCTCATGCCATGTATTATTTATTTTATGGTCTATTCAGACTTTGTGCAATCTCCAGCTGTTTAGCTGAGTTGCAGTGCTGCTTAGCACAAGGATAACCTGCTTAGGAATCCTTATCCTTCCAAGAGAGGCTTCTTGAAGGATCATGTACTTCATTCTCCACATTTCTTAGCTCAAGGCCAAAGCCACCTCCTCCAGCTACAACATTATTTCTGCTCAAGTGTAACATTGTGTTGTAGGGTGTTGCAGTGAAGGACCTCAACACCATTTCCAAAGTTGATTTTCAGAGGAGGGAGTCTCCATTCCTTTCGAAATATAGTGAGGAAGGTTTCAGAGCTTATTGCAGATCTTGGCATTGGGCCAACTCATTCCCTTGCCCCTACAACACAGTTTGCTTCAGTGACTGCGTGATTTCTAGTGAGCATTTGCTGTGGGGCTTTGCAGATATGATTGGAGGGTGAGATCTTCAGTGATAGGATCAACCTTTCACTAGAGAGATCCATTGGAGGAGGTCTTTACATCAGATACAGCATGTTCATCCTTCTCCACTCATTTCCATCTCTTGAGTTGCTGCTGCTACCCAACAACTCCGGCATTTAGTAGATTTTGTATATTGAAGCCAATCCTTCTAGAATTGACTTGAGGTAGTCTTTGGAAGCTAATATCTTCACTCCCAATGTTGTTTGGACCATATATTTGTATATCCATGTATTTGACATATGTTAACATGCATTTGCTCTTATGAAACTACGCATTCATAGCTTGGGCACACTTATGTAACAATGTTTTATCATGATTTATGTACTTGTCTCTTGAGGCTAAGCATTGCCTATCTTGAGTAACATTTTCCTCAAAATCTTGTATTCATTTGTTGCTGCTATTACTTAATAATATGGCTATGGATATTTCTCACATTTCTATGAGTTGAGTGTCACTGCTACTCCATTATTGTATTTTCATATTGCTAGGTCTCCAACTTTAGAATATCTTAAGATATTCTCATTGTTGTAGAATTTCCCTAATTTGGGATATTACAGTGGTATCAGAGCATAATCTTGGTTCAGCATGTGGATCTTAGCCATTATGTTTTCAAGGAGAGATAAGATGAGGACTCCACTATGTGGAGATAAAAAGGAATATAAGCTTACAAAACTTCTTCCAAGATCTATATAGATCATTCATGAAGATTTCAAGAAGATGAGGGAGATATGTATAGGATCTCCAAGAGGGTTTGAAACTGAGTCAAACTCTAGATTTTATTATGGGAAGTATGAGCATGCAGCCACACCCTATGATTTATAGCACAATCTCATGTCCTGTTTTGCTATGAGAATGAGGGAGGACGAAGGAATGCCTAAGAGGGGAACTCTTAGTGGCTTCTCACATGAATATGAATCTCAAAATCAGAAGTTTAGAGATCACATCACATTCCCAGAGTTTTGTAAGGTCAAGGTGAGGAGGAGAAAACACAATAATATGGATAGGTTTCTTCTATCTATATTTTATGGTTCCCCTACATGTTCAGCTAGGGCTTGGGTTGATGAGCTAGACACCTTTCTGCAGTAGCATCAGATTTTCGAAGATGAAGCGACCAGAGTAGCAACGCTGCACTTTGGAGGTAAGTTCTATGCATGGTGGTTATTTGAGTCCTTTACTTTGAAGAATGAAAATAATTCTTCCTATGCAATATTCATTAAAACTTTGATGGGAATATTTGGTAGGAATAATTCTGAAACACATGTGGAGGAAACAAACACATCTAAACAAACAAAAACCTTGCATGTGATGAAAGAAACCATAGACTCAAAATAACTTCAGAGAACCATAAAGGAGGCTGATATTTTGCATGATACTTTATTGGAGGCAAGACCTTCATCTTGTATTTTGGCACAAGGAAACAGAGAGATCCCTTTTCCAAAAGAGGATCCAATCATTGGATGGTTGACCACTCATGTTGAGGAGGCTAAGGGCAACAACGCTGTCATTTATAGAGTTGATCTAGCACCTCATGCAGAGGGATGAGGAGTTATTTCTCCACTGGGGGGTTCAGAGGAGACTCCAGGGAAGTCTACAGCATCTCATTAATGGTTGTCTGTTAGCCCCCTATAAATTCCTTGAGAAGAAACCAGAGAGCTAAAATTTTTGTTGAGCCTTCAAGGAATGCATTTCCTTGGTAACACATCATCCTTGAAAGCTCTTTCGTACCCTCTTCCCTTTGATTATTTTCCTTTGTTGTTCCCAAGTCAATAGGCCTCACTGATTGTGACAAATTTTGCTCCTAAAGGCCTTCATTTTCCCCTTGTACCCCTGCAGAATTCTCGATTTCATCCCTTTTTTCCCCTTGTTCAAAGCCTCCCTTTCGTCCCAAAATTTCTCCCCTAGTCCTCCTAAACCTTCCCAAAAATCCCCTCTAAACCATACACACCCCTTTATTTGGATTAAAAACCCTTATTCCCTCTATCGTTACCTTTTCCTACCCTCAAGTTGCATTAAAATGGGCCAAAAAAGCCCACCTTATGCATATAAGGCTTAAGCCCCTCTCGGCCCAACCCTTTAAACCACTTCCCCATATGCCCGCGCCCGAGACCAAGCACTTGACCCCCGGGCGCTTATCACAATCGGGGGTTTCACATGCACCCTTATCCTTTGTAAATCTAAAAGTTTCTAATGCGATTGAATTTGGCCGATTAAACCCGCGTTGTAATCTCGGCCGTCGATTTGAGTAATATCTGACGGTCAGTGTTGTTTCGCAATGCACCCGTTGCTCCCCCGTTTACTCCTCCGATCGCATTTCATCTTCTCGGTGGTCCCTGCGCCACGGTCATTGTTCTAAACCGGCCTGTTTCTATCGCACCGCCTTTGGAAGGTGGGCGGTTTTTCTCATTTCGGAGTGATTCCACTCACCGCAAGACACGTGGCACCGAGCAATATTTGAAAACCGCCCCCCATCGCGCGTTAACGTTCGACATTTGACCCAGCGCGATATGAACGTATGTCGTATGATCCAGAGCTGCCCATCTAATGGTGATCGCGGCACGAAGGTGCACGAGAGATAATCCAAGGCAAATAGATCCATGGCCCACCATCTGTTGCCCTCCGACGCGTTCTCAATCGTCGATCTCCTCCTGAGATCAGACGGCCCGGATTAACTGCATGTCCCGCCATTGATCGGGTCCCTCCACGTCACCATTCCACGTGTTTTGTCACATTTTTTCTCCGCCCTCTTTATATTTCATTCAAAGTTCAAAGTTTTAGTGTTTGCATTTAAATTTTTGCCACAGTCCGCCAACGTTCACCAGACCATCCTCCATTGTTTCACTGCGTTTTTCGCCATCACCCTACACTGTTCCACCATTTCGCCAGCCTGCACAGCCATTCTCATTGTCCCCACTGCATCCACCCTTCCCATGCATGGTTTTCTTAACTTGTTTGTGTGTTTTGCAGGGTTACAGTCAAGTGGGAAACCGCCATGATTCGTAGTCTATGTCACAGTGACAAAGAACACAAGAAAGGCCATGTGTAGAGATTGAAAATTATGGAGAAAAGCCTGGGAAGGTGTTATGACATGACTGCCATTTAAGGAACAGGGTTAAACTCTATAAAAACTTGCCTAGAGCCATTAAAGCGTAGATCTCGCAGATAGTGACAATAATGAAGCGGAAAAGAGTATCGGTGAGGGATTAAAGGGTCTAATGCACATTGTTGAAGATATTAAGCCTTAGTCCAGTGTTTAAAAGACAAGTGTACCAGATCGAAGACCCCGAGGATCAATCAGAAGGTCCAATGCACAGAAAATAATAGTACCAGGTTTTCACATCAGCATAATGTTCTTTCCATAAAGGACGAAGTGCCCATACTATCTCCATTCTATACCGTGTTCCTGAGGAAATTCCAGCCCTGGCAACAGTCCTATGCTATCAGAAGAATTTGTTACATGGTGTGGCAGACCCTAGTGTCATTATTCTACCTTTTTGTTTAATTCACTAGAGTGCTACAACAAGTACATCAAAGACATACCTGGAGTAAATGGAAGCCTAACGAAGACCACTCTTTCATCCAAAGAGTACCAGAGATAAATGCCTAGAATTTAAAACAGAACGGGGCCTTGGCCCTCTTCCTCTTCTAAGTTTTAATGTTGCATTTAGCTTTCCATCTACCTCCTCTGCTCGTCTTTTAGCTATAAAATTCATGAAGAAACTCATTGTAAAGGTTGTTGATAGGATATCTGAGAATTGCAAGTTGTTTCCTTTGAGACACAGTCTCTATGTAAAATTGTAAGATAGGCCGAGGAAGATGTATTCAGACTGAATATTAAAGCTGTTGGGAATATTGTACATGACTGGTGTTGCTCTTTAATATGACAAGCACATTTCTTTGGATCCTGATTTAAAGCAGCGGTGATGTTTTTCTATCTCTGTATTTGTTTTTAACTTGTAGTTCATTCATTTCATTTCTACTGGCTCGCATCAGAAATCTGGCATAGGATTTACCCTTGTTAGATACCCTATGTTTCTGCTCTCCTTGCCTTCAATGTTTTTTGTTGTATGTGCTATCTGAGGACTGATTTCAAGCTAATTTAACCATTATAATGGTCTGATATATCACTAGCTGATGTATGAATTGATGAAATCTGTGTTTATATGTTCTTGTTAGGATTTAATTGAATGAATTGGGAATAGTGGGAGGTCTAGAACTCTGTCTCTGTCTCACTAGGATCCTTTTCAATTAATTGAACCCTTCTAAGATCCCTCAAGCTGGAGGCCGAAGCATTGAGAGTTCAAAGTCTCTCTCTGATCTCAGGTTTTCAACTTTGTGCTCTAAATATTAAATGTTTCCTTGTCTGAAGAGTTATCCTTTTAGGTTTTGGATCATAGGTTGTCCAATGGCATGTCCTGTCCCTAGATCTGATTCCTGCGGGTCACCTTGGAGGTTTCCTTGCTTTCACCTTCCCTCTTACCTTTTCATGCCATACTATCATATTTAAGATCCAATGCTTTAGATGACTAGCCCAACTGAAAGCCTGCATATTGAATAGCAAGTAAACCCTTTCCTAACTCCATTTCCCAATGGTCTTGAATTTTCCCTGAAGTTATCTCTCCTTTGCTTAGAATCCTCTTTGTTCATCCTTGTCTTATATTGAAACTTTCTTTCCTGATTCCCAACAACCAACCAAACAAACATCAAACAAACAAACCGTGTGCCCATAACTAGCCTAATATCTTAACTATGAGCTTCAAAGACAAAAACCTTTGCTCATACAAAGAGATCCCTCTTTGGAACTAGGAGGGCTAGATCCTGAGGTCTGAAAGTGGTTCTGATGTTGTCTCATAGATTTTCTTGCCCGATACGTAGCGCCTGGGAACCCCAACGGGTCCAAGCACAATCAATGAGCAGCATGATTGTGCAGCATTGCAGCTGGAAGGAGGAGGTAGGGAGGGAGAGCAGCATCATGTGATGAGAGGGACACACCTTTCTCTATTCCAGAGAGCTATTGAAAAGAGGAGGTAGACTATATTGCACTGTGAAAGCAAGGGAAAGGCTGCCCAATCTTATGTATAGTCCACTCTTGACATTGATGTCTCGCTACAGGGAGGCATTCCACGAGGGAGGCCACCAGATCTATCATTGATGAAAGACATCTTGTCTTTGGATTCATCACTCTTGGATTTTTTAGAGGTGAAGAGCTTGGAGGAGAAATTTGGCATGGGGGATGTCAGAGTAGTAGACAGTAGTAGCAGGAGAGCTTCACATGCTAGATCATCAGCGCTATCTCTTGGGAGGATTGATCCTTACTAGAGATCTCAACTGTTAGTAGAGTACTCCAAGGATCTTGGTGCATGCATGGTTCTCGATGACCCAGATGGAGATGATAAGTGTATAGTGGATTATGTGGTCATATATTCACATGGCAGAATCTTCTTGACTAGATATTCTTGTCTCAAGGAGAAGTTGTTGCATGCAACAGATAAGGACTTCTTTTCCATGCATTTTGATGCATATCTTTCCTTGGCAGAGGAGTTCATTTGGAAGGGCATTCAACAAGACATATTTCAGCATATGGAGAGATGCATAGCCCAAATAATGATGGTGAGGATTTCACAACCACCTTCCTACTCATTAGGGGTAAGGGAGAATTTTCAGTTGAGCCATTTTAGCTCAAGTCCTCAAGCACATAATGGAGGATGTACAATTTCACCTTATGTTTTGTACTTCCTGTTTTTTTATAAGCAGCATACTATCCCAAGGAGGATTATTTCTTCTTTCATATTGTATGATGATGTAATTGAATCCATTTTTATCATTGAGATTGGCTATCTCATTGGTGGTTTGTGGGGAAGGCCACATGATTTTTGGTGTGCACCATTGACACCCTTTTGTACTTTCATGCTTATCTTGTAAAATGATTTTGGCATCAAAAAAGTGGCTGGTAAAGCACTTGTTATTTTTCATTTTGATGTAGGAAAAGGATGCACTATGTTGGTTCCATGGGTGGAACTATGATTCACTCTCCGATTGTAATTTGGCAACTTCTTCTTATTGTACCTTGCTTCCATGTATTGCTGATATGTTTATGTTCATGAGGAGCTTTGATTAGAGAATGGGCTTGAGACTTAAGATGCCCATTGGGAGCATGATTCTCCCTACTATACATGTTGTACATTTCAAGAGGAACCATGGGCCAGCCATGAATGCCACATTACATTTCGTTTCTTCTTGTGGGAGGAACCATTTGAAGAACTTGAGGAGGCACTCCATGGATCATGAGAAGATAGAGGAGTTAGCACAACCAACTCTTTTACCTTTGAGGATGATGGGAGACTCATATATGAGCCACTCCATTTATTTGAGCAAAACATATGGTGAGAGTATTTTGGTTTTTCATAGTAATTTTTCTTTATGTATGCATCTCTTAACCATATATGTGCAAATATTTGCTCAAAGGAGGGATATTCTTCCTTCTAGATTTGGTGGTCTACATAAGGCCATTATGGATGATCACTCCCTAAGTGGATATGGGGAGGATATTTCTCATGGAGAACATAATAAAATTTCACATTACATCATTCAATTTCTCCAGATTTGTGAAGAGATTGGGGCAGCAAGCAAATGGTGGGGAGGCCACCCATCATTTTATTTTCCATGGCAGTGGAGAGTCAAACTGCATTGGCTACATTTGAGGGACCATTGTCCTTCTCCTTTACTTCACATGGAAGCCAACATTATTCTCCTTACGGTTCCCTTGGTTGATATTGCTAAATCTTTTCTTGGTAGCATGATTGGAGGAGAGACACATTGGGTGAATGTGTCCTTGGAGGGAGAGAACTCCCACACTCTTTGCACTACATGTTCTAAAGGGAGCATGGGAGATGGTATGGCCACTACAACAACACATTTGTTTCCTTATGAGGTGATCCATATGATGAATTTGATGCCATATGATGATGACTTCCATCTCATCACATATGAGATGATTTGGGCCAACATGTTTCATAACGTTGGAGGAGAGATCCTTAGAGGTCTAATCTCCATTTTGCCATTTGAGGGAAATATCATTGCAGCCAAAGATAAGCCTACACTCTACAATTATCCTAAGTGGAGAGGAGTAAAACGTGGGGTAGGCTATTTTATCTACCAAGATCAGATTTTCAGCCCACCTAAATTTCTAGGGCCAGAGGTGGAAGATGACTTTCAGGAGTTCCCATGTTGGGAGATAACTCATTTTGCAAGGATGATTGCTTGGGGGCTGGAGGATCCACATGAGGAAGATATTCCTCAACACATCATAGAATCCATGCCTTGGGAGAAGGCTTTCCAATTCTATCCTTGCAGTTTTTTGAGGACAAGCAACATTTGGGAGGGGAGGACTATAATATTCCAAAATTTTCATACAATAAATTGGAATATTAATTTTTGTTGATTTCACCTAGGAGGAGAATAAATGGGTAAGGAGGCCCATGCATAATGAAAATCTCAATAAAATCCCTCATAGTATGAAATGGAATCATCATTGGAGCTGTTTTTTACACCCTCATGTGTGAACAAGGTCATTTGCAAGAGGACCAGGTCAAGTTGGACCAAGTCAACAGCGCTAGGATAAGAGGTGGAGAACACTTAGAGAAAAAACGCAGTATGAATGGAAAGAGGGTTATATTTTGGAGGAAACCCTAAAAGGAGTGGGACCCATGGAGAGGGGGCTCTCACTTGTTTAAAAGGAGGGCAAGGCAGACATTGTTTCTCATGCCATGTCTTATTGATTTTATGGTATATTCAGACTTTTTGCAATCTATAACTGTTTAGTTGAGTTCTAGTGCTGCTTAGCACAAGGATCTCCTGCTTAGGAATCCTTCTCCTTCCAAGAGAGGCCTCTTGAAGGATCCTATACTTCACTCTCCACATTTCTTGGCTCAAGGCCAAAGCCACCTCCTCCATCTATAGTGTTATTTCTACTCAAGTGTAACGTTGTGTTGTAGGGTGTTGCAGTGCAGGACCTCAACACCATTTACGAAAATGATTTTCAGAGGAGGGAGTCCCCATTCCTTTGAAAATATAGTGAGGAAGGTTTTAGATCTTATTGCAAATCTTGGCATTGGGCCAACTCATTCCTTTGCCCCTACAGTGCAGTTTGCTTCAGTGACTGTGTTATTTCTAATGAGCATTTGTTGTGGGGATTTCCAGATATGATTGGAGGGTGAGATATTTGGTGATAGGATCACCCTTTCAATAGAGAGATCCATTGGAGGAGGTATTTAGATCAGATGCATCATATTCAGCCTTATCCACTCATTTCCATTTCTTGAGTTGCTGCTGCTACCTAGCAACTCCGACATTTTGTAGATTTTGTATATTGAAGCCAATCATT
This sequence comes from Pinus albicaulis, assembly GCA_034641835.2. Classification (NCBI taxonomy): domain Eukaryota; kingdom Viridiplantae; phylum Streptophyta; class Pinopsida; order Pinales; family Pinaceae; genus Pinus; species Pinus albicaulis. The sequence goes on along the minus strand of JAXQQM020081879.1, from coordinate 101,976 downwards.
CCAGGATTGACTTGAGGTAGTATTTGGAAGCTGAGATCTTCACTAAGAATGTTGTTTGGGCCATATATTTGTATATCCATGTATTTGACATATGTTAGCATGCAGTTGCTCTTATCAAACTGTGCAGTCATAGCTTGGGCACACTTGTGTAGCAGTGTTTTATCATGATTTATGTACTTTTCTCTTGAGGCTGAGCATTGCCTATCTTGAGTAACATTTTCCTCAAGATCTTGTATTCATTTGTTGCTGCTATTACTTAATAAGATGGCTATGGATATTTCTCGCATTTCTAGGAGTTGAGTGTCACTGCTACTCCATTATTGGATTTTCATATTGTTGGGTCTCCAACTTTTGAATATCTTAAGATATTCTCATTGTTGTAGAATTTCCCTAATTTGGGATATTACAAGCTGAAAGAATGAAAAGGAAAATTTTAAATATGGTTCGCTTCGTGATGTTTTTGAAGAACGTAAAATTGTTGTTTTGGGTTGATGCAGTTCTATGTGTTGTGTACATAAAGAATAGATGTCCTTCTAATCCAATCGGAAATAAAGCTCCTTTTTAAATGTGGCATGGCCACATTCGTTCGGTAACGCATTTCATGGTCTTTGGTTCCACCTATTATGCTTTGATACCTAAGGAACAAAGAAATAAACTTCGTGCTAGAAGTCGATATTGTATCTTCTTTGGGTATTCAAATACCTCCAAAGGATATCATATCTATGATGAAGTCAATAAGAAGTTTTTAGTATCTAGAGATGCCATATTCCTTGAATATTCCAAGACTGATTATTTTTTTGAGTGGCAACTTGACCGCTTGGATATATTCACACATGCAAAGTACTTTCAATAATTTGATAATTAGATTCCACATATTTGAGGGTGGCTTTCTATATTGAATCAATATGTGGAATCATCTTCTGAGGAACTCACTCCCCCACATGAAGAACCAACCAGGGATGACACCTTGAATTATGTGATTCACAGAATTGGGGAACGAAATCTTGATTCAATCTCAACATAGTTAAATGAGAAGCCTGGGCCATCTCGTAAAGGTCCCCAAAAATGGCTAACAAATACACTATAAAATTTCCATCCCGATGAGGTTGGAAAGAGGAAAAAAAATTTCCATCAGGATAAATGGAGGTGATGTAAATAATTCTGATTCACCTATTGGTATTGATGTTTCTTATGATTGTGAATTGAATTTTTCTACATATCTTGAACCAACTTCCTTCAAAGAGGTTGCTTCTCATGATGAATGAAATGAAGTGATGCATAAGGAGTATGATGCCTTGATAAAGAATGGCACTTGGAAGCTGGTCGATCCTCCATTGGGAACTAAACCAATTGGCTGCAAGTGGGTCTACAAGAAAAAGTACAAATTATATGGCTCACTTGAAAAGCACAAATCCAGGCTTGTGGAAAAAGGTTTTGCATAGAAATAAGGGGTCGATTATGAGGAAAAAAATTCCCCCACGGAAAAATGGGCCACCATCCAGACAATTTTTGCCTTAGCAGCTCAGAATTGTTGGAAATTCCATTAGATGTATGTAAAAACCACCTTTTTGACTGTAGATCTAAAGGATAAGTTTTTTATGTCCCAGCCAGAAGGATTTTTTATGAAGGGCCAAGAACACAAAGTATGCAAGCTTATAGAATAATTGTATGGCCTCAACCAAGCAATGTGTGCCTGGTATGAGAAATTAACTCATCATCTTCTAAAACTTAACTTCAAAGATTTTGAACTCGATGACACAACTTTATTTGTTAAGAAAGTTGGAAAAACAGTTGTATATCTTTTTGTGTATGTAGATGATCTTTTTATGACAGGGAACAATGAGAGTTATATTGCATCCATAAAGAAGGAATTAAAGAGAGGTTTTGAAATGACTGATTTGGCTATGTTCACTACTATCTTGGTATTGAAGTAACTCAACATCCTAATTTTCTATTACTTTCTCAGAAGAAGTACATTGGAGATCTATTGAACAAGTTTCGAATGGTTGAATGCAATCCTTTGACCACTCTAATGGAACAAAACTTGAAGCTCACATCCATTGAAGGGTAGGATTTGAGGATACAATGAAGTATAGACAACTTCTAGGAAGTATCATCTACCTGACTACTACCAGACTGGAAATCTCATTTATTGTTGGAATCCTCTCCATGTTTATATAAAAACCTTGTGAAGGAAATTGGTCTGTTGAAAAAAGAGTTCTAAAGTACTTGAAAGGGACTCAAGACTTTGGACTCAAATATACATAGGTGGGTGACTTCAGCTTCATTAGATACTCTGATTCAGAATTTGATGGAGACAAAGAAAATGGGGTATCTACTTCAGGCTATATTATGAGTCTTGGATCAGGAGTTTTCTCATAGAGATCATGCAATTAGTTTCAGCAGATTCCACAACTGAGGCGGAATATGTGGCAGTAGCTAAAGAAAAAAAGGAAATTGTGTGGCTCAGGAAAATCCTAGAATATTTGCATATGAAACAAATGCATTCAACTCCACTCATGATCGACAACACTTCTGCAATAAAATTTTCCAAGAACCCAAAGTTCCATGATTGAGAAAATCACGTCAATAAAAAATACCATCTAATTCAACATCATGTTGAGGAAAAAACTATCTATCTACGTCATTGTTCCAAAAATGAGTAGACCGCAAACATCTTCACCAAAACACTTAGAAGAGAAAAGTTTGAAAATTTCAAAATGATGCTCGGACTCACCAACTTCCCTTCAGATAATGGGGGAAATTTTGACACCTAATCTTAAGGGATTGGGAAAAATTGTACATTAGTGTAAAATATGAAATAAGGAAGTCTAAGAGACATTGGGAAATGAATCCCAACAGTCTCACCTTCATGTATATATTCATAAGCACCCTCAATAAATTCTCATGATTTTTTTTTTGGAGTTACTGCCTAGCCTGAAAACAACATATACCATAAACATCCCAAGGATATTCCTAAAATATTTGCGACACATGCATGAAAATGTAGGTGAAAGAGACAAGTACTCAGTTACAATAAAAAAAGCACTAGTTCGAGTAGTGTAACATTAATTCACTTCTTTATTCTCCAAACAATAGTTTTCCCTCCTATGCTAAGTAAAGAAGAGAAAACTAGATCTCCAAAGCTAAAGCCTCCCAAAAGCCTTTTTCTTTAGTTATGAGCTTGTGTTCATAACAAGAGGAATGACATTTCATCTCCCCTTGACTCTTGAATTACCCTCATGACTCTTGGGCATCTTATGTGTCCTTTGGGATTCTAAAAAACTCTTAAAATTATAAATGAATTTTGGACTTCTCTAAATGACTTTTGCACTTCTCCTAAAGAAATTTTGTCCAGATATGACTAAGTGACTTTTTGTATTCCACATATGACTCCTAGATCTCCACACTTTATATTTTGGCCTTTTCTTCAGATACATAATTACATTCCACATCATGATGTGGCATGACACATGGACACATATTGACCATTATGATGACACGTGTACAATTTATAACTTGAAAATGATGACATGGACTTCACAATGTGGTGGCACTTCCAAGCTATCTTCCTTGATACTTCATCTTTCATTGTTGATGGTGCTTAATTCTCATAAAGTGTCAACTTTGTTCTTATCCTTCACCCTCCAAAGGGCCTTCTATCAACATTAGAATCCTTTGGATCATCATGGAATGTATTCATTCTGTCTTGGTCCATGATCTGCTTCACATCTCCATGATAACTCTCTTTGTTTTTATTCTTTGCAGGTGTTTCTCTATGCTTTATCCTTGCTATATTATTTGAGCATCACCTTTTCATGTTAATATGGTACTCCTTGCAATGAAAATAATTCATGAAAAATAAAAATATGTATTAAAATAATCTATTCTATCACTACCTAGTCGAGGGAATTAACTTCTTATGATAGGAATATGGAAAGGTTAAAAGGAGGAGGCTCGATTAGGAGGGTGCAACCAAACTCAATAGTGGCTGATGAAGGGTCCATTGTTCATTGTTAATGCACCATGCACTTTGAAGAGGATATCTTCTTTTTCCAGTGTAATGGGGAAGTTGAAGGGACAAGGTGGTGAGCTTGTTGTTAGATATTTCTAACTAGTATGAAGAGGAATTAGGAGTCAATCACGATGGATCTATGTTATGTTGTTGCCACTATTGTACAGATCATGGTTTTTGGTTGTTTTCAATCTGATACACTATTTCCTTGGCCACTTGTCAATGTATTTATGATGGAGATCTACTTATGGTTTTTTTGGTGATGGTGTTCTTGGATATTTTTCATTGAGAGTATGTTGATGCATTGACTCATTTTTTGTTATCGATGTTATTACTTCTTCCTTATTTTTTATTCAAAGTTATAGCTTGTGCTAAAATAGTATGGATACATGTTGTTAAGCGAAATTGATCTATAATGCCTATATTTATGCAAAGGATTATTGAATTTATATGTAATATTGCTACCATCGCACCATTCTATTCATGTTGTTGCTACTAGTTTAAATTATCTTACCTAGGTTTATGCTTGGTATGAAGGTTATTTTACTGTTGTATTTTTACTACAAAGGGATGATATCTAGTTTTGATTGGTGTGTTATGTTTTTTTATTTTTGACACCTAATCCTTGGGATTGGGTGTAAATGTAGAATAATGTAAATAAGAAATAAGGAGAGGTGGAATATGAAGAGACATTAGGATATGAATCCCAGGAGTCTCTCCCTCCATGTATATATTTTTTTTTGCTCTTAATTCAAAATACAAGTCATCTTGTAAAGTTACCTTCTGGCCTTACATGGTATTAGAGCCAACTCCATTTTTCACAGATAACTCCAGAAGATGGAGCCAGTTCCACCTGGATAAATGGAGGTGATGTAGATGATTCTGGTTCACATGTTGATATGGATTTTTGTTATAATTTTGAACTGAGTTTGTCTACATATCTTGAACCAAATTCCTTCAAATAATCTGCTTCTCATGATGAATGGAAAGAAGTGTTGTGGAAGGAATATGATTCCTTGATAAAGAATGGCACCTGGAAGCTGGTTGATTCTCCATTGATAACCAAACTAATTGGCTACAAGTGGGTCTACATTAACAAGTAGAAGTTGATGCCTCACTTGACAAGCACATAGCCAGGCTTGTGGAAAAAGGTTTTGCATGGAAATAAGGGGTCTATTATGAGGATACTTCTTCCCCCACAAAATGGGCTCCTCTTCGAACACTCTTGCCTTGGATATAGAATGGTTGGAAAGTCCATCAAAGTCCAAGAAAATGTTTTTATGTCCTAGCCAGAAGGATTTGTTGTGAAGGGCCAATAACACAATGTATGGAAACTTATAAAATCCTTGTATGGCCTCAAGAAAGCATTGCTAGTCTTGTATGAGAAGTTAACTGAGCATGTTCTAAAACTAAACTTCAAACATTATGATCTTAATGATGCAACTTTATTTGTCAATAAAGTTGTAAAAACGGTAATATATATTGTGGTGTATGTATATGCTATTTTGATGACAAGGAACAATGAGATCTGCATTGCATCCATAAAGAAGAAATTGAGGAAAGGTTTTGAAATTATTTTATTGGGTTATCTTCACTACTATATCGGCATTGAAGTATCTCAAGATCCTAATTTTACATTCCTATCTCAGAAGAAGAATATTAGAGATCTACTTAACATGTTTGGCATGGCTGAGTGAAATCCTTTGACTAATCCAATGCAACAGAAATTGAATCTCAAATCCATTGAATGAAAATAATTTGATGATGCAACGAAGTATAGACAACTTGTATTAACTATCAACGACCTGACTACTACCAGACCAAAAATTCCATTTTTTGTTGGAACCCTCTCCAGGTTTATGCAAAAGCATTTTGAGGGACATTGGTATGATGCAAAAAGAGTTCTAAAGTACTTGAAGGGGACTCAAGACTTTGGAATCAAGTATACACAAGTGGGTGACTTCAACTTGATGGATACTCTGATTCAGACTTTGATGGAGACAAAGTAAATTTTGTATCTACTTCAGGTTAAATTACGAGTCTTGGATCAGGATTTGTCTCTTGGAGATCATGCAAACAATTAGGTCGAGTAGATTCTAGAAATGATGCAGAATATGTGGAAAAAGCTGAAGCAACAAAGTAAATTGTGTGGCTCAGGAAAATTCTGGAATATTTTCAGGAGAAATAAGTACATTCAACTCCACTCATGATTCAAAACACTTATGCGATAAAGTTGGTGAAGAACCCAAAATTTCATGATCAAACGAAGCACATCAATACAAATTACTATTTGATTCGACATCATATTGAGGCCAAGACAATCCATCTATGTTATTGTTCCACAAATGAGCATATTGTAGAAACCTTCACCAAAGCGCTTGGAAGAGAAAATTTCAAAAAATTCAGAATGATGCTTGGACTCGCCAACATCCCTTCAGATTAAGGGGGGGAATGTTGACACCTAATCCTTGGGATTGGGTGAAAATGTAAAAAAATGTGAATAAGAAATAAGGAGAGCTAAAATATGAAGAGGCACTAGGAGATGAATCCCAAGAATCTCTCCCTCCATGTATCTATTTATGATCACCCTTAATGAAAAATACAATTCATCTTGTGGAGTTACATCCTAGCCTTACATTAATCATTATGGTTTCTACTATTAATAATTTCATGTTGAAAAGATCCTTCATTATATCCTATTTATATGCTTCCACTAGGCCAATGAGCATTTCCATGTATTGATGATTGTTGTTGTTGAGATCTTAGACTATGGCCAAGGTTTTGAGAGTTAATGTGATCAACATGTGTTATAATGTGCTATGTATTGTGATTATATTTCTATATTTCTACTCATAGATTCCATGTACTTGCATTATATCATTGTATTAGGAAATCATTAAAGAGAGAACTCTTGCATGTATTTGAGTAGCACTTGTGACAACCATGCATGGGCTTGTGGATGAGATTGTCTCGATTTTGTATCAGTCATGCATAGAGGTGAGACATGGTGTTTAGCGTGTATTGTAGTGGATAAATTTGTTTTATCCATCTATGCACCATAGAGTGTGAGATAAAAACTTGTAACTATGTTTTTTTTTTTTATCATTGGGTCATGTTGGTCATGCAGTCATGAGTCAAACATGCTTTGAAAGAGAGACATGAGATTTGTTTCATGGCATGTATGGGATGTTGGGAATCATTGCTACAACTAGGTAACTCATTGCATATCATTTTTTTATTATGTTTATTGGAGTATTTTATTTGGTTTATGTAGCCTCTTTCATGAGGAAAGGAGGCATAGAAAATAGTGAATGTTGATGAAAAACAATCTGGATGAGATATTTGCAGGAAAATGTTCGCATTTTGGTTCAAAGGATAATATTTTTTCATTCCTCCACGAGGGATTATACAACAACTCAGGGCGAGTATGCTAAAGTTGGCACTATATCTTGTCCATGTTATGTATTGACTCTTGTTGTGTGTTACTATCCAATTACCCTTTTAATTGGTGTCAAAGCGGTAGAGAGTATTGAGCTCAACTTCAAATGTCAAGTTCAGGAGGGAGCTTGAGGTCAAAATGGGAGGTTGTTGGCATTTTAGTGTTTCCAATGATCTAACCTAGTGTAAAGCATTATTTTCCTTTCAATTATAATTTTTATGCCTTGTAGTGGGCCTTGTGTATGCTCTTTTATGGTTGTAATAATGTCTAAGGATTAAATATGAATGTAGTAAGATTCAGCTCCAAAATTGATGCGATAAGGTTACAAAATTCAAGTGTTATGATATCTTTTCTGGGAATTAGTTGTCAATAGAGAGACAATAATAGCATCTTCTACTAGATTCCCATACTATCCGATGATAATTTTTTTGGGAGGCAACTCAAAGCTGACAAAAATAGCTATATGTGGATATTTTAAATTGTGCACACACTTAGTTAATTCCATAGGAATTTTCTATGGTTTTTTCACACTATATTTGGTTAAATGGTTCAAGGAAGGTCACTTTCCATCTAGAAGTTGATTAAAGCTGAAAAATATCTCTCCTTCAATGAAGATGATGACATATCAATTCAAAGAGGAATATTTTATAAACTGTACCAAATCTATAATTTCTGAAAAAATATGATTAGCTCTCCATTACTCATAATGCAATTATTGCTTTAATCACTCCAGAAAATTATTTATAGGAGAATGCTTTTAAGAGTTAAGGTTAGATGGATGTATGGTAACAGTGAGCCATTGAGAGAGAATTGATATTTTTGTCCATGTTGTCATCAATATTCTATGTAGACAATGAAGAGATAGAGTGAATAAATTTAGCAATTCATTGATTTGATGTCACAAAAGAAAAGTGGTAGTAGTAGTAGAGATGGGGACATGGATAACACATGGATTAGAGTTTTTGTACACTCATATTCTTTATATTGCAAGACCTAATTGTGTCCATATGTGTATATTTATTTTTATCCTACATAAAGTTGTTGTAATGATATTGATAGAGTGACTTAAGTTTGATTATATGTTGCTAGTATGGATTGTTTGAGGAGACATTGTTTTGTAGAGAGAACTGATTTATTTCTATGTTGTAGAATTTGGTTATTTGATTTGGGGTCGAGTCTGAAATATTTTTAAATTTTTACCTAGATATTTTATGGAGGTTGGGACCTCCCACCAGTGGTGTCTTTCCAATATATGAGTAGTAGATCCTTGGTGGTAGTGGCTAATAAAAAATTCATAGGGAGTTCGAGCTTCCTAGCTAGTGGTGGCCAACAAATTGTAGTAGGAGTTATGGCTCCTAGCTTGTAGTGGCTAGCTAAATGATGTAAATGATTCTCTTTTGAATATTTAATAAAAGAGGAGAAGCAAAGCAATAATAGCGAGGTGCTTTTTGTCCCTTTTGGGTTTCCAATAGAAAACATTGTGTCTCTTGTGCATCATTATATTTTTGTGTCATGGGTTGGATGTTGCATGAAATTCCACGAATACTAGGGTATCTCCCCGATATAGAGTCCCAATTAGACTCTACACCATTTGGAGTAGGATTCCCATCAGGAATGATGGCCCAACTTCCATTTTTTTGGGTTCATGATTTTCCTTGGCAAGAATCATCAACATATGTGTTATCAAAGAATTTATGTTGATGGGTTGCTTCAACAGTCAACTCAAAGTAACTATTTCAAACCTACTTTTAGCTGGAACTTAGCCTTTCCAGCCTAAGAGGGCTCTCTCAAGGATAAAAATGATATTAAGTGAATGAATATCAACAGATGGTAACTATGAAATTGGTTTTAAATGTATTTTTTTCAGGTGAAAGATGCAAGAAAATAATTTCCATTGGGCATATGGAGTCAGTATGAAAACCCAGTGATATATGAAGCTTCTCTCATGGAATTTGAAGCATGTGTATTCTGCTGAAACATAGCATATACAACAGACTGGATGCTTGAATGAATTTGGAGCATGTTCATTATGAATTCCAAGTAATCAAGTAAATAGGATACTGAAGATAGAATAACAGAACATAAAATAAAAACACACATAACAATACCAATGAATCTCAGGTAAGGAAATAAGTATGATGCAACTGTATATTACTGATAAAAGGATTTACAATAGTAGTATTTAATATAACATCCATTAAACCTCTCCATCTATATTCTTCCTATTTATAACTTTATGTACCTTTACAATGAGTCTTCCAGAAAGGCTATACCTTCAAATACCTCTAATGACACCTTGACTAACCGAAAAGCAGATTACAAGGACAAAAAGTAGAGATCTACTATTTTTAGGAATTTGAAACCTAATAGAAATCTAATATACTCAATTACATTTAACAAACCTTAAAATCCCCATGCTTTCTTATATACATTGAAAATATCATGTACGTGAGGTGGAAATGACCATGAATGAACAATAAATACCCCCACCAATATAGAAGGTATGTCTTCCAAGCTTTGAGGAGGTGTTGTCATATTTGTTGATGTGGTTTCCATGATGAGCTGGTAGCTTGAACAACTTTGACGAGGAGTGTGTCTTCATCTAAAAATTCAACTAATGATTTCTGATCTTTCCAGGTGGCTGACCTCTTCCAAAAAGACAACTAAGGCTTGAAAATTTTCAAAATTCCTCTTCGCTGCAAAAACAGAGGACTTCTAGGAAATTTCGTAGCAAGAGTTCGTATTTTTTTTACTTTGTCCATCTCTGATAATTGTAGGATGAACGGTCAGTTAAAACACTTAAATATATGCCTTCACCTTCCTTCTTTGTGACAAAATTTGTCATATATTCCAAAAACATATCTTCAGTGAGTTCGTAGTGTTTTCTTGACTTTAAGCTTGAAACACGCTACAAACTTGCCTAATAGATAGAATGCTTGAAAATCCTTTGATTTCTTCTTCAAAGTTTCTCATGGCTATGTAAATGATGAGCTATAATGAGGCAAAAATATTTTAAAATGTACTTTACCCCCTTTAAAGCAGTAGTGGCTTTAGCCTTGGCATTAGTGGTTTTAGCTTCAATGGGTTCATTTACCACTATCATCTTCAAGACCTTTTTCTTGAGTTATGTTTCTACCATTTCCAACTGCACCTCTAGATCCTTCACTTGGCCTTTGAGCTTCTTCCTATCTACCTGCATCCAGATGTTCCTTTTCCTTTTGTGCTTCATAACTCTATGTAAAGGGAGGGTTCTCTTCAATAATTTCTTAGCACTTCTGAGGGCTTTATCATAATAGGTAATATTCTCATTCACTTTCTCCTTGAAATCCTCTACCATATTTCTTTATTTTTTAACCTCTTCCAACTCTAGCTTTGTTTCAATGACCTCTTCCCTAGCTTCCCTCAACTACTCCCTTAGAAGCTCCACTTCAAATTTTTGAGTGACCTTATCCTTGCCTTTCCTCTATTAATAAAGTATCCTCAGACACATAATTTTATTAATCAAAAAAACAATTACATTGGAATTATGCAAGAGTTTACACCCGAACAACAAAAACACTCTTGCAATGAGCTATTTATAAGCTCAATGTCCTAACTTCCACTAATTATGGATCAATTATTAAATAACAAGTGTCCACTTACATTAAATGACCTCCTAACTATTCTACTAACTTTATTCCTAACTTAGAGCCTAGGAAACGACTCTTTTCTAGAGTCCTATTTTTAATAACAAAATTCTATTTCTAAGTATCTCAAAAATTTATTAAATATTCTAGAATAATAATTATTAATTTAATATCTTAAATTAATAATTATTTTATTCAAACTTTATATCCTATGATAATATTTATTTTTGGATCATCTAACATTCCCCCCTATGATCCAAAGATACATTACAACAGATACCAAGTTCATCCCTGAACTTAGTAAATTTTATTCTGCCAAGAGGTTTCGTGAAAATGTCGGAGGCCTAATATTCTGAAGGGAAATACACAGGCTTGATGACATCCTTTGCAATGAGAGATCTGATATGATGATACTTGGTGTCCACATGCTTTGTCTTTGAATGGAAAACTGGATTCTTGGCAAGCTTTATTGCTGACTGATTGACGATGAATAATGAAGTAGCTTCTGCTAGAGGAATTCCCAAGTCCAGTAAAACTCGACATAACCAAACAATCTCACATGCTGCTTCCCATGCTGAAATGTACTCTGCTTTTGCTGAAGAAGTGGCCACTGTAGTTTGCTTCTTGCAACTCCAGGAAACTGCAGCTGACCACATGTTCATTAAGTAACCTGAGGTTGATTCCCTGTCATCAATACTGCTAGCAGAGTCGGCATCTGAAAATCCACCAAGTACAAAAATTTTATTCTTTTTGTAAAGAAGACCAAAATATTTTGTTCCTTGGATATATCGAAGAACTCTTTTGGCTACATTCTAGTGGTTGTCTAGTGGTTCCCGCATAAAATGTGAAAGAATACTAACTGCATAAGATAGATCAGGACGAGTGGTTGTCAAATAAATCAAGCTGCCAATCAACTGTCTGTAAGTAGTGTTGTCCACCTTTTCCCCCCCTTCAAATTTTGAAAGTTTTAAGTTTTGTTCCATAGGGGTAAGGACAGGCTTACAATCCTGCATTCCAAATCGCTGAAGAATTTCTGCTGCATATTTACTCTAGGAAATGAAGATCTGATGTGGACGTTGGAATACTTCAACTCCAAGATAGTAGTGAAGTAGTCCCAAATCTGTCATCTTAAAACCTGCATGTAACTCCTTTTTCACCTGTTCAATGTGATCATCATTGTTGCCTGTAATGATCAAATCATCAACATACATAATGAGAATGACCAGATATTTTCCTTGTTGGCGCACATACAAAGTATCATCAGATTCACTGCGATGAAAACCAACTTTGCGAAGGTATTCATCCATTTTGGCATACCAAGCGCGGGGAGCTTGTTTTAATCCATATAAAGCCTTGATTAATTTGCAGACTTTATGTTCTTGCCCTTCAACTTCAAACCCTAGTGGTTGTGTCATATATACATCTTCCTGTAAGTCCCCGTTGAGAAAAGCGCTTTTGACATCCATTTGATGAACTTTCCACCCTTTCTGAGCGGCCAATGCAAGTGTTAATCTAATGGTGTCCCATTTAGCTGTAGGTGCAAAAGTTTCTTCATAATCAATGCCTTCCTGCTGCGCAAAACCTTTAGCGACAAGTCTTGCTTTATACTTGTCAGGTTCACCATTTTGGTTGTACTTAACTCTATAAACCCATTTGCATCCTATGGGTTTAACATTTGGAGGACAATCAACTAGTTTCCAAGTGTGGTTATCAATTACTGCTCCATATTCATCAATCATGGCTTGTTGCCATTCTTTATGTTTGACTGCTTCTTTGTATGTGGAAGGTTCAGTAAAATCATGTGCTAGCAAGGCGAAAGTTGCTTCACTTCTGTGTTTCTGTCTTGTTCCTGTTTTATTTTGTTCATCAAGCTTTACATCTTTCAATAGTTGAACTGCCCATTTTGGAAGTTGTTGCTCACTTGTTTGAGATTCTGAGAAGTCCCCATCATTGTAAAGGGGATTAATGTAAACTGATGTTCGTCGTTCAGGTGGTGAATCTGGAGAATCACTGTCAGAAGAACTGCTGCTGCTTGGAGACGCTGATGAACTGCTAGAAGACCCAGATGATTTTGTTGAAGTAGATGGACTTGATGACTCATCTTCAGAGGAAGGAAAATCAAGTTCATACCAATTTGGTGAAGTTGGTTGACTTTGCATATTTCATTTTCATTTAATGCCCTTATTTTCTAACTTGTGAATAATATTTTTGATTTCTTCAGCACTCTTACTTTCTGTTTCATCAAAAATGACATCCCTGCTCACAATAAATTTTCCATTGGTCAAAAGACGATACCCTTTCTTTTCATCTGAATAACCAATCATTGTGCATTTCAAACTTCTTAAATCAAGCTTAGTTCGTTGTTCTTTCAGAACTAAGGCATAACAGATGGATCCAAAAACTCGAAGATGTTTAACTTTAGGTTTGAAACCATGATACGCATAGGGGTGATTAAATGCAAAAGCCGGTTGGAGATATGTTCTTAGATAGAAAATTGTATGTATTGTTTTTACGCCCAATATGTTTGGAATTAACCTTTTGAGGATTAACATGGATCTCGACATACCTAATACTGATTATTATTTCTCTTTACAGATTCTTGATTAAGCTTTGGGGGGAAAGCGCAATCAATTTAACACATACATGAGCTTTTTAAAATTTTCATAAGCTTATTTACAACTTACTTTTATAACCAACCTTAGTATATGAATAGTCTTAATAAGTTGCAGTAACACATACATGAGATTTTTAAATTTTTCATCAGCTTATTTACAACTTACTTTTATAACCAACCTTAGTATATGAATAGTCTTAATAAGTTGCAGCAAGTATTAAATTAATGTGACATCAAACTTGTTATGAGAGCAGCAAACATTACGCAAATTTGGTAAATCATTTCAGCACATAGACAACACAGATAGAGACAGAAGATTTAAATGGAAACCCATAAAGGGAGAAAACCACATCTTATTATTGTTGTGATGCAAAGGCAAGCTCCAACTCCCTCTCACCACTGTTTTTCCGCAGGCACCGACCTACAGGAGGCACCAACCTCAATTCTGCAAGCTACAACTTGCAAGGAAGCTCCGAGTCCCTTCAATTTTCTGCAGGCACCAACCTACAGGAGGCTCCAACCTTAGTCAGCTACAACTGACAGCTATAAAGCTTCAACTTGATAGGGAAGCTCCAACTTCCGCAATTTATCAACCGGAATGTTTGCTAATTTACCTCAGATATCAGCTCTGTTCTGTAGCATCTCTTTCTACTCTCCTTTTCTTTATCTTCTCTTCCTCAATCTTTTATTCTCTGCATTCTCTATATTTACTCTCTCTAACTCTTTTTATTCATATCGATATGATATTACTTATAGAAATTTTCTTATGACTATCTGTATTCCTCAGGGAATTTTGAAATAGATGGTCATACCCCTTAGTCTTCTTCCTTCTCATTTCTTTTCCAGCTCACTCAAAAATATAACTATAGGTACCAATTTAACATTACAGTGGGAATTTTTTTCTCTTCCAAAGACTTGCCAATGCATCACAACAATATAAATTAAAATCATTTGCATTCAATTACAATGAAAACTCCAGCTCACTCATTCAGCCTCTTGGCTCGCTGCGCATTTGTATTTTCTTTGACTGTGTCTATCTTTTTCAGCTCTGCTTGCTCTTCTGTCCTCTGTCGTGGTGTAACAGATGCATACAAGTAACTGTTCAATTCACCTCTCGGCATTATACAAATAATGAGACATTTTTAATACTTAGAATTCCCTTACGGGCCCACTCGCTGAAATTGTTCTATCTTCTGATGCGATGCATTACTATCCACATATTGGAAATGTGCATGTATCGTTTTGTGTATGCGCCGTGTTGCTTTCCTTTCCTCTTAAAATTTGGATTAATTAACTTGGAGCAAACCTGTTCTTAGTCTTATCTTTTGGATGGACCCCACATATTACAAGAATACACGGGTGCTTTTCTTTTCCTTAACATCCTGCGGTTATAACTCATAAAATGGAAACTAATTGTGGAAGTTTCTTATTTCATAATCTATGGTTATGAAACCATATTTTAAAAACCATCAGAATATATTCTCACGCCGGCTCACTTTAATTTCGCCCTTGGCTTTTATCGCAACTTAATATAATAATGCTCCCAACTTATCGTTCTCACATATATTCACGGCTTTATTGTTACATGCTGACCATAATATATATATCAACACATATCGACATTTCCTCAAATCAAATGTTTTAAGCCCTTAATCTATTTTCCGATGCGGTTAATCGCAACTGAACACTTCCGATTGCGATTGATGTATTTGTTCCGATGCGATTGTTTCCCTTGCGAAAGATCTGATGCAATAATCGCAACTGTATTCTTCCAATTGCGATTGATCGCAATCGCAGCTTGCATTTGCATGTTCCGATGCCCTGCTCCTTCTCCGATGCGATGAAACACTGTTTATTTGAATGTGTCGATGCGATGGGTCTGATGTGATGCGATGTGATTACTCTGATTGCGATTAATCGCAATCGCAACTTCCAGTTGCATGTTCCGATATTCTTATACTCCGATGCTCTGATGCGATCAATCACTATTTATCAGAACTCAAATATGTATGATTTGCAGTTTATATGCCCATCGGGTCTGAGCTTCAATCGCAATCGCAACTTTTGGTTGCATGTTACAATATGCCTAAACTCCGATGCTCCGATGAGATTAGGCCGGAATTCAAATACGTGTTAATCACAGTTTATACGCCCATCGGGTCCAGGCTTCAATCGCAATCGCAAATTTCTGTTCATATGATCCGCTGCCAACCCTTTTTTCCGATGTGATTGATGAGGGTCCCACCATATGGTACTTTGGTTCTTTGTTTAAAAGATGCTACACTTACATAAAGCACTGCATATATATATGCTTCTGCTTCCACCTGTAGTGTAACCTACAGCTGGGTAATGATTCTCAGAATAAGATTTATATATATATACTTTGCCGCTTGGGTTAAGATTCCTGGAATATTATGTATCCTCTCGCTTAGGTTACGACTCCCAGAATGAGGTTTATATATATATATACTTTGCCGCTTGGGTTAGGATTCCCGGAATATTATGTATCCTCCCGGCTGGGTACGATTCCCAGAATGAGGTTTATATATATATACTTTGCCGCTTGGGTTAATATTCCCGGAATATTATGTATCCTCCTGCCTGGGTTACGATTCTTGGAATGAGGTTTATATATATATATATATATATACTTTGCCGCTCCAGTATTTAGTGTATCTTCCGGATGGGGTAATGATTCTTGGAATTTTCTGTAGTGTGTCCTCCAGCTGGGGTAGTGATTCTCGGAATTTTCTGCTTGCACTGTCTCTTCCTTTGTTGTTCGACCATTTCATCTCGACCTTTTCATCTTGATGATGTTTGATAACGACTCTGCCTCTGGCTTTTCCTCTGCCTCTGCCTCTCTGCCTCTGCCTTCACTGTGCCTCTGCTGCTCGACCTTTTCATCTGTTGCCTCTGCCTTTCTACCTTTTCCTCTACCTTTCTGCCTCTACCTTCGTTGTGCCTCTGCTGCTCGACCTTTTCATCTACTGCCTCTATATTCGCTGCCTCTGCTGCTCGACCTCTGCCTCCACTGCTCTCTGTAAATATTACATGTTGTCTTCTGCTGTTTTCCTTCGCCTGTCTCTGCATCTGCTGCCTTCTTTGCCATCAATGACAATATTTCCAACAGTCTCCCCCTTTGGCATTGATGGCAATACACTTTTTCTGTTTGCCTTTTAGGATCCTTTCTCTTGTTACTTGCTCTTCCTCCCCCTTTGACATCAATGGCAAGGGGTTGCACATCTCGTAGTGTAGATTTTGTCCTATAATTATTTGATCCTGAGGACCTGTTTCATGCTTCCTTTGCTGGCTCATCTCCCCCTCAAATGATATTTTCATTTCTGTTCTCCCCCTGAAACTATTCTCTCTCTTCATATCAAAGAGTAGCATCTACAGATACTACCCCTAGTCTATTTCTCAAATATTCAAATGGTTCTCTAGCAAGCGGTTTGGTAAATATATCTGTTGTCTGTTCTTTTGTTGGTACATACTCCAGTTTTACAATCTTCTGAGCCACTTGTTCTCGAAGAAAATGATACTTGATTGGGATATGTTTAGTTTTTGAGTGAAGCACAGGATTTTTAGATATACTTATAGAACTTATATTATCACATTTGATTGAGATAGGTTCATCAATGCTTACCTTCATGTCTTGGAGGGTTTGCTTCATCCACATGACTTGCGTACAACATGCTGTTGCTGCTATATATTCTGCTTCTGCTGTAGACAGAGAGATAGATGTTTGTTTCTTGCTTAACCATGCCACCATACTTTCTCCTAAATAGAATGCACCTCCACTTGTGCTTTTCCTGTCATCCACATAGCTGGCCCAATCTGCATCTGTGTATGTTGTCAAAGTGAAGTTTTTTCCTTTAGGATACCAAAGTCCATACTGAGTTGTTCCTTGTAGATATCTAAATATTCTTTTGACTGCCAGAAGGTGATTTTTTTAGGTGTTGCTTGATATCTAGCCACTAGTCCTACTGCTAGCATGATGTCTGGTCTTGATGTTGTCAGATATAGCAGACTTCCTATCATGGATCTGTAGAGTTTTTGATCTATATCAGCAGATCCATCATTAGCACACAGCTTGCATCCTGTGATCATGGGAGTTAACACAGGTTTGCAGTCCTCCATTTTTAACTTTTTCAACATTTCTTTTAAGTATTTTTCTTGTGAGATGAATGTGCCTGTGTTCTTTTGTTGAATTTGAATTCCTAAGTAGAAACTAAGTTCTCCAATCATGGACATCTCAAACTCTGATTTCATCTTCTCAGCAAACCCTTTTGCTAGTTCATCTCTGTTGCTTCCAAACATAATGTCATCAACATATACTACAACAATCAGGAGTTCATTTTCATGGGCTTTTATGTATAGATTGTTGTCTACTCCACCTCTCTAAAAGCCTTGTTTTTGAAAATATTTATCCAATCTTGAGTATCAAGCACGAGGAGCCTGTTTCAGTCCATATAGAGCCTTCTTCAATCTACACACATAGTCTTCTTTGTCTGTTAAAGAGAAACCTTCTGGTTGTTCCATGTAGACTTCTTCTTCTAGTTCTCCATTCAGAAAAGCAGATTTTACATCCATTTGATATACCTTGAAGTATTGGTAGCATGAAAAGGCCAGAAACATTTTGACGGCTTCCATTCTGGCTACAGGGGCAAATGTTTCATCGAAATCAAGTCCTTCGATTTGTGAATATCCTTTGCAGACAAGTCTGGCTTTATTCCTGATTACCTGTCCTTCCTCATTCATTTTATTTTTGAATACCCATTTTGAGCCTATGACATTTTTCCCAGTGGGTCTAGGAACTAGTTCCCAGGTATTGTTTTTCTCAATTTGGTCTAATTCTTCATTCATAGCATTCACCCAATACTTGTCCTTGTTGGCTTCTTCAAATCTCTTTGTCTCTATTTGTGATAACATGGCTATGTATACCTCTTTTGTCTGTTCAGTTAGCTGCCTTCTTGTCTGGACCCCTAATTTCTTTTCTCCTGTGATCTGATCTTCAGGATGATTCTTCTGAGTGTATCTTGAGGGGGCTTTCAAGCTCAGCTCTACATCTTCTGTTGTCTTGCTTGTTTCATCATCATTTTGGTTTTCTTCTTCATGTTTGTCTGATGGACTGTAGCAGTCTGTATCTCTTGTATTGTTTGGAAGTTCTTCATCAAATCTCACGTCAATACTTTCTACTATTTTTCGAAGAGTCTTGTTGTAGCACCTGTACCCTTTACTTTTGGAAGCATATCCGAGAAAAATCCCTTCATCTGCTCTTGCATCAAATTTCTCAAGATTTTAATCATTATTATTTATGTAACACTTGCTTCCAAAGATTCTAAAGTGTTTAATTGAAGCTGGTTTCCCATGCCATAGTTCATAGGGAGCCTTGTCACTGCTTGGCCTTAAGTGGGCTTTGTTTAGAATATGCACGGTTGTGTGTACTGCTTCTGCCCAGAAGGTTTGAGGAATATTACTCTCTTGCATCATGGCTCTGGCTATTTGCTGTACAGATCTGTTTTGTCTCTCTGCTACTCCATTCTACTGAGGTGTCCCTGCAATAGTAAATTGTTGCTTTATGCCATGTTCATTGCATAGGTCTGCAAAGTCATAATCAGTGAATTCACCTCCTCTGTCTGATCTGATGCATTTCAGCTTGCATCCTGACTGATTTTCTGCTAGAGCTTTGAATATTTTGAATTTTTCTAGAGCTTCCGATTTATTCTTGAGAAATGTAACCCATGTCATTCTGGATAAATCATCTATTATCAGCATGAAGTAGGATTCTCCACTTGGTGTTTTAGTTCTTGCAGGTCCGCACAGGTCCATGTGCACAAGTTGTAGTGGTCTTCTTGTTGATAACTCATCCTTGGCCTTAAAGGATGTGCGAGTCTATTTTCCTAATTGACATGATTTGCATATGGTATTAGAAGGCCTCTTTATTTCTGGCATGTCTCTGTCAGCTTTCTTCTTGCTTAGTCTGATGATGTGATCAAAGCTGAGATGTCCCAATCTTTTATGCCATAACCATGACTCCTCAATTTTGCTAAGATAACGTGCTTCATCTTCCTCTTTCACAATGTAAACATTACTCTCTGTTCGAACTCCTTTGAGCAGAGTCTTACCTATGGTGCTTGATATGCCTTCACAATCTTGTGCTCTAAAAATAACTTCACAGCCTTTATCACACATTGAACTGACACTCAAAAAAATTTCTTTCAGCCCGCCCATCCACAAGTAGTACATCTTGGGCCTTTCCTCTGCCATTGTCTAGGTTGACTGAGCCTTTTCCTTTTATTTTTCCTGATTTATCATTGCCAAAGGTAACATTGCCAGATTTCTTTTCATCAAGAGTTATAAACTTGCTTTTGTCTCCAATCATGTGTTTTGAGCAGCCACTGTCCAAATACCATTGGCTTTTTAGATCTTGAGCAGTTAGAGCCAGGTCACACTTATTCTCCTTCTTTTTCCACTGGAGGCATCCTTTTGTTTGGTATCTTTTGTGAGATGATGAATCACATCCTTTCAAAGGACATTTGGAAGGCATATGTCCAACTTGATTGCATATACATCATTTGATCATAGTTTTTGCAGAATTGTGAGTATGAACAAAATTTCTTTGATTCATAAACCTCCTTGAGGTGTTGAACATCAATCTTTGTCCATACTTTCTACATTCAATAATTTTATGGCCAAATTCCTTACAATAAAAACAATAACCATAGAAATTATTTGCATACCTGATGTAAGGTTGTTTTCTCCATTTGTTTGCTTGAGACAGTCTCTTCACTTTTTGCATCTTTTGCTGGTTTGAATTACTCCTCCTTGTATGACAATATGCAGCAATATGTCCCAGCTTGTGGCAGACATAACAGGTGGTATTCTTCATAGGAGGAAAGAATCTCCTTTGATGATTTCCAAATTTGACATACTTAGGGGTCTTAGTATTTATTACATACTTTGCTACTAGAGGTTTCTTCAGATCTCTGTCTTCCTCATTATAGGTTTCTTCTTTTGTAGGAATTGTTTGAGCTACTTCATCATTCTTCTTTGCTTTTACAAAGATAATCTCTCTGTTTTCCTTTTCTTTGCTTTTACTTGATATTCCTTCATAACCTATTCCAGTTTTTATCATAGGAGATCTTTGAGCACCCAGAATTTCGTTCAACTTACTAGAGCTTGTTGTTTGAGAGGATTTTTTAGACACTTTCCTCTGACCATTTTCTAATTTCTTCCTCAGACATACAACTTCTTCTAGCTTCTCTAGTTCTCGAGTTTTATCCTTGATTTGTTGAAGTAACATGTCTTCTATATTCTTGGCTTCTTCAAGCTCTACCTTTAGCTGCATGAGGACTTCTGAATTCTTTTCTTCTCTTACATACTTGAGGATAATGTCCTTTTGTTTTCTGCACTTCAGTTTGAGCCTATCAATCCCTTCCAGAGCACTTCTTAGCTCCCCCTCAAGGTCTACTTCGCCTTCTTCTTCTTCATCTTCTAGCAGGAGTCCTTCAAGTTCTTATATGGCCATCAATAAAAATTCAGAGGTTCCTTCTTCACTTGAGGGTTCATCTGAATCTTCAGATGTATTGTTGTCTTGTTGAGCATAGAAGGATTTTCTGCTGAACTTCTTTCCTTTCTGCCAGTTCTTTGATGTATTTTTCTCGGACTCTTGAGCCTGATTCCTTACTTTCTTGTGAGGACACCTAGCAACATAGTGTCCAACTCTTCCACAGTTAAAGCATTTGAAAGGAAGTTTACCTTTGTATTTACCTGAGCCTCTATCCAACTTCTTGACAAATTTTGCCTCTTCTTCATCCGAGCAAGAGCATATGTCTTCCTCTTCTTTTTTCTTCTTTTCAGTTTTAAGGGTTGCCTCCCTCGTACTTGGCTTCTTCTATGAGAGCCTCATCTCATATGCTGTTAAATTTCCAAGTAGTTGATTCATGTTCAAGGTCTCCCAATCAGTTGTTTCTTCTATTGCAGACACCTTGGGATTAAACCTGGATGGAAGAGATCTTAGAATCTTTTGCACAATTATACTTTCTGGCATGGTTTCTCCAAGAGCTTTCATATTGTTAACAATTTCTACAACTTTTAGGAAGAAACTGTCAATGTCTTCATCATAATTCATTTTTAAGTTCTCAAACTGGGCTCTATAGACTTGAAGTTTGGCAGCCTTTACTTTCTTGTCTCCCTCATGGATGTTCTCCAGAGTATCCCACATCTCTTTGGTAGTGTCTTTGTGCATTACTTTGATAAACTCTACTTCACACAATCCATCC
>JAXQQM020081879.1:0-75000 GCA_034641835.2 Pinus albicaulis | reverse complement strand
TATACACAATATAACTATATATAAAATTAGACTATATATAAAATCAAACATAAATATAACCATATATATTAAATAACCAATATTAAAAATTAAAAATTAAAAATTAAAATAAAATACAAAACAAAAAAATATCTAAAAATTAAAATTAAAAACCAAAAATACATCTAATTCCCATGTGCTATGAATTCTTCCCAACCCCACACCCTTCCCTTCAACCTATTGACTCATCATCTGGGCTAGCCTGGTCTCCCTGCACTCAACACAAATACCCCACCAAAACCCCACTCACTCAGTATCGGCACAATGCAAACATTTACTCAGCAGAGGACTCGCCATAGACAGTGGTTGTGCTTCATCCATAGGTGATGGTGACAGTTCTTCATCCACAGGTGACGGTGTTTCATCCGGCCACTCAGCGGAGGACTCACTGCATTAGTATACTTGACTCTATATTCTACCAACATCCATGGTAAGTTTCATTACTTATTTAGACTAACTGTGTGGCAACTAAAACACAAAATCCATGCTTATTTGTTATTGTTCAAACAAGGGTAGAGGCCAAACTAAATATTGTTCATGTAAATATTGCCTAATGGGTGTTTCCAAACTCCATAAAAACTTTCCCTAACCAGAGGATCCTCTTGTGCAATCTGCAATACTTATGAAATCTGCAATAGATATAATTTCAACCTTAATTAGTTTACAACTATTTTTCCAAAATCTCTTACAAAACCTCATTCATTAGAATTTATTTTAGGATTTCTCCATATTTTGGAGCAATGTATTTAGGAGGAAACCGAGGCACATAGCTAGAATCACCATCCAAGATGGATATAATAGGGGTCATGTCAAAAGAAAATATATTTCATTATTTCACTATTTCAGGCCAAGCATGAGAGAAAAATCTTGGTTACGAAAGAGGCTACAACGGAGGATGAGCCACAAATTGCCAAGAAGTTCTCCACATTGTTAAAGAAAGAGTATGTCTCACTCTTGGATTCAGAGGAGATTTCCAGAGATGGTTGGTATCTAGATAGTGGTGCCACATGCCATATGACAAGGGAGTGTGATCTATTTCAGCCACCTGGCTCAATAGCTATTGGATGCTTAGTGAGGTATGGGATCCACACTGAAGTAACATTCGGTACAAGAAAGGGTTCAATTGTATTTTAGTTAGAATCAGGATGGACTATAGCCTTTCATCATGTTCTATATGTTCCTTATCTAAGAGTTAATGTGCTCTATGTTTCAACCTTGGAGGATAGGGGCTATATAGTTGAGTTCAGAGGAGAGTTAGTATAATTATGGCTAGAGGGAGTTGTGTATGATGAGGAATCCATCATACTGGAAATTAGAGAGGGACAATTGTACAGATTATGGGGTCGACCTCTAGTTCAAGAGAGACATAGAGCTAGTTATGCAACATTTTTTAGAAGGCAGGAGGACTGCCTTAGCAGACCCACTTGGTGAGAATGGACCCAGCTGGAAGATATGGGATACTCAAATGACTTTAGCAGAGCTTTATCTGGTAGCCATAACACATATTAGGTCAAGTTTCAAGATTTAGAGGGAGCAGGTTGCTCCACTTCAGAGGAAGCAGGATTTTGAAAAACTTATGAAAAATGATTTTGAAAAACTTTGTGATTCTACTCTCATTCATAAAAAGTGATATTAGTAATGTGTTTAACATGTAGCTCCAAACCAATGTTATGCATGTTGGTTTCATTATTTTTCACTTGAGAATCTCATGGTTACATCAATCCACCTCCCAAGGTGTTTATATCAAGTGTGATCAAGTTAGATGTAGATATGGTAGCATTTTTTTTAGCATGGTCCCAATTTTTCTAAAGGACATATTTACAAAACCTTAAAAAAGCGAGGAGCCTACCAGTGTTGAGATCCTCTCTTACGTGAAAATATATATGAATTTTCCCTTATATTAAATATGGCTGCAAATGTTTCCATTACAAAAGCATTTAATGACAAGGATATAGTGCACATAATTGATTTTAAAATTTCTCATGGAAGCCACCACGTACTAATGACTCAATCATATGAAGAAGGTGGATCACCATGTATTAGAGTTTACTCAAGGTCAAGTAATACACTTAATTGTCCAAGGATTATCAAATATTATTAAAACTTAACAAGTTCATTTTGAATTTCATGCTCTACCTGTGTTCTGGCCTAATGTTAATGTCGATATGCTTGATATTCAGCATGGGGAAGCATTGGATGTAAATTTATTTTTACAATTCCATCATATACCTAATTAGAGTATGAGTACAAGAACCATCAAGATTCAGTTTTAGGCTTGTGTATCATAGAAAGATATGCATATTCAAATTTATTTCACTCACATCTCGTTGTCCAACAATCACAGAGCACTCACATCAATTCTCTTAGAGACATAGTCAGTTACCACAACAAGAAATTTTCTATTTCTTTCAAACTTGTTGAATATCCCTTTACACAAAAAATTCCAACAAAATTCGGAGGATGACAACCTATCAAAAACGGGATTGCAGATGATGGTGGGTACCCTACACTATGTTCACACCATTGTTGGTTAGAGGTGGACCGGGGACACATACAATTACCATGACTGTCATTACACCTCCTTTTTTGTTTATGTTTCATATCTAGTTTATTTTCTGTTATATGTTGTATGTTGGACAGTGACTTGTCTCAAATGTAAGACTCATGAAACATACAATCATCATTTAATCATCCCTTCTTCTTTTTTATGATTTAATTTTCTCATCCTTCACAAAATAACTCTTTATTTTACAGGGTTTTTTGAGGGATTTTGATCCTCATGGTGAGACTATGGGGGTCGACGTTGGTAGCAGCACCTTTCCTCTGCTTGTGAGTGACACACTGAACACACCGACCATTAATGAAACTCTTGAACAAGGTGACATGCCATTATCTTCAACCACTAAACAACGCACGGAACGACGGGCACATGATGCAAACCATGATTCCATCACATCTAGTCAAGAAAGCTTTCCTGGGTCTACTCGTGTTACTAGCATGGGAACACTACCAGTTACATTCTTGGTAGATTATGACCATGTTCCCATGAAATTAGAAAAGCTTCTAGGTACTTAAGAAGTGTTTTGCATATTAATTATAGTCTAATTGAAATTTACGTATAGAGTGTCATTATTTTCAAGTAATGATATTATCGTTTTGTAGGAAATAATACCTTCTATATGCGCTTGAATGAGGTAGCCTTGCAACTCTTTGGGCCCACCATTCGCACAAGGTGGAATTCGAAAATTTCAAAGTTGAAGGAACAACTTATCAATAGGTTGGTTGGTCTATTCAGAGATGGTACCTTCAACAAAAGTGGAGTTACCGTGAAGGCATGCCTATATTTAAAATACCTGCGAGATCAATATTGGGCTCATTTGAAAAAGAAACCTAAGTATGAGCACCCTCCAGCAATTTCAGAAAGTGAGTGGAAATCCCTCGTAGAAGATGCATAGGAGAAAAAACTTCGAAAATAAGGGAAGACACCACCTAGACCAGGAAGGTATGAGGCACTTTTATTAATGTAATTATGATTCTTTCTCATCAATATTGCGACATGTAATTAAGCTTATCAATACTGTAAATATAGGATCCAAGATACATCTAAAGCCACGAAGGAGAGAATAAAAAAACATGGCAAACATCATCTTGATCCTGGGGGTTACTTAAAACTAGCTGCGAAAATTGTAAGTATAAAACAAAAATTGCATCCAAATTTTAGATTCTTAATAATTTTAATTTAATATTGCAGAATAAAAAAAATCCATGTTGTCATGCAAAATTGAAGGGAGAACAATTCAATGAACTCCCACGGAGGAAGACCTCAAGCTTTCTTACAAGCACATATTTCAAGTTTTTTTTGAACGTAGGACAAGCATGGGGTCTTCACATACTAGTTCTGATCCCCCACCTAAGAATGATGTAAATAAAAGAAACGAAGAGAATTTATAAATTAATACGTGTATACAATCTATTGATTTTTACTTTTGGCCATAAAGTAATGTGCTTGATTGTAAAAAGTAGGCAGACATTGTAAATGATGATGTCCCAAGCAATGATCGAAGGCATGATCCTAGTGAAAGTGGAGTGAAAATTGAAACTGATGTTCAGCTCGATTCTGGAGGTATTTCATGTGAATTATAATTTTTTTAGTATGGATTGGAATTAGAAATATTTAAATGAAAATGGTGTATTAATTATAAATCTTCTTGGCTCTACTCTATAGCATGTATGGGATGAGGCCAGAGAAGAGGAGGAACCTATGGCCACATCTGAAAGTATCCTGCTTCCCTATATTATCGAATCAAGTAACGAACACTCTACTACCTTTTGATTAATAAAACACTTGTATTAATAATTACTATAAATAAGAATTTAACATTTTATCCTTATTTCAGTTGATGTGTTGCCACCCTTGCAGCAGCAGAGATGTTTCACCAGGTTGGGAGCACGACATCTTACAGCTGAAGGGTATGACGTCCTTGCTTCATACATGAAAAATTGAAAGAAACCTAAGAGTAATGATTGTACTTGTAATTTAATTAGAACGAACTTGTTTCAGATTATGTATAGCATACAGTTTATTATAAATCATACTGAGATCAAATATTTTTTAAACTCTATGAAAAAATGAATGAATAAATATTTACTATATATTTCTTTATTTATGATGTATCTTAATATCTTTCTTTCAAATATTTCCAAGCATATAGATTGGGTACTGGGGAATTGAGAGTGATGTTGGGGGGAGGGGGGGAGGGTCATGAGAGCCTCCACCTTCACGTGGTTTTCCCTGTTCAGTAGAGAATAAATTAATATTTGGACAATATTGGAATAAAACTCCGAGATCCAACAAATCAACAACAAGGTCAATGTTGACTTAGTTCCTGCTTTGTTGAGTGGAGGGAGGTTTTCTCCAAGATTAAACTACACCAATAATTTATTCTTGAAACCAAGAGGATCTCATTCAGGTATTCATGCACTCAAGTTTTTTTAATTATTATTTATTGGTGAAATTAAATTTAATAATTGGTCAAATTTAATATAAGTTTTCCTCATTGGTCTCATGAATATGTGTAGGACAATCTGTGTCAATTTGGATGTTGAAGAGGAACAATTATCGAAAGAAAATATCTCAAAAAGGTAACACTACATTTAACATATACATGATAGGTCCTGAATAAACAATATGTACATTGAGAAATGTAGTGCAAGCAAGAACTTGTACATGTTTCAGAAAAGCATAAATAAGACATGATAGAGACGCATTGCCCACATTAAACAACCAAGAGAAAGTAATGCACAATAAGGATGAACTTACAGGTTTTCAATAGGTTGAAAGGAAATTGCGCAAAGAATCAATACAATCATATGGATATGTATGTCGATATGGAGCACAATTGTACAACTTCTTCCTTTGTTTTTTGCGTAGATCATATACCTCATTTTGAGATGTTTATGATGACCATGTAGTTGTCATTTCAGTATCTTATAGATTTTTCCTTGAGGTATGCAAAGCTGATGTTGAGAAGAAATTACTTATGTATCTACAAAACTCTTTTATTCTTCCACTGCTTAAATTTCTAGTTATTGTGTGATTGATGCTATGATCTGGAAGTAATTTCTACATTATATTAAATTTAGCAATTTATCTATTTAAGTAGGATCATATGGATAATATGGCACCTAGGGTTGAATTTGTGTAGTGTACTTAACCCTAGATACCTCATGTTATCCAAGATAACCATTAGGTTTGTTTTGAGTCATAATTTAATTAGGATGAGTCAATTAGGTTTAAATAAGGTCTTTGGAATTAAAATTTAAAAAAAAAAATGCACATATGAGGGGGTCTTGAAAGTCATTTAGCATGTGATAGGGGTCATGTAATTTTAGAATAAAGTGTGTTTATTATTATTAATCATAGTTTATATGGTTAATTATCATATCACTTATAAAGTGCCATTATGTAATAAAGTTGGCACGTGAAATATATTACCCGCAAGTTTAAAGGACTAAGATCGGGTGCAACCAGGTCAACGTCCTGTTAGCAATCTGTAATTTCGGAAGGTTGAAAAAAAAAATCACAAAGGTAACCACAAAACCACTTTGGATTTTAGGATCTAGCACTCCTAAATTCATAGAGGGATCTCTCTATCAGATTTAACTTTGTTTATTGGGAATTTTAGGCTAGGTATGAAAGCTCGGTTGTTTGATTGATTGTTTATGATTTGTTTTAAGTTTTTTGGTTGATTAAGTGCTTAAACTTCCATTGGGCTATGGATTCTATAAAATAACATAGATTTGTTTCAAATTTTCAAACAAGTTTCACATGGAAAGGTAGGTGAAATAACTGGATATTTTATAGCAGTTAATAATTCTTTAACTTGATATCAGAGAAAAACATTGAAATTACCTACAGCCATAATCAAAGTGCATGTTTCAACAAATTCGTTTCATCACAATTTCTGTAAAGTAATTCATATTGAAGAACACATAAGCATAGAAATGAAGAAATCAACGCATAGACAATGAGAGAAACAAGTCACCAAATAATCCAACACATGAATCCTGTGAAGAAGTACCTTTTATTACTGATCATCCCATCAAATGGAAAAGTACAATAGCTTATGGAGTGCAAAAATCAACCCTTAATACTTCGAAAACTTAATTATTTATACAAATATTTACAAAAAATAATGTCATAATTGATCAAGATATATTTTAGGAAAATTTAAAACAAATTATATACCCTATTACAAAATAACAGGGCTAGTTGGAATTTTTCGAAAGGTAGCCCTGATCTGAAGGAGGTTGTTGTTGATCTGTCACTTTGGTCCTTGTTGCATTGTTGTTTCTCTGATTGAAGATAAAGTTACTCACTTAGTCTAGTAACTTAGACAATTTCTTCCATCTTTCTTCATCTTGAATTGAAATTTTAGTCACCCTCCTATAAACCTCATCCCCTTCAGTATACTTGGAAAAATTAAGCTCAACTACAAAATATGATTTACCTCATGATTTATGTAAAAATCATTCCCTATGCCTCAAGAAATGATTTTCCTGTTAAGCTTCCCTTTATTCTAGCAAACTTAGAGTTATCTCTGGCCACTTCTTTCAATTTCCTGATGCACTCTTCCTGTGTGATTAATTTATCATTTATTAAAAATAAATTGGGCAGTCCCTTCTTGTTCAATGTTCCAACTCTGCTGAAAAATCTATGGACAACAACCTCTAATCCCTAACATATTTCTTCCAACTGTAGAATGAGGTTATTTTTTGGTCAAAACCTTCTTCACTTCAAGTATAGTTTCATTTTTTACTTCAATTCCCACTTCCTCCAACTCATATTTGTCCTTATAATTCAGGAATATAATAATATTAGTGGCTTCAGTGGGTTTATCACCCAACTTTTCTTTGATGTCTACAACTGTTGTTGTAGCTTTCTGTATCAATTCATTTTGTTAAAAAATGATTTGTATAGAAGGCCAAATCTCATCCATGGAGTTCAGGATATATGTCCATATGTTCTCCTTGGCTTGGGTCAAAGTCTGGCCAATGGCTAACTCATTTTCCATTATTAGTATCATTTCCAACGGTCTTTGGGAATTTGTGCCTCTGCTAAGTGTGAAGTTTCACTTCTTTTCTTCTACTTCTGTAAGCCTTTTACATGCCCTTGTCGTGTTTTGATTTCTTTAGTTTGTATTAACATATCCTCCATTTCTTTTGTAAGTTTTCTTGCAGCATATGTAGGTTTTACTAGAGGTGTTGTTGATGTAGAAGCACCTGTAATTGGTATTGATGTGAGAGGCACTGCATTCAAAGGAATCATGACCAACTGTGCATTTTCATCCTTCTCCTTGATTAGCTTATCTATTTATGTCTCCATGTTTTTTATTTGAGCATTGTACTCTGTGATAAGAAGGGGGTCCTTCCTCTCTTTGTCTCTTCCCTATCTTCTCTTGAGGAGTAGGGGTCTGTGAAATAGAGGTGGAGACGAGCTGCTCTTCTGCTTCCTGCAAGGTATTCTCTGTCTATTTCAACTTATTCATATACCTCTCAATATTTGGCCTCTATGTGTGCACATAAGGAGTGGTTTTTTGTTCCACCCTTAGCTTTGAGATTAGTCCCAAAGGGTCATAAGACCATGTAAATCTCATATTAAAATTAATTTGTTTCAGGTTCTTGTCTGCTTCTTGACCTGCTGCTTTATTGTTGCAAATGAAAGGGCCAACCTTTGTTTTCATCTGGATTTATCATTTTTCTTATATACTCCAAGGAAAATACTCTCATTGGGAGGTATTTGGGCAAATTTTATTGTGGAAACTCACATCCGTACACCCTAATCTCTGTTTATTTTTTATAGAGGCACCAATTTCCTGTTTTGGCCTGCTCTGTCAGGTGAAAGAACTTCTTATTTTCTTCATTTATTCTTGGCTCTATATTGTTGGTCAGCATGCTCATGACTGGATGAATGAACTATTCTATGTACTCTTTGAAGGTGTACTCATATGAATCTTTCCTTGCCAATGAGGTCCAAAAAATCATTGACTATGGGTTCCCTTCTTCATCCAATTTCTGCAATGAAAATGGGAATTTGTCTACTTGATAATAAATGAACATATATACAATAATGGAATCATATTTGAATACTCCTCTAGTTGGTAAATTTAGGAGTTGTTAATGTATGCTGTCAGCCAAAAATTTACTAAAATTAAAACAATTGAAGGCTTTTTATTAGTAGAGAAAATTGACATGAAACTGAGAATGGATTCATCAATCCACTCAAAAACAACCTAGAAGGTGTTAAAGCACAGAAATGATGTTTTTGGCCTGATCAAGGAACATAGAAAAACCATAGGGTGGACTCTTCTTGGTAAATTGGGCATTCTTAGGCAGGAAAATGTAAAAAATTTGTGTTCGATGGAGAAATCTAATTTATGATATAGTTCATTCAAGGCTTATATAGAAAATGGTGCATTGGCTTCAATAGGAGGGACCTGCATCATGTGGTCATTGGTTTTGGAAGTGATGTGAATAATATTTCTCCATTTGGGGCTACAATGGCTCTTTGGTTTGGTAAGTAACAAGCCTGATTTTATAATTATTTCTGGGAAATGATAGGTCTGAGGGAAGATGTAATGAGGTAAATTGGACTCCTAGAGTCCAATTTCATCAGTTTGGTCAATGAATTTATCTTTGAGCCAACAATAGAGTTTGAAAAGGTCGAACTTACACTTAGTATTTTCAATTTTGCAATCCCTGTCTACAAGAGGGATATGATCAAGATCAACAGGGGGAGGAAGCATCAAGTTGATTGAGTCTTCATTATTCTTCTTTTTAGGATGAATCTTGCTAATTTTAATCACAGTAACAGGAAGGTAAGGGGATTTTATCTGTGAGTTTAAAATTAGTGGCAATGGTGTCTTTTCCTGTGCTTGATAAGTCCTCTGTTGGGTATGATGTTCGACTGCAATGAAGGAGCTTTGGTGATGAAGGAAGAGCAAGCGATCTGCAAAAAAAAGGAATTAAAATGGTGGCGAAACGGGTTTTTATGGTTACGGAGTAGTTTCCATTGGGGGCACAGCTCCGTTGAAATTTCGAATGGTTATCCCGAGAATGCATTTAATTAGGTAACGGTCTGTGCCAGGTGTCAGGTGATGAATCAAGGGAGGTGTAGGGGAAATCTGGTGGGAAAGGATGGTAGAGAAGCGGCTTTTGGAGGGGGGTCGAGGCGGTTAAAGGTATTTGAGGGGGCGGGGGGGTATATGATCGATGGGATGAATATTCTTTGCATAAAATTCAAAGGAGGTCTTCTTGTAGTTTGTATCTTTCTTTGGTTGTGGACTTTGAGCCTGTAATAATGGCATTTGCATTATTACCTTCTCTATATCAAAGGATGATAGAAGCCTTCTTTAAGAACTATCAATTTGTTTCCTGAATTGTGTGTATGTACTGATTTTAAGTCTTTCATTTTTCAACTTAATCTCTTTGTATCTATCAAAAACAAATTTCTCTTTTTCTCCCTGAATGAGTTGAGATGTTTGGGTTGTGTCCTGCTTTCTTTGTGACACTGATGATGTTGTTGGAGATTCTATAAGTTTGGTGTCTGATGGTGTTGAAGACAATGGCTCTTTAATGACTACGAGAGCTTGTAGTTGCCCTATTTCTTTTGCTGAATCTATTTTAGGACTTCTCTTAGCCCTCTTCCTGTAGATGAGGTTGAAATCCTTTGGTGAGATCCCTGAAGTTGAAGGGGATCCTTCCTCTCTTTGTCTCTTTTGTATCTTTTCCTGGGGAGTAGGGGGTCTGTGAAATAGAGGTGGACATGAGCTTCTCCTCTTCTTCATATAAGGTGTTCTCTGTCCATTTCAACTGATTCATATACCTCCCAATATCTAGCCTCTGTGTGTGCACATAAGGAGTGGTTTTTTGTTCCACCCTTAGCTTGGAGATTAGGCCCAAAGGGTTACAAGACCATGTAAAGCTAAAATTAAAGTTCATTTTTTTCAAGATCTTGTCTGCTTCTTCACCTGCTACTCTATTGTTGCAAATGAAAGGGTCGACTTGTGCTTTCATCAGAATTTATCTCTTTTCTTATATACTCTAGGTAAAGTACTCTCATTGGGATGTATTTGGGTAGCTTGTATGGTGGCAGCTCACATCCATACACCCTAATCTCTGTGTAGTTTTTATAGAGGTACCAATCTCCTTTTTTGGCCTGCTCTATCAGGTGAAAGATCTTCTTAATTTCTTCATTGATTCTTGGCTCTGCATTGTTGGTGAGCAGGTTGATGACTGGATGAATGAATTGTTCTATGTACTCTTTGAAGAGGTACTCATCTTAATCTTTCCTCACTAATGAGGTCCGGAAAATCATTGACTATGGGTTCCCTTCTTCATCCAATTTTTACAATTAAAATGGGAATTTATCTACTTGATAATAAATGAACATATATACGAGAATGGAATCATATTTGAATACTCCTCCAATTAGTAACTTTAGGAGTTTCTCATGTATGTTGTCAACTAAAAATATACTAAAATTAAAAACAAATGAAGGCTTTTGATTGGTAGAGAAAATTGACATGAAACCAAGAATGGGTTCATCAATCCACTCATCGGAATAATAACCTGGAAGGTGTTAAAGCACATAAATGATGTGTTTGGCCTGATCAGGGAACATGGAAGAAGCATAGGGTGGATTCTTCTTGGGAAATTGGGCATTCTAAGGCAGGAAAATGTCAAAAATTTGTGTTCTCTTGGATAAATATAATTTATGATATATTTCATTCAAGGCTTCTACATAAAATGGTGCACTAGCTTCAATAGGAGGGACATACATCATTTGTTCAATGATTTTGGACGTGATGTGAATACAATTTCTCCTTTTGGGGCTACATTAGCTCTTTGGTTTGGTGAGAAATAGGCCTGACATTTTCTAATGAATTCTGGGAAATGATGGGTCAGAGAGAATATGTAATGAGGTAAATTGGACTCCTAGAGTCCAATTTCATCAGTTTGGTCAATGAATTTATCTTCGAACCAACACTAGAGTTTGAAAAGGTCAAACTCGCACTTAGTCTCTACAATTTTGAAATCCCTGTCTGCAAGAGGGATATGATCAAGATCAACAGAGGGAGTAAGCATCAGGTTGATTTAGTATTCATTATTCTTCTTTTTATGAGGCATCTTGCTAATTTTAATCATAGTAATAGGAAGTTAAGGGAATTTTATCTATGAGTTGAAAATTAGTGGCAATGGTGTCTTTTCCTATGCTTGATCAGTCCGTTGTTGGGTATGATGGTGGACTGCAATGACGGAGCTTTGGAAATGAAGGAAGGGTAAGCGATCTGCAAAAAAAAAGGAATTAAAATGGTGGTGAAATGGGTTTTTATGGTTACAAAGTACTTTCCATTGGGGGCGCAGGTCCATTGAAATTCCGAACGGTTATCCCGGGAATGAATTTAATTAGGTAACATTCTATGCCAGGTGTCAAGTGATGAATCGAGGGAGGTGCGGGGGAAAGCTAGAGGGAAAGGATGGCAGAGAAGTGGCTTTCGGAGGGGGGTTGAGGTGGTTAACGTTTTATGGGGGGGGTGCGAAACATTGTGGTGTTGACATGTTAGGTGGGTCTGGAGGGGAGGAAACCACTTTTCAGACCCCCCCCCCCTCCCGTCGGTAAAGGGAGGATGGCAAGGGGGGGAAGAAAAAGTTTTTGGAGCGTTGATTTAGCGGAGGAATAATATGACGATTGGGAGAAGCCAGAGGTTTAATCACATGCAACAAGCTTTTTTTTTCATTTACCAATCTTAATACATGCGCAGTGAACTTTGATTTAAAGAATATGCCTTCCAAACTTGGGATAACACATATGAACATAATATTTTGGGCTATAGTGCATATATTCAAAATATTTCTAACTTAGGATAAAGACATATGATGTAAAATTTACCCCACTATATACACCTTATATATGCTTGTTCTTCCCTTGGCTGATGAAGAGTTCTCAGGCTTGATGGATTTCAAATGCAGATAGCGTCCCAAACTAGTGGATATGGGGCTACAGGTGTTAAAATTTGATATATGCAGAGAATGTGATAGACCAAATATTGGTCTCAGTGGACGTTAACCATCACCATCATCATCATATATATATATATATATATATATATATATATATATATATATATATATATATATATATATATATATATATATATATATACACACAAAATAACACCCCTGGCCAAATACATATATTAAAAAGTTTTCAAACCAAATGTGTAACTTCAAGGGGTTGTCACCTGTCAGTCCCAACCAACATTTACATATTAATCATAGGCGGGTAGCGCTCATTGTGACTCGCCAACCACTCCCAAGTGGAACTACAGTTCGAAGTGCCAGTGGAAATGATAGCACAGAAAGGTGGGTCCTCCTCCAAAGTGGTCCCATAATTAAACTATATGTTAGCCATTTAACACATAAAAAACATATTATGGTTATGTCAAACCATTCCAACAACGCGCCAACACAACGGTTAAGCCAAAATCATCTTGGAATAATTAACCACAAACCAAATTAAAACATGGCATTAAAATGATATGCCAAGGTGGGCAGTAGATGGGGTGGAACCCCCGACCTCCCCGTCTCAACCTCTCTGCACTAACCAACGCGCCAAGATGAAAAGCTTTGTAAAGTCTGTATGCCACACCTTACTTAAGCCATTCACGCCATTCATCCAGGGGCATCGAGGAGCACGCAATGGAGAAGAGGTCCAGAGTGCAACCATGATTACAAGGACGACAGAACCATGACGTGGAATATTCCAAGATGTCGGGAAAGATTCCCTTGAAGGCTAGAGATGCCGGTGTTAGATCTTAACGTGCTTATAGTCATTTTTTCATGTTTTCTTTCCAGGAGTCCAACCATGTAGCCAGAATCTCCATTTGAGCAGTGGAATTGCAGGTGCCTAGAAGAGAATGATTTTTGAAGGATCATGGGGAATCTAAAATATTCTTCAAGGCCTAGAATTTGAAGTTGTCAAAATTGGATGAGTTGACAATCAATTTTACACTACTCGACGCTAATAATCCAATGGTGCAATCATTTTTAGCATCTGGGCTTTGCATTTTTTGGCCATATTTAAACATAAAGGTGCATGATGAAGTGATATTATGTTTCCTTTTGTATTTCCAAGATGATGTATTATTCTTAAGATCCTTGTTTGACACTATGTTGAGGGATGATTGTTGCCACATTATTTTGAGATTGTATTAACTTGTCATGATGAAGGAAAGCCCATTTTGAGTGAGAGTTCATGTAGGGAGAACGTCTCATGGAGAGACAATACACTCTTGTTTTAGGGTATATGTCCTTTTTATGACGAAGTATATGCTATGTACATCGTCAACATTAGCAGCAATTAATGAAGTGATCACCATTATCTTGACACCGGCCTGGAGACGTAACCCACAATGGGTGAACTTTGTTCTCAAATGTGTCTTGTTCTTGTTTTTCATATTGTCATTATGTTTCCTCTTGTTTAAGAATGCACATATGGTTCTTTTATGCTCTTGTAAATGAAATTCTATTAACATCATAGAAGTAAAAGATCTTGGATAATTCTAGTAGTTGAAGGAACCTAGATCACTAAGAGTTACTTTTATTTTGATAGGTGTGATATGCATGGATAATCTTAGGGGAAAATGGCTATATAAGAGGGGGTAGAGCTTAAGCTACAATTGAACCTTTCTTGCTTTGTATCCCTTGACATTTTTTTTTCATTTTGACATTTGGATGATGCTTTTTCTTTTCCTACAATTGCATCAACCTTGGGTATATTCAACCCCTTATTCTCATAGGATTGGACCAACGAATAACCATATAAAAGAAACTATTAAAAACCAATCAGAAGGTGTGATAACAAACATAGGTGAATGATGACAAGTCTTAGGCATGAATAACATGGAGCACTACACCATTAGAGCCTCCTAATTTTTCCCCTCCTAGATAGTGAAAGAAAGACCCTAAGGAAGGTCACACTGGACTATAGACACATGATAACCACCAAGGTGAAGTAAGAGAACAACTATAAAACCAATTAACAATCTATTATTTCATTTCAACAAATGATCCATATCATAATTCCTTAAACATTAACTAAAAGAACTTGGATGTAAAAATGGTTAAAGTACTTCATGATGGATGACCATCAAATGAGCATGCTAGGTCAATGAGTGCACTGACCAAAATGGATGAGAGGCATATGAGGTTTTCTATTAATGGATCATTTTAGGGCTACTAGCTCGTGCGATACAACATAGGAGGAAAATAATATCCTAGTGTTACCCATGTATTTATATGGATAACATGAACCATAAATGGTGTTAACCATTTTTAGGAGGCACACAACCATTTGTGCTTCACATGAAAATGGTATTAGTGAAAATATTCCTTCTAAGAAAGTGTCTTGATATGGTACGACATAATAAAGAAGCTTTGTCATTTTTAGGATCGGTAGTAGGTTGTAGATAAACTTTTCAAGAATACAATTACATAAACTCACAATCCTCTCTTTTATTAGTTTTAACTATAGGGAAAATAATGGTGAATCTATGATGAAATATACTTTTACAATGAAAGGTAAGTTAATCAAGATTAGAATTATTTGAATTGGAAACTTAAAGAACATTTAAAAAAGGTTAAGAAAGTTTTATAGTTGACTCATTGCACTTTTTCTCAATCAAGAAAATGATTGAGGAGAAGTTCTTCAGGTTTTTTCTTGCGAAATGAACAAAGTACAAATATTATTGGTAAAATCACCACACCTATGGCCATATGTAATTTCAAGTCACAATAAACAATGTATGAAGTGAAATGCCACGTCTTCTACCCTTGCTACCACTATCTCCTTTAGCTTCTCTTGTTTTTCATTTAGTTGTGAATGATGATAGTTTTGTCTACTTAGTAAGATGATATAATTTACATTAAACACAATCAATCACATCTAATAAAATTATTATAGTTTTAAGGTTACTTTTCAATACAATTGTATAAGTAGTCAATAATTTTGATCTTTTGTTAAATTCATTTCCAACTTGACTATACTCGATGGCATAAAACTTGTTATACATCATATAACAAAAATTAAAACTAGCATTTGCACCGAGGGGTGAAAAGTAACATCGGGAGTGGGGAATGTGGAAAATAATAATTAAGTGAAATATATGGAAATTTTAGTTTCTATATATATTTTAGAGAATGTAAAATATATTATGACATGCAATCGGATTTCTAGGTAACCAAGGGAAATTAATCCTCACCCTTGACTTCAAAATAAATCTATGATTTTTAAAAGAATAAAAAATATTGTAGAAAAAAAAGAAGGCAGAAATGATGGCCCTTCACTCCAATTATTGATATAATATCCCAACTGTCTACACGCTGTTTTTTTTTGTTGAAAATTCATATCAGCTGGATCACGTCACCATGAATTTTAGGTTTATGAAACTTGTTATATATACCATATTGTATATGGTCACACACAGTTTCATGATTTATCTGAAGTCTAAACTCCATTGTGCTTTTGGGTTTGCTGGAGATTTGTTGGAGATCACTTGAGTGATGGAGGAAATTAGTGGTTTCTGGTATTATGTAATGATTTTCATGAAATTATAGTTGGCTTTAAAGTTAATTAATTTGTCAAGAAAGGGCACAAGCAAGCTTCTTCCAAGGCCTCCCGGATGACCCATTGTTGGGGATCTCCTCCAGCTTAGGTGAAGCCCAACTAGTCTATGTACCACCTTTCTGAAAAATATAGTCCTCTGATGACCTTCATCTCGGAATGAGAACCATAGTTGTGGTTTCATCTCCTACCATGGCCAAGCAAGTCTTGAAAAGTCATGACCAATTATTTTCCGGATGCACCATCATAGAAGCCGCCAAGTGCCTCTCCTAATATTTTTTGGCATGGAGCAACACCTACGGGCCTCGTTGGTGTATGAGGCTCGTAGGTGTATGCTTCAAAGATTCTGCAACAACGAGTTGTTTAGTGTCAAGAGACTGGAGGCCTTGTAGCATATCAAGGGTCTGATGGTGGTTCTGAAGTCCAAAGACTGTGACTGGGTTTCCATGTGGGATGCTTAAGAAAATATATGCGAGGGTTGGTCATCTATCGATTCAATTTGATGATATAGCAGCTCATAGGTTCAAGGATTTGGACAATAAATCCAAAATCTCTCTAGAGATTGTGGACCTTCCCATACATCTATCCAAACTACAAATTCTTAAAATAGACGTCGCCCACCATGGTGAGGAGGCCTCGCCGAGGGATGAACTCCACAAGATCTATGTAGAAGACTTACCATTCAATAATTTTGTTGAAGAAGACAGGGAATTCCAGGTTGTTGCTACTGGAAACAGGGATGATAGTGTAATACAACACCTGAAATAATTCTTCTCTCTCTCAGCAATCTAACATCTTCTTTGTTGTCGATCATCGCATTCATAAAGTTGATGTATCGTGTGAAAACCAGCGAAATGCCACCATATTTCTCAGGATTGCCTCCGCGTTGGCATCCAATTTTATTTTGGGGAGGTAAAGCGTGGCAATCTTATCATCAATTTGTATTGTGGTGAGGTCGTCGTCGGTAGGAACAAATTTGAGTCCCACAAAATATAAATCGTCTACAGACGGAATATCTAGTTCGTCTTGCGTGGGCGGTATGAACTTAACCAAGGATTCCTTGCCCTTCTCCTCTCTGTCTCCTTCCCTTTCACCTCCTCAGATTTGATGTCATCTTTATCAACAAAAAGAGCCAAGGGTTTCTTCAAGGCGCTCAGAACAGGTTCCTAGTAATAGAAAACATATGTGATGGAAACTCTTTCACAAATTGAACAGGACCTACCTTAATAGAGGAATGAATGAATGACATTTTTACGTCCACGAGACTAAAAATATTCTATGGGACTACCAGCCCCCTTGTTTTTTTTCTTTTTCCATTCAATCATTTTCTTACTCAAATTTATGATGAGCTAACCCAACCTTCTAAGAGTCCCCTCACTGAAAAGACAATGCCACAGAATTGATGCTAACATACTACCATCCTTGTCCCTGATGTCTCACTAGTAAGGGACCACCCACTATCACTTAATCCATATTCAAATTTTTTTCTATGTTAATTTTGTTGTCATGGATCTTGAGTAAGAAATTTGTTGTTTTTTAAAGTTATGTCTCCTTAAAAAACTCGCGACTTCATACACTGCACATTATTTGATAAAATGCCATAACATAATAGGGACAACTATATAAATATGTATGGATGGGGAGATACCTAGGTCATTGAAGCAAGCATTATGATTAATTAAACCTTAAAACCTTTTTATGGAATGTAATAAGGGAAATAATTTGGACAATACTTGGTCGTCCAATATTAATTTTTGTAACAAACAACTAATCATCCTCGTGTCCACTTTGACTTTACAGTTTCTCTGCCAATCACCAATGTTGTTGTGCAAAGTGAAAAATCAAAATATGTATCGTCAGTTTATTGTGGCCAGGACACTGAGATGGCTAATATATCCATCTATCATCGTTATGTCATTTTATCCCCACTTACACCGTTTACACGTGAAACATTGTTTGATTCATCGTTGAAGCTGCAAATTTCCATTAGTGGACTAGCTATTTTAAATTATATTTTCCACCTCGAAAACTTGCAAGTCAAAGGATTTATGATCATGCGAACTTGAAATGTTGTAAAATGCGGACTATTTTTCAAGCCTGCACTAAATTGATGTTTTTCATAGACACTCTCCAGTCCAGTAGCATAAATTGAAAAAATGTCGTGGCCAATTAATTTGTCATTGTTGAAGCAACATATTTTTTCTCAATAAACGGTAGCATCCACGATGAAAGCTTTCAAGGGACTTTCTGTGCAGCCTATTCCAATTTCCCATCGACGAAATCTTTGAACTTTAAAAGTGTTTAAAATTATTATAAGAACTTTCAAGCTTCCAAGAAATTTTAAGAATATTCTCCGTCTTCAACGATTTGGCCTTCCTTTTGCCTAAAGTTTCCTTTTTGAAAGGCCTGCGCAGTACATTTACAAGCATTCTCCTCCTGCAAAAACTAATCTTTTCTTCTGATTAGTTTCCTTTTTTAAAGGCCTGCGCAGTACATTTACAAGCATTCTCCTCATTGCTACTAGTGGTTTCTTCTTATCTCTGTCTTCCTTATTACAGGTTTCTTCTTTTGTAGGAATTGTTTGAGCTGCTTCATCATTCTTCTTTGCTTTTACAAAAATAATCTCTCTGTCAACCTTTTCTATGCCTTTACTTGATTCTCCTTCATAGCCTATTCCAGTTTTTATCATAGGGGATCTTTGAGCAACCAGAATTTCATTCAACTTACTAGAGCTTGTTGTTTGAGAAGAATTTATAACCAATTTCCTTTGAGCATTTTCTAAATTCTTCCTGAGACATACTACTTCTTCTTCCAACATTTCTTGTTCCTGAGTTTTTTCTTTGATTTGCTTAAGTAACATGTCCTCTATATTCTTGGATTCTTCAAGCTCTATCTTTAGCTACATCAGGACTTCTGAATTATGTTCTTCTCGTACAAACTTGAGAAGAATGTCCTTTTGTTTTCTGCATTTCATATTGAGTCTATCAATCTCTTCTAGAGCACTTCTTAGCTCCCCCTCAAGGTCGACTTCACCTTATTCTTCTTCATCTTCTAGCAGGAGACCTTCAAGTTCTTCTATAGCCATCAATAAAAATTCAGAGGTTCCTTCTTCACTTGAGAGTTCATCTAGATCTTCAGATGTACTGCTGTCTTGTTGAGCATAGAAGGATTTTCTGCTGAACTTATTTCCTTTCTTCCAGTTCTTTGATGTATTTCTCTCTGACTTTTGAGTCTAATTCCTTACTTTCTTGTGAGGACACTTAGCAGCATACTGTCCA
Source organism: Pinus albicaulis (assembly GCA_034641835.2). NCBI lineage: Eukaryota > Viridiplantae > Streptophyta > Pinopsida > Pinales > Pinaceae > Pinus > Pinus albicaulis. Next base: position 55,500 of record JAXQQM020081879.1, on the reverse strand, counting down.
ACTCTTCCATAGTTAAAGCACTTGAAAGGAAGTTTACCTTTGTATTTACCTGAGCCTCTATCCAATTTCTTGACAAATTTTGCCTCTTCTTCATCCGAGCAAGAGCATATGTCTTCCTCTTCTTCTTTCTTCTTTTCTGTTTTAAAGGCTGCCTCTCTCGTACTTGGCTTCTTCTGTGGGAGCCTCATCTCGTATGTTGTTAAATTTCCAAGTAGCTGGTTCATGGTCAAGGTCTCCCAATTAGATGTTTCTTCTATTGCAGACACCTTGGGATTAAACCTGGATGGAAGAGATCTTAGAATCTTTTGCACAATTATACTTTCTGGCATGGTTTCTCCAAGAGCTTTCATATTGTTAACAATTTCTGCAACTTTTAGGAAGAAACTGTAAATGTCTTCATCATCATTCATTTTTAAGTTCTCAAACTGGGCTCTATAGACTTGAAGTTTGGCAGTCTTTACTTTCTTGTCTCCTTCATGGATGTTCTCCAGAGTATCCCACATCTCTTTGGCAGTGTCTTTGTGCATTACTTTGATAAAATCTGCTTCACACAATCCATTCAAGATAGCATTCATGGCTTTTGCGTTAGCTACAAAATCTTGTTTGGATTCTTTCTCTGAGTCAGTTGACTTTGGGGCATATCCTAATTCCACATCACCCCAAACTTCTATTCCTAGAGACATTATGTATGTCCTCATCCTGATTTTCCAGAAGGCATAATTTACACCTGTAAAGAAAGGGGCTTTATTGGTTGAGCATCCTTCTTTACTAGCCATTCTGAGAACCTAGAATCTCCTTTCGGTTTTTAAACTGGTACAAAGGAACCCGCTCTGATACCAATTGTTGGACCCTTAGTTAAACTGAGAGGGGGGGGGTGAATCATTTTAACACATTCAAGGAATTTTAAAAACTTTTCATTAAAACTTATTTACACCTTCATATTATGTCCAACTTAATATGTGAGTAATCTTAGAATGTGAGCAGCAAGTATTAATATAATATAACAGTAGACTTAATATGAGAGTAGCAGGTGCTAAGCAGAAGATATAAATCAGATCAACACATAAACATCATGCACAGAGACACCAGATATAAGTGGAAACCCATAAAGGGAGAAAACCACATCTTCTTATTGTTGTGATGCAAAGGCAAGCTCCAACTCCCTCTCACCACTGTTTTTCTGCAGGCACCAACCTACAGGAGGCTCCAACCTCAATTCTGCAAGCTACAACTTGCAAGGAAGCAACAACTCCCTTCAATTTTCTGCAGGCACCAACCTACAGGAGGCTCCAACCTCAGTCAGCTACAACTGACGGCTATCAAGCTGCAACTTGATAGGGAAGCTCCAACTTCCTCAATTTATCAAACTGAATGTTTGCTGATTTACCTCAGATATCAGCTCTGTTTTGTAGCTTCTCTTTCTGCTTTTCTTTTCTTAATCTTCTCTGCCTATCTCTTCTATACTCTGCCTTCTCTATATTTACTCTCTCTAACCTCTCTTATGCATATCCAGTTGATATTATTTATAGAGTTCCTCACATGACTGTTTGTATTTCACAAGGAATTTTGAGTGAACAGTCATGACTCTTTGGCTTCTGTCTTCTCATTCCTTTATCCAAATCAATTTAAAATTATAATGATATGTACAAATTTCCATGCTACAGTGGGATTTTTCTTTTCCTTAGGATACTTTCCAATGCATCACAAACAATAAAAAATTTAATTACAACATTTACATTCAGATTTTCAGTTACACACTTCAATTTCACTCAGCTTCTTTTCTGGATTTTGGCTTGACTGGATTTGTCTTTTCTGCTGTTGTTTCTCTCTCTTTCGTTCTTGTAGGCTCTCTTCTTCATTGCATTTGTATAATTGTTGTCCATCTAACTGCCTTTTGATATCAGTGCTGGGCAATTTCAATACTTTTAATTTCTACAGTGACAACCTTTACATGTTGAATCTTTGTCAATACACTTGTAAGGATTCAGGTCAACCTTTGACCTTTATAATAAATTTCAACCTCTGTGTAAAATATATTCAAATTTCTTTGCCCAACCAACCCATAATTCGAATAGTTCAATATATTGGTTTGTTCTATTAATTCAATAAGGGAGCCTTCTTGATCCTTCCTTCAGGTTCAATTATTGAATTCATAGAATTAGATTAAGGAATGTGTTGACGGGCTTAGTACCAGCTGATATAATAGACAACCCTTATGTGACCCAATACCTTTGATATTTAAATAAACCCGACAGTTATTATTTCATTTCGGGGGCTTCCTTCACACCTCATAACTAAATGTTCGAACCTTATAACTATGACCCCAATGGTTAATAAATCCGCAAATCTTTTTAATATAATTGTTGTGCAGTTTCAACCAACGCGTATCATATCCATGGTCCTTCTTGTGTATAAACCACTCCATATATATATATATATATATATATATATATATATATATATATATATATATATATATATATATATATATATATATATATATATATATATATATATATATATATATATATATATATATATATATATATATATATACACCTTGTATTTTAACCATTTGCACGAGAAACTATGATGTATTCAATTCACGGGCCCACATATATTTGATAGACTTCACACATTTAATTCATTTAAATGCCAGCGCCCTTTGAACATATAAACCCGCATATGGATGCATTATATAAGATTTGATATTATATATATATATATATATATATATATATATATATATATATATATATATATATATATATATATATATATATATATATATATATATATATATATTTATATATATATATATATATATATCATCACATATATATGTTTCGGACCTTGGGAATTTTAAATATATATCTCGAGTTTTAATTCAATTGAACCGCTTATAACATACCTTTGGCTCCGGGCCCACATATACGATTGGCGGAAATTCAATGGAATACATATGCCCGTACCTTTGGTTAAACTCCGTGCCACTTCTGAACGCGATCATCGTTCAATAAACCTTCCTCCAGATCGATGGCTTGTATCAATATCGCACGGGGTCCTCAGCCGAAGATTAATGCGCGATGACGCGCAATGAGAGCGGTTTTCTATATTCGCTTAGGGACACGTGTCAGATCCTCTATGGAATCGTTGCGATTTCATGAATACCGCTTGCCCGTCGAAAGCGGTGCGATAAAAACCAGAAACCCGCTTTTACTGTTCACTCTTCATGGTTCCTCTCCTTCGCTCAAGGTTCCATCCGCCTTTATTATTTATGAGTTATGCTCACTCTTCAATGTATTATTATAATTAGACTCCAGGTTCCGTTACTCCCACTCCAGACCAGAACAATGTGTTTAGTTACAAATATGGCTCTGACTTAAATCTGCATCGGACTTCTTCAGAACGAGGGTTAAACATACAGATAATGACTAGGGTAATCTCAATTGTGCCTCCCTTCCGGGATCATAACGTCATTGCTTTCACAATTCCCTCTTTCTTATGTAGAGCGCACACACAGTCACTCATTCACAGAGAGTATGGTTCATTAGTCTTCTGAGGGGAACAAGAAATTCGCACAGACCGATCCTACAAGGTTCTTCACTACAGAATTGCCACACAAACACTCGGATTTCCATACCCTTGCTTATTGGACTCGGCTCAATTACATAGGATCATTCATCAAGAACTCATGTGTTCACACAGGATTTAATTCGTCAAATGCACAATAATACTGAATCAATTCTTCACATGATTCGACCAAGAAGACATTCAAACAGGGTTTAACCCCATCCAGACACACTTAATTCAAAGACAGTTCTTCCATAACAGATATATATAAATACAGGAGATCAATCTCAAAATAAAATTCTTGCAATTTCATGACAGGCCAGAAATTCAGTTCAGTGGCCATTATCCTCCTACTCTGTTGCTAAAGAAGTTCTCTACCTCAATTCACTGCCTTTGATGCCTCTGTTCTCCTTTACTGATGCTTCTCCTTACTTCTCTTGTGTTTCAGGTGTTCCTTCTTTTCCATTTCCTTTGCCATCAATGACAACATTTCCAACAGAGGAGCGTGCAACGGAGAAGAGGTCCAGAGTGCAACCATGATTACAGTGACGACAGAACCATGAGGTGGAATATTCCAAGATGTCGGGAAAGATTCCTTTGAAGGCTAGAGATGCCGGTGTCAGATCTTAACGTGCTTATAGTCATTTTTTCACGTTTTCTTTCCAGGAGTCCAACCATGTAGCCAGAAACTCCATTTGAGCAGTGGAATTGCAAGTGCCTAGAAGTGAATAATTTTTGAAGGATCATGGGGAATCTAAAATATTCTTGAAGGCCTAGAATTTGAAGTTGTCAAAATTGGATGAGTTGACAATCAATTTTACACTACTTGACGCTAAGAATCCAATGGTGTAGTCATTTTTAGCATCTGGGCTTTGAATTTTTTGGCCATCTTTAAACATAAAGGTGCATGATGAAGTCATATTATGTTTGCTTTTTTATTGCCAAGATGATGTATTATTCTTAAGATCCTTGTTTGACACTATGTTGAGGGATGATTTTTTCCACATTATTGTGAGATTGTATTAACTTGTCATGATGAAGGAAAGCCCATTTTGAGTGAGAGTTCATGTAGGGAGAACATCTCATGGAGAGACAATACACTCTTGTTTTAGGGTATATGTCCTTCTTATGACTAAGTATATTCTATGTACATCGTCAACATTAGCAGCAATTAATGAAGTGATCACCATTATCTTGACACCGAGCCTGGAGACGTAACCCACAATGGGTGAACTTTGTTCTCAAATGTGTCTTGTTCTTGTTTTTCGGATTGTCATTATGTTTCCTCTTGTTTACGAATGCACATATGGTTCTTTTATGCTCTTGTAAATGAAATTTTATTAACATCATAGAAGTAAAAGATCTTGGATAATTCTAGTAGTTGAAGGAACCCAGATCACTAAGAGTTACTTTTATTTTGATAAGTGTGATATGCATGGATAATCTTAAGGGAAAATGGCTATATAAGAGGGGGTAGAGCTTAAGCTACACTTGACCCTTTCTTGCTTTGCATCCCTTGACATTTTTTTTTTCATTTTGACATTTGGATCATGCTTTTTCTTTTCCTACAATTGCATCAACCTTGGGTATGTTCAACCCCTTATTCTCATAGGATTGGACCAACGAATAACCATATAAAAGAAACTATTAAAAACCACTCAGAAGGTGTGATAACAAACATAGGTGAATGATGACAAGTCTTAGGCATGAATAACATGGAGCACTACACCATTGGAGCCTCCTAATTTTTCCCCTCCTAGATAGTGAAAGAAAGACCCTAAGGAAGGTCACACTGGACTATAGACACATGATAACCACCAAGGTGAATTAAGAGAACAACTATAAAACCAATTAACAATATATTATTTCATTTCAACAAATGATCCATATCATAATTCCTTAAACATTAAATGAAATAACTTGGATATAAAAATGGTTAAAGTACTTCATGATGGATGACCATCAAATGAGCATGCTAGGTCAATGAGTGCACTGACCAAAATGGATGAGAGGCATATGAGGTTTTCTATTAATGGATCATTTTAGGGCTACTAGCTCGTGCGATACAACATAGGAGGAAAATAATATCCTAGTGTTACCCATGTATTTATATGGGTAACATGAACCATAATGATGGTCAAGCACCTGGCTTTGAGAACACAACGTTGTGCTTCACATGAAAATGAGTAGTGAAAATATTCCTTCTAAGAAAGTGTCTTGATATGGTACGACATAATAAACTTTGTCATTTTTAGGATCGGTAGTAGGTTGTAGAGTTAGATAAACTTTTAGACACAATTACATAAACTCACAATCCTCTCTTTTATTAATTTTAACTATAGGGAAAATAATGGTGAATCTATGATGAAATATACTTTTACAATGAAAGGTAAGTTAATCAAGATTAGAATTATTTGAATTGGAAACTTAAAGAACATTTAAAAAAGGTTAAGAAAGTTTTATAGTTGACTCATTGCACTTTTTCTCAATCAAGAAAATGATTGAGGATAAGTTCTTCAGGTTTTTTCTTGCGAAATGAACAAAGTACAAATATTATTGGTAAAATCACCACACCTATGGCCATATGTAATTTCAAGTCACAATAAACAATGTATGAAGTGCAATGCCACGTCTTCTACCCTTGCTACCACTATCTCCTTTAACTTCTCTTATTTTTCATTTAGTTGTGAATGATGATAGTTTTGTCTACTTAGTAAGATGATATAATTTACATTAAACGCAATCAATCATATCTAATAAAATTATTATAGTTTTAAGATTACTTTTCAATACAATTGTATAAGTAGTCAATAATTTTGATCTTTTGTTAAATTCATTTCCAACTTGACTATACTCGATGGCATAAAACTGGTTATACATCATATAACAAAAATTAAAACTAGCATTTGCACCGAGGGGTGCAAAGTAACATCGGGAGTGGGGAATGTGGAAAATAATAATTAAGTGAAATATATGGAAATTTTAGTTTCTATATATATTTTAAAGAATGTAAAATATATTATGACTTGTGATCGGATTTCTAGGTAACCAAGCGAAATTAATCCTCGCCCTTGACTTCAAAATAAATCTATGATTTTTAAAAGAATAAAAAATATTGTAGAAAAAAAAGAAGGCAGAAATGATGGCCCTTCACTCCAATTATTGATATAATATCCCAACTCTCTACACGTTGTTTTTTTTTGTTGAAAATTCATATCAGCTGGATCATGTCACCATGAATTTTAAGTTTCTGAAACTTGTTATATATACCATATTGTATATGGTCACACACAGTCTCATGATTTCTCTGAAGTCTAAACTCCATTGTGCTTTTGGGTTTGCTGGAGATTTGTTGGATATCACTTGAGTGATGGAGGAAATTAGTGGTTTCTGGTATTATGTAATGATTTTCATGAAATTATAGTTGGTTTTAAAGGTAATTAATTTGTCAAGAAAGGGCACAAGCAAGCTGCTTCCAAGGCCTCCCGGATGACCCATTGTTGGGGATCTCCTCCAGCTCAGGTGAAGCCCAACTAGTCTATGTACCACCTTTCTGAAAAATGCGGTCCTCTGATGACCTTCATCTCGGAATGAGAACCATAGTTGTGGTTTCATCTCCTGCCATGGCCAAGCAAGTCTTGAAAATTCATGACCAAGTATTTTCCGGATGCACCATCATAGAAGCTGCCAAGTGCCTCTCCTAATATTTTTTGGCATGGAGCAACACCTATGGGCCTCATTGGTGTATGAGGCCCGTAGGTGTATGCTTCGAAGATTCTGCAACAACGAGTTGTTTAGTGTCAAGAGACTGGAGGCCTTGCAGCATATCAAGCGTCTGATGGTGGTTTTGAAGTCCAAGGACTGTGACCGGGTTCCCATGTGGGATGCTTAAGAAAATATATGCGAGGAGGGTTGGTCATCTATTGATTCAATTCGATGATATAGCAGCTCATAGGTTCAAGGATTTGGAAAATAATACCAAAATCTCTCTAGAGATTGTGGACCTTCCCATACATCTATCCAAACTGCAAATTCTTAAAATAGACGTCGCCCACCATGGTGAGGAGGCATGGCCGAGGGATGAACTCCACAAGATCTATGTAGAAGACTTACCATTCAATAATTTTGTTGAAGAAGACAGGGACTTCCAGGTTGTTGCTACTGGAAACAGGGATGATAGCGTAATACAGCACCTGAAATAATTCTGCTCTCTCTCAGCAATCTAACATCTTCTTTGTTTTCGATCATCACGTTCATAAAGTTGATGTATCGTGTGAAAACCAGCCAAATGCCACCATATTTCTCAGGATTACCTCCGCGTTGGCATCCAATTTTATTTTGGGGAGGTAAAGCGTGGCAATCTTATCATCAATTTGTATTGTGGTGAGGTCGTCGTCTGTAGGAACAAATTTGAGTCCCACAGAATATACATCGGCCATAGACAGAATATCTAGTTCGTCTTGTGCGGGCGGTGTGAACTTAACCGAGGATTCCTTGCCCTTCTCCTCTTTGTCTCCTTCCCTTTCGTCCTCCTCAGATTTGATGTCATCTTTATCGACAAAAAGAGCCAAGGGTTTCTTCAAGGCGCTCAGAACAGGTTCCTAGTAATAGAAAACATACGTGATGGAAACTTTGTCACAAATTGAACAGGACCTACCTTAATAGAGGAATGAATGAATAACATTTTAACGTCCATGAGACTAAAAATATTCTATGGGACTACCAGCCACCTTGTTTTTTTTCTTTTTCCATTCAATCATTTTCTTACTCAAATTTATGATGAGCTAACACAACCTTCTAAGAGTCCCCTCACTGAAAAGACAATGCCACAAAATTGATGCTAACATACTACCATCCTTGTCCCTGATGTCTCACTAGTAAGGGACCACCCACTATCACTTAATCCATATTCAATTTTTTTTCTATGTTAATTTTATTGTCATGGATCTTTAGTAAGAAATTTGTTGTTTTTTAAAGTTGTGTCTCCTTAAAAAACTTGCGACTTCATACAATGCACATTCTTTGATAAAATGCCATAACATAATAGTTGTAGGGACAACTATATAAATATGTATGGATGGGGAGATACCTAGGTCATTGAAGCAAACATTATGATTAATTAAACCTTAAAACTTTGTTACGGAATGTAATAAGGGAAATAATTTGGACAATACTTGGTCGTCCAATATTAATTGTTTTAACAAACAACTAATCATCCTCCTGTCCACTTTGAATTTACAGTTTCTCTGCCAATCACCAATGTTGTTGTGCAAAGTGAACAATCAAAATATGTATCGTCATTTTATTGCGTCCAGGACACTGAGATCACTAATATATCCATCTATCATCGTTATGTCATTTTATCCCCACCTACACCGTTTACACGTGAAACATTGTTTGATTCATCGTTGAAGCCGCAAATTTCCATTAGTGGACTAGCTATTTTAAATTATATTTTCCACCTCGAAAACTTGCAAGTCAAAGGATTTATGATCATGCGAACTTGAAATGTTGTAAAATGCGGACTATTTTTCAAGCCTGCACTAAATTGATGTTTTTCATAGATACTCTCCAGTCCAGTAGCATAAATTGAAAAAATGTCGTGGCCAATTAATTTGTCATTGTTGAAGCGACATAGTTTTTCTCAATAAACGGTAGCAGCCACGATGAAAGCTTTCAAGGGACTCTCTGTGCAGCCTATTCCAATTTCCCATCGACGAAATCTTCGAACTTTAAAAGTGTTTAAAATTATTATAAGAACTTTCAAGCTTCCAAGAAATTTTAAGAATATTCACAATCTTCAATGATTTGGCCTTCCTTTTGCCTAAAGTTTCGTTTTTGAAAGACCTGCGCAGTACATTTACAAGCATTCTCCTCCTGCAAAAACTAATCGTTATTGCCGTCAAAAACCAAAATGAAAATTGTTGTAGTCTTGAACAATTTGATGACGAAAATAAGCATTATGTTATCGTGGTCGATATTACAAGCCTGGGCGAAGGAGCCTTTGCACAACTTTACAAACCTCGATCTGACCGAACGAAAAAATACCCTACTCATAATGTGAAATAAACTGGCCATTTGATGTGTAATGCCTCTTTGTTTTTATTTTTGTTACAAGTTTCTCATGCCCTCACACTCCACATCCATCTGCTCTTGCAAAGGCCTTCGTCGGTTATGAGGGAAATAGTTACAATGGATCCACTTAACCCCATATTTTTGTAGGCTCTAAACGAGGGTTGAGGATCAGGTACGTTCCATCTTGAACAATAGAAATCGGTATTGGATTTGAACTCTATATACCTGGTTTTTTCCATTGGGTTTTGGTATGAAAGCTCGGTTGTTTGATTGATTTTTTATGATTTATTTTAATTTTTTTGGTTGATTAAGTGCTTAAACTTCCATTGGGCTATGGATTCTATAAAATAACATGGATTTGTTTCAGATTTTCCAAGAAGTTTCACATGGAAAGGTAGGTGAAATAACTAGATATTTTAGAGCAGTTAATAATTCTTTAACTTGATATTAGAGAAAAACATTGAAATTACCTACAGCCAGAATCAAAGTGCATGTTTCAAAAAATTCTTTTCATCACAATTTTTGTAAAGTAATTCATATTTAAGAACACATAAGCATAGAAATGAAGAAATCAACGCATAGACAATGAGAGAAACAAGTCACCAAATAATCCAACACATGAATCCTGTGAAGAAGTACCTTTTATTACTGATCATCCCATCAAATGGAAAAGTACAATAGCTTATGGAGTGCAAAAATCAACCCTTAATACTTCGAAAATTGAATTATTTATACAAATATTTACAAAAAATCATGTCATAATTGATCAAGATATATTTTAGGAAAATTTAAAACAAATTATATACCCTATTACAAAATAACAAGGCTAGTTGGAATTGTTCGAAAGGTAGCCCTGATCTGAAGGAGGTTGTTGTTGATATGTCACTTTGGTCCTTGTTGCATTGTTGTTTCTCTGATTGAAGATAAAGCTACTCACTTAGTCTAGTAACTCACACAATTTCTTCCATCTTTCTTCATCTTGAATTGAAATTTTAGTCACCCTCCTATAAACCTCATCCCCTTCAGTATACTTGGAAAAAGTAAGCTTAACTACAAAATATGATTTACCTCATGCTTTATGTAAAAATCATTCCCTATGCCTCAAGAAATGATTTTCCTATTAAGATTCCCTTTATTCCAGCAAACTTAGAGTTATCTCTGGCCACTTCTTTCAATTTCCTGATGCAGTCTTCTTGTGTGATTAATTTATCATTTATTAAAAATAAACTGGGCAGTCCCTTCTTGTTCAATGTTCCAACTCTGTTGAAAAATCTATGGACAACAACCTATAATCCCTAACATATTTCTTCCAACTGTATAATGAGGTTATTTTTTGGTCAAAACCTTCTTCACTTCAAGTATAGTTTCATTTTTTACTTCAATCCACACTTCCTCCAACTCATATTTGTCCTTATAATTCAGGAATCTAATAATATTAGTGGTTTCAGTGGGTTTATCACCCAAATTTTCTTTGATTTCTGAAACTGTTGTTGTAGCTTTCTGTATCAATTTATTTTGTTAAAAAATGATTTGTATAGAAGGCCAAATCTCATCCATGGAGTTCAGGATATATGTCCATATGTTCTCCTTGGCTTGGGTCAAAGTCTGGCCAATGGCTAACTCATCTTCCATTATTAGTATCATTTCCAACAATCTTTGGGAATTTGTGCCTCTGCTAAGTGTGAAGTTTCACTTCTTTTCTTCTACTTCTGTAAGCCTTTTACATGCCCTTGTCGTGTTTTGATTTATTTAGTTTGTATTGACATATCCTCCATTTCTTTTGTAATTTTTCTTGCAGCATCTGTAGGTTGTACTAGAGGTGTTGTTGATGTAGAATCACCTGTAACAGGTATTGATGTGAGAGGCACTGCATTCAAAGGAATCATGACCAACTGTGCATTTTCATCCTTCTCCTTGATTAGCTTATCTATTTATGTCTCCATGTTTTTTATTTGAGCATTTTACTCCATGATAAGATTAATCATTTATTCTTTTTGGGTCTCTAACTCTTCTATCCCCTTGGTATGTGGGTCCTTTTTTACTGACATCTTCAATTTCTTTCTAAGGGCTGCAATATCTGCATTTTTCCTCTTTATCAATTCTTCAGCTGCCTTAACATTCTCTGGATTATATCCCATCTTTATGAAAAAATATTCTAATGATTTTATCCTGGTGTCTTTTGTTAGAGATGAGAGCTTTTCAATCTTGAGCTGAGATTGAATATTTGTAAGAGATACCTTCAATTTTGAAACATCCATTGAACTGTTAGTCAAGCTGGAAAATATCACTTCTCTAGTGTGCTTATGCATCTCCATATGATCGATGGGATTAATATCCTTTGCATCAAATTCAAAGGAGGTCTTCTTATAGTTTGCAGCTGACTTTTGTTGTGCAATCTGAGCCTATAAGAATGCCATTTTCATTCTTCCCTTCTCTGTATCAAAGGTTGATAGAAGCCTTCTTTGAGAACTATCGGTTTCTTTCCAGAATTGTTTGTATGTAATGATTTTAAGTCTTTCATTTTTAAGCTTAATCTCTTTGTATCTATCAAAAATATTTTTCTCTTTTCCTCCCTAAATCAGTTGAGATGTTTTGGATGTGCCATGTTTCCCTTGTGACACTGATGATGATGTTGGAGATTCTGTAAATTTGGTGCGTGATGGTGTTGAATACAATGGATCTTTGATGACTATGGGAGCTTATTGTTTCCCTATTTCTTTTGTTGAATCTGTTTTAGGACTTCTCTTAGCCTTATTCCTGTATATGAGGTTGAAATCCTTTGGTGAGTTCCCCGAATCTGAAGGGGGTCCTTCCTCTCTTTGTCTCTTCCCTATCTTCTCTTGAGGAGTAGGGGTCTGTGAAATAGAGGTGGACACGAGCTGCTCTTCTGCTTCCTGCAAGGTATTCTCTGTCTATTTCAACTTATTCATATACCTCTCAATATTTGGCCTCTATGTGTGCACATAAGGAGTGGTTTTTTGTTCCACCCTTAGCTTTGAGATTAGTCCCAAAGGGTCATAAGACCATGTAAATCTCATATTAAAATTCATTTGTTTCAAGATCTTGTCTGCTTCTTGACCTGCTTCTTTATTGTTGCAAATGAAAGGGCCAACCTTTGTTTTCATCCGGATTTATCATTTTTCTTATATACTCCAAGGCAAATACTCTCATTGGGAGGTATTTGGGCAACTTTTATGGTGGAAACTCACATCCATACACCCTAATCTCTATTTATTTTTTATAGAGGCACCAATTTCATGTTTTGGCCTACTCTGTTAGGTAAAAGAACTTCTTATTTTCTTCATTGATTCTTGGCTCTGTATTGTTGGTCAGCAGGCTCATGACTGGATGAATGAACTATTCTATGTACTCTTTGAAGGTGTACTCATATGAATCTTTCCTCGCCAATGAGGTCCAAAAAATCATTGACTATGGGTTCCCTTCTTCATCCAATTTCTGCAATGAAAATGGGAATTTGTCTACTTGATAATAAATGAACATATATACAATAATGGAATCATATTTGAATACTCCTCTAGTTGGTAAATTTAGGAGTTGTTAATGTATGCTATCAGCCAAAAATTTACTAAAATTAAAACAATTGAAGGCTTTTTATTAGTAGAGAAAATTGACATGAAACTGAGAATGGGTTCATCAATCCACTCAAAAATAACCTAGAAGGTGTTAAAGCACAGAAATGATGTTTTTGGCCTAATCAAGGAACATAGCAAAACCATAAGGCGGACTCTTCTTGGTAAATTGGGCATTCTTAGGCAGGAAAATGTCAAAAAATTGTGTTTGGTGGAGAAATCTAATTTATGATATAGTTCATTCAAGGCTTATATAGAAAATGGTGCATTGGCTTCAATAGGAGGGACCTGCATCATGTTGTCATTGGTTTTGGAAGTGATGTGAATAATATTTCTCCATTTGGGGCTATAATGGCTCTTTGGTTTGGTAAGTAATAGGCCTGATTTTCTAATGATTTCTGGGAAATGATAGGTCTGAGGGAAGATGTAATGAGGTAAATTGGACTCCTAGAGTCCAATTTCATCAATTTGGTCAATGAATTTATCTTTGAGCCAACAATAGAGTTTGAAAAGGTCGAACTTACACTTAGTATTTTCAATTTTTTAATCCCTGTCTACAATAGGGATATGATCAAGATCAACAGGGGAAGGAAGCATTAGGTTGATTGAGTCTTCATTATTCTTCTTTTTAGGATGAATCTTGCTAATTTTAATCACAGTAACAGGAAGGTAAGGGGATTTTATCTGTGAGTTCAAAATTAGTGGCAATGGTGTCTTTTCTTGCGCTTGATAAGTCCTCTGTTGGGTATGATTTTCAACTGCAATGATGGAGCTTTGGTGATGAAGGAAGAGCGAGCGATCTACAAAAAAAAGGAATTAAAATGGTGGCGAAACGAGTTTTTATGGTTACGGAGTAGTTTCCATTGGGGGCGCAGCTCCGTTGAAATTTCGAATGGTTATCCCAGGAATGCATTTAATTAGGTAATGGTCTATGCCAGGTGTCAGGTGATGAATCGAGGGAGGTGTAGGGAAAAGCTGGTGGGAAAGGATGGTAGAGAAGCAGCTTTTGGAGGGGGGTCGAGTCGGTTAAAGGTATTTGAGGGGGCGGGGGGGTATATGATCGATGGGATGAATATTCTTGCATAAAATTCAAAGGAGGTCTTCTTGTAGTCTATATCTTGCTTTGGTTGTGCACTTTGAGCCTATAAGAATGCCATTTTCATTATTACCTTCTCTATATCAAAGGATTATAGAAGCCTGCTTTAAGAACAATCAATTTGTTTCCTTAATTGTGTGTATGTACTGATTTTAAGTCTTTCATTTTTCAACTTAATCTCTTTGTATCTATCAAAAACAAATTTCTCTTTTTCTCCCTGAATGAGTTGAGATGTTTGGGTTGTGTCTTGCTTTCCTTGTGACACTAATGATGATGTTGGAGATTGTATAAGTTTGGTGTCTTATGGTGTTGAAGACAATGGCTCTTTGATGACTACAAGAGCTTGTTGTTGCCCTATTTCTTTTGCTGGATCTATTTTAGGACTTCTCTTAGCCCTCTTCCTATAGATGAGGTTGAAATCCTTTGGTGAGATCCCTGAAGCTGAAGGGGATCCTTCCTCTCTTTGTCTCTTTTGTATCTTTTCCTGAGGAGTAGGGGGTCTGTGAAATAGAGGTGGACATGAGCTTCTCCTCTTCTTCATACAAGGTGTTCTCTGTCCATTTCAACTGATTCATATACCTCCCAATATCTAGCCTCTGTGTGTGCACATAAGGAGTGGTTTTGTGTTCCACCCTTAGCTTGGAGATTAGGCCCAAAGGGTTACAAGACCATGTAAAGCTCAAATTAAATTTCATTTGTTTTAGGATATTGTCTGCTTCTTCACTTGCTACTCTGTTGTTGCAAATGAAAGGGTCGACTTGTGTTTTCATCAGAAATTATCTTTTTTCTTATATACTCCAGGTAAAGTACTCTCATTGGGATGTATTTGGGTAGCTTGTATGGTGGCAGCTCACATCCATACACCCTAATCTCTGTGTAGTTTTTATAGAGGTAACAATCTCCTTTTTTGTCCTGCTCTATCAGGTGAAAGATCTTCTTAATTTCTTCATTGATTCTTGGCTCTGCATTGTTGGTCAGCAGGTTGATGACTGGATGAATGAATTTTTCTATGTACTCTTTGAAGAGGTACTCATCTTAATCTTTCCTCACTAATGAGGTCCAGAAAATCACTGACTATGGGTTCCCTTCTTCATCCAATTTCTGCAATTAAAATGGGAATTTATCTACTTGATAATAAATGAACATATATACAAGAATGGAATCATATTTGAATACTCCTCCAGTTGGTAAATTTAGGAGTTGCTCATGTATGCTGTCAACTAAAAATATACTAAAATTAAAAACAAATGAAGGCTTTTGATTGGTAGAGAAAATTGACATGAAACCAAGAATGGGTTCATCAATCCACTCATCGGAATAATAACCTAGAAAGTGTTAAAGCACATAAATGATGTGTTTGGCCTGATCAGGGAACATGGAAGAAGCATAGGGTGGATTCTTCTTGGGAAATTGGGCATTCTAAGGCAGGAAAATGTCAAAAATTTGTGTTCTCTTGGATAAATCTAATTTATGATATATTTCATTCAAGGCTTCTACATAAAATGGTGCACTAGCTTCAATAGGAGGGACATGCATCATTTGTTCAATGGTTTTGGATGTGATGTGAATACAATTTCTCCTTTTGGGGCTACATTAGCTCTTTGGTTTGGTAAGTAATAGGCCTGACATTTTCTAATGAATTATGGGAAATTATGGGTCAGAGAGAATATGTAATGAGGTAAATTGGACTCCTAGAGTCCAATTTCATCAGTTTGGTCAATGAATTTATCTTCGAACCAACACTAGAGTTTGAAAAGGTCAAACTCGTACTTAGTCTCTACAATTTTGAAATCCCTGTCTGCAAGAGGGATATGATCAAGATCAACAAAGGGAGTAAGCATCAGGTTGATTGAGTATTCATTATTCTTCTTTTTATGAGGCATCTTGCTAATTTTAATCATAGTAACAAGAAGTTAAGGGAATTATATCTATGAGTTGAAAATTAGTGACAATGGTGTCTTTTCCTATGCTTGATCAATCCGTTGTTGGGTATGATGGTGGACTGCAATGACGGAGCTTTGGCAATGAAGGAAGGGTGAGCGATCTGCAAAAAAAAAGGAATTAAAATGGTGGTGAAAGGGGTTTTTATGGTTACAGAGTAGTTTCCATTGGGGGCGCAGGTCCGTTGAAATTCCGAACAGTTATCCCAGGAATGAATTTAATTAGGTAACATTCTATGCCAGGTGTCAAGCGATGAATCGAGGGAGGTGCAGGGGAAAGCTGGAGGGAAAGGATGGCAGAGAAGTGGCTTTCGGAGGGGGGTTGAGGTGGTTAACATTCTATGAGCAGGGGGGTCTGGCTGTTGTGGTGTTGACATGTGGGGTAGATGCAGCGAGGGAAACCACTTTCGGGCCCCCCCCTCCCGCCGGTAAAGGGAGGATGGCAATGGGGGGGAAGAAAAAGTTTTTGGAGCATTGATTTAGCGGAGGAATAATATGATGATTGGGAGAAGCCAAAGGTTTAATCATGTGCAACAAGCTTTTTTTGTCATTTACCAACCTTAATACATGCACGGTGAACTTTGATTTAAAGAATATGCCTTCCAAACTTGGGATAACACATATGAACATAATATTTTGGGCTATAGTGCATATATTCAAAAGATTTCTAACTTAGGATAAAGACATATGATGTAAAATTTACCCCATTATATACACCTTATATATGCTTGTTCTTCCCTTGGATGATGAAGAGTTCTCAGGCTTAATGGATTTCAAATGCAGATAGCGTCCCAAACTAGTGGATATGGGGCTACAGGTGTTAAAATTTGATATATGCAGAGAATGTGATAGACCAAAGATTGGTCTCAGTGGACGTTAACCATCACCATCACCATCATATATATATATATATATATATATATATATATATATATATATATACACACACACAACAACACCCTCGTCAACATTATATATATTAAAAAGTTTTCAAAAAACCCAAAATGGGTCAGTGGGTTGTCACCCCTGTCGAATCCCAACCAACATTTATATATATTAATCATATGTGGTGGAAGGGCCCACAGACCCCGCCAACCACCCCGGTGGAACTACAAAGCCCGAAGGCCATGGAAATGGCACTATAGGTGTGTGGGTCTGCCCCCACCAGGCGGTCCCATAATTAAACTATATGTTAGCCATTTAACACATAAAAAACATATTATGGTTATGTCAAACCATTCCAAAAACGCGCCAACACAACAGTTAAGCCAAAATCATCTTGGAGTAATTAACCACAAACCAAATTAAAACATGGCAATAAAATGATACGCCAAGGTGGGCAGTCGATGGGGTGGAACCCCCGACCTCCCCGTCTCAACCTCTCTACACTAACCAACGTGCCAAGATGAAAAGCTTTGTAAAGTCTGTATGCCACACCTTACTTAAGCCATTTGCGCCATTCATCAAGGGGCATGGAGGAGCGCGCAATGGAGAAGAGGTCCAGAGTGCAACCATGATTACAGGGACAACAGAACCATGAGGTGGAATATTCCAAGATGTCGGGAAAGATTCCCTTGAAGGCTAGAGATGTCGGTGTCAGATCTTAACATGGTTATAGTCATTTTTTCACGTTTTCTTGCCAGGAGTCCAACCATGTAGCCAGAATCTCCATTTGAGCAGTGGAATTACAGGTGCCTAGAAGTGATTAATTTTTGAAGGATCATGGGGAATCTAAAATATTCTTGAAGGCCTAGAATTTGAAGTTGTCAAAATTGGATGAGTTGACAATCAATTTTACACTACTCGACGCTAAGAATCCAACGGTGCAGTCATTTTTAGCATCTAGGCTTTTCATTTTTTGGCCTTCTTTAAACATAAAGGTGCATGATGAAGTCATATTATGTTTCCTTTTTTATTTCCAAGATGATGTATTATTCTTAAGATCCTTGTTTGACACTATGTTGAGGGATGATTGTTGCCACATTATTGTGAGATTGTATTAACTTGTCATGATGAAGGAAAGCCCATTTTGAGTGAGAGTGCATGTAGGGAGAACGTCTCATGGAGAGACAATACACTCTTGTTTTAAGGTATATGTCCTTTTTATGACGAAGTATATGCTATGTACATCGTCAACATTAGCAACAATTAATGAAGTGATCACCATTATCTTGACACCGGGCCTGGAGACGTAACCCACAATGGGTGAACTTTGTTCTCAAATGTGTCTTGCTCTTGTTTTTCAGATTGTCATTATGTTTCCTCTTGTTTAAGAATGCACATATGGTTCTTTTATGTTCTTGTAAATGAAATTCTATTAACATCATAGAATTAAAAGATCTTGGATAATTCTAGTAGTTGAAGGAACCCAGATCACTAAGAGTTACTTTTATTTTGATACGTGTGATATGCATGGATAATCTTAGGGGAAAATGGCTATATAAGAGGGGGTAGAGCTTAAGCTACACTTGACCCTTTCTTGCTTTGCATCCCTTGACATTTTTTTTCATTTTTACATTTGGATCATGCTTTTTCTTTTCCTACAATTGCATCAACCTTGGGTATGTTCAACCCCTTATTCTCATAGGATTGGACCAACGAATAACCATATAAAATAAACTATTGAAAACCAATCAGAAGGTGTGATAACAAACATAGGTGAATGATGACAAGTCTTAGGCATGAATAACATGGAGCACTACACCATTGGAGCCTCCTAATTTTTCCCCTCCTAGATAGTGAAAGGAAGACCCTAAGGAAGGTCACACTGGACTATAGACACATGATAACCACCAAGGTGAAGTAAGAGAACAACTATAAAACCAATTAACAATCTATTATTTGATTTCAACAAATGATCCATATCATAATTCCTTAAACATTAAATGAAAGAACTTGGATGTAAAAATGGTTAAAGTACTTCATGATGGATGACCATCAAATGAGCATGCTAATTCAATGAGTGCACTGACCAAAATGGATGAGAGGCATATGAGGTTTTCTATTAATGGATCATTTTAGGGCTACTAGCTCGTGCGATACAACATAGGAGGAAAATAATATCCTAGTGTTACCCATGTATTTATATGGGTAACATGAACCATAAATGGTGTTAACCATTTTTAGGAGGCACACAACCATTTGTGCTTCACATGAAAATAGTATTAGTGAAAATATTCCTTCTAAGAAAGTGTCTTGAGATGGTACGACATAATAAAGAAGCTTTGTCATTTTTAGGATCGGTAGTATGTTGTAGATAAACTTTTCAAGAATACAATTACATAAACTCACAATCCTCTCTTTTATTAGTTTTAACTATAGGGAAAATAATGGTGAGTCTATGATGAAATATACTTTTACAATGAAAGGTAAGTTAATCAAGATTAGAATTATTTGAATTGGAAACTTAAAGAACATTTAAAAAAGGTTAAGAAAGTTTTATAGTTGACTCATTGCACTTTTTCTCAATCAAGAAAATGATTGAGGATAAGTTCTTCAGGTTTTTTCTTGCGAAATAAACAAAGTACAAATATTTTTGGTAAAATCACCACACCTATGGCCATATGTAATTTCAAGTCACAATAAACAATGTATGAAGTGCAATGCCACGTCTTCTACCCTTGCTACCACTATCTCCTTTAGCTTCTCTTATTTTTCATTTAGTTGTGAATGATGATAGTTTTGTCTACTTACTAAGATGATATAATTTACATTAAACACAATCAATCACATCTAATAAAATTATTATAGTTGTAAGGTTACTTTTCAATACAATTGTATAAGTAGTTAATAATTTTGATCTTTTGTTAAATTCATTTCCAACTTGACTATACTCGATGGCATAAAACTAGTTATACATCATATAACAAAAATTAAAACTAGCATTTGCACCGAGGGGTGCAAAGTAACATCGGGAGTGGGGAATGTGGAAAATAATAATTAAGTGAAATATATGGAAATTTTAGTTTCTATATATATTTTAAAGAATGTAAAATATATTATGACTTGTGATCAGATTTCTAGGTAACCAATGGAAATTAATCCTCGCCCTTGAATTCAAAATAAATCTATAATTTTTAAAAGAATAAAAAATATTGTAGAAAAAGAAGAAGGCAGAAATGATGGCCCTTCACTCCAATTATTGATATAATATCCCAACTCTCTGCACGCTGTTTTTTTTTGTTGAAAAGTCATATCAGCTGGATCATGTCACCATGAATTTTAAGTTTCTGAAACTTGTTATATATACCATATTGTATATGGTCACACACAGTCTCATGATTTATTTGAAGTCTAAACTCCATTGTGCTTTTGGGTTTGCTGGAGATTTGTTGGAGATCACTTGAGTGATGGAGGAAATTAGTGGTTTCTGGTATTATGTAATGATTTTCATGAAATTATAGTTGGTTTTAAAGGTAATTAATTTTTCAAGAAAGGGCACAAGAAAGCTGCTTCCAAGGCCTCCCGGATGACCCATTATTGGGGATCTCCTCCAGCTCAGGTGAAGCCCAACTAGTCTATGTACCACCTTTCTGAAAAATACGGTCCTCTGATGACCTTCATCTCGGAATGAGAACCATAATTGTGGTTTCATCTCCTGCCATGGCCAAGCAAGTCTTGAAAATTCATGACCAATTATTTTCCGAATGCACCATCATAGAAGCTGCCAAGTGCCTCTCCTAATATTTGTTGGCATGGAGCAACACCTACGGGCCTTGTTGGTGTATGAGGCCCATAGGTGTATGCTTCGAAGATTCTGCAACAACGAGTTGTTTAGTGTCAAGAGACTGGAGGCCTTGCATCATATCAAGGGTCTGATGGTGGTTTTGAAGTCCAAGGACTGTGACCAGGTTTCCATGTGGGATGCTTAAGAAAATATACGCGAGGAGGGTTGGTCATCTACCGATTCAATTCGATGATATAGCAGCTCATAGGTTCAAGGATGTGGACAATAATACCAAAATCTCTCTAGAGATTGTGGACCTTCCCATACATCTATCCAAACTGCAAATTCTTAAAATAGACGTCGCCCACCATGGTGAGGAGGCCTGGCCGAGGGATGAACTCCACAAGATCTACGTAGAAGACTTACCATTCAATAATTTTTTTGAAGAAGATAGGGACTTCCAGGTTGTTGCTACTGGAAACAGGGACGATAACGTAATACAACACCTGAAATAATTTTGCTCTCTCTCAGCAATCTAACATCTTCTTTGTTGTCGATCATCACGTTCATAAAGTTGATGTATCGTGTGAAAACCAACCAAATGCCACCATATTTCTCAGGATTACCTCCGCGTTGGCATCCAATTTTATTTTGGGGAGGTAAAGCGTGGCAATCTTATCATCAATTTGTATTGTGGTGAGGTCGTCGTCGGTAGGAACAAATTTGAGTCCCACAGAATATACATCAGCCACAGACGGAATATCTAGTTCGTCTTGCGTGGGCGGTATGAACTTAACCGAGGATTCCTTGCCCTTCTCCTCTCTATCTCCTTCCCTTTCGTCCTCCTTAGATTTGATGTCATCTTTATCGACAAAAAGAGCCAAGGGTTTCTTCAAGGCGCTCAGAACAGGTTCCTAGTAATAGAAAACATACGTGATGGAAACTCTGTCACAAATTGAACAAGACCTACCTTAATAGAGGAATGAATGAATGACATTTTAACGTCCACAAGACTAAAAATATTCTATGGGACTACCAGCCCCCTTGTTTTTTTTCTTTTTCCATTCAATCATTTTCTTACTCAAATTTATGATGAGCTAACACAACCTTCTAAGAGTCCCCTCGCTTAAAAGACAATGCCACAGAATTGATGCTAACATACTACCATCCTTGTCCCTGATGTCTCACGAGTAAGGGACCACCCACTATCACTTAATCCATATTCAAATTTTTTTCTATGTTAATTTTGTTGTCATGGATCTTGAGTAAGAAATTTGTTGTTTTTTAAAGTTGTGTCTCCTTAAAAAAACTGCACATTCTTTGATAAAATGACATAACATAATAGTTGCAGGGACAACTATATAAATATGTATGGATGGGGAAATACCTAGGTCAGTGAAGCAAGCATTATGATTAATTAAACCTTAAAACTTTGTTATGGAATGTAATAAGGGAAATAATTTGGACAATACTTGTTCGTCCAATATTAATTGTTTTAACAAACAACTAATCATCCTCGTGTCCACTTTGACTTTACAGTTTCTCTCCCAATCACCAATGTTGTTGTGCAAAGTGAACAATCAAAATATGTATAGTCAGTTTATTGCGGCCAGGACAGTGAGATCACTAATATATCCATCTATCATCGTTATGTCATTTGATCCCCACCTACACCGTTTACATGTGAAACATTGTTTGATTCATCGTTGAAGCTGCAAATTTCCATTAGTGGACTAGCTATTTTAAATTATATTTTCCACCTCGAAAACTTGCAAGTCAAAGGATTTATGATCATGCGAACTTGAAATGTTGTAAAATGCGGAATATTTTTCAAGCCTGCACTAAATTGATGTTTTTCATAGATACTCTCCAGTCCAGTAGCATATATTGAAAAAATGTCGTGGCCAATTAATTGTCATTGTTGAAGCAACATAGTTTTTCTCAATAAACGGTAGCAGCCACGATGAAAGCTTTCAAGGACTCTCTGTGCAGCCTATTCCAATTTCCCATCGACGAAATCTTCGAACTTTAAAAGTGTTTAAAATTATTATAAGAACTTTCAAGCTTCCAAGAAATTTTAAGAATATTCTCCATCTTCAACGATTTGGCCTTCCTTTTGCCTAAAGTTTCCTTTTTGAAAGGGTTGCGCAGTACATTTACAAGCATTCTCCTATTGGAAAAACTAATCGTTATTTCCGTCAAAAACCAAAATGAAAATTGTTGTAGTCTTGAACAGTTTGATGATGAAAATAAGCATTATGTTATCGTGGTCGATATTACAAGCCTAGCCGAAGGAGCCTTTGCACAACTTTACAAACCTCGATCTGACCAAACGAAAAAATACCCTACTCATAATGTGAAATAAACTAGCCATTTGATGTGGAATGCCTCTTTGTTTTTATGTTTCTTACAAGTTTCTCATGCCCTCACACTCCACGTCCATCTGCTCTTGCAAAGGCCTTCGTCGGTTATGAGGGAATTAGTTACAATCGATCCACTTAGCCCCATATATCTGTAGTCTCTAAACGAGGGTTGAGGATCAGGTTGTTGGAATAAACACAGCGGAATTCATTAAACAATTAACACACAGCAATTAAACCAAGCACATAAAGACACAGGCATTAACGTGGTTCACCCAAACCTCCTGGGCTACGTCCACACAACAGGCATCGGCAGTCTTTATTATTCAAACAGGAGATTACATAATTCACACACCCTCTCCAAAACAAACGTATGAATACCTGTTATATAGCAGGAGAATCTAACAGCCTCATAAATCCTCTCAACTCAAATTTAGGATGCATTAACTCCCTCCCAACAAACTGGAGCTAATCTAGGAACTAATTCCTAATTTTTGTCACCTACTGAGATTTTTCCTATTTTATTTAAAACAGAAAATCTCAACAATCTCCACCTTGACAACAATTAGCCTGATGCCCTATTCTTTATTATTTTATCTTTTCTGCAAGCCAAGAGAAGCCAAACACCAACGTAGCTTCTCTAACAAAACTGGTTTCGTGAACATGTCTGCACAGTTTTCCTTTGTATGCACCTTTTCAAGAGAGACTCCCCTTTCAGTGATAACCTGTCTTACAAAATGGTACTTTATTGGTATATGCTTTGATTTACTATGATAGGCCGGATTCTTAGCCAAATGTATTGCACTTTGACTATCACAAAGTAACTTGATGTTGTCTTGTAACCTACCAAACTCACCAAGCAAACCTTTCAGCCAAACCGCCTCTTTGCAGGCATGCGAAGCAGCAATGTATTCTGCTTCAGTAGTGGATAAAGCAACAATGTTTTGTAGCTTTGACATCCAGCTAATAGCTCCACCTGCAAGAGTAAAGACATACCCCGAAGTTGACCTTCTCTTATCCAAATCACCTGCAAAATCGGAATCAACATATCCGCAAGCAAATTCACTACTCTTATTGTAAGTGATACAATAACTACTTGTGCCTCTCAAGTACCGAAGCACCCATTTCACTGCTGACCAGTGTTCTTTACCCGGATTTGCCATATACCTGCTGACAACCCCAACTGCATGTGAAATATCTAGTCGAGTACAAACCATCGCATACATCAAACATCCTACTACATTGGCATATGGAATTCGAGACATATAATCCTTTTCTTCATCTGTATTAGGACATAAACTCGAAGAAAGCTTAAAATGGGAAGCTAAAGGGACTGACACGGGCTTCACATTGTTCATACCAAACCTCAAAAGTATCTTCTCAATATACTTCTGTTGTGATAGCCACAGCTTACCACTGCTCCTGTCTCTGAAAATCTCCATGCCCAAAATCTGTCTTGCTGCTCCTAGATCTTTCATATCGAATGTCCTTGCCATCTGAGTCTTCAACCTGTTGATTTCATCGATGCTTTTGCTTGCTAAAAGCATATCGTCAACATACAACACTAAGATAATGAACATGCCATTTTTCAATTGCTTGAAATACACACAATGATCATATTCACTTCTAACATATTTCTGACTCAACATGAAAGAATCAAACTTCTTATACCATTGCCGAGGCGACTGCTTCAGGCCATATAATGACTTCTTGAGCCTGTAGACAAATTTCTTATTGCGATGCTGAACAAACCCTTCCGGTTGTTCCATATAAATTTCCTCATCTAAATCTCCATGTAGAAAAGCAGTCTTAACATCTAGTTGCTGTAACTCTAAATCAAGCAAAGCCACTAATGCTAACACAATTCCAATTGAAACAATTTTAACCACTGGTGAAAAAATCTCATGAAAGTCAATGCCTGCTTTCTGAGAAAACCCTTTTGCAACCAGTCGCGCTTTGTACCTGTCCTCTGTATCATTCACACCCCGTTTCACCTTGAAAACCCATTTACACCCCACAGTTTTCCTGTCTTTCGGAAGCTCAACCAGATCCCATGTGCCATTCTTACTTAAGGCCATCATTTCGTCCTTCATGGCTGCTTTCCACTTGTCACTTTTCGAACCTTCTATTGCTTCCTGATAGCACAGAGGTTCATCATCGTTAGCGGTCAAAGCAACTGAAGTAACATAATCATCATACCTTCTTGGTGGACGTTTGATTCTTGTCGACCTCCTTAAGGATGTTTCTGGTGCTTCCTCGATTGGCTGACTACCATCTGTAGGAACTTCTTCATGACCAGCATCTGAGACCTGTTCACGCTCTATATCTGAACCCTGTTCATAACTAGTATCTGAAACCTGTTCATGACTAGAATCTGAACTATGATCATCATGACTATCATTAGAAGTGCTGTCAAACTGAATGTGTTGAAAATGAAATACATCATCCTGTTTCAATTTACTATCTACATCTAACTGTACAAGAGAGGATTCATCAAACTTTACATCTCTGTTGATGATGATTTTGCGGGTAGTAGGATCCCACAATCTATATCCCTTTGTTCCAACACCATACCCAACAAAGATATACCTTTTAGACTTTGGATCTAACTTAGTTCGTTGATGTTTAGGCACTAGAGCATATGCATCACAACCAAACACTCTGAGTTTAGAATAATCACAAGGGTGTCCTTTCCATACCTCTTGCGGAATCTTGCAGTCTATGGCTGTCGATGGAGATCGGTTTATCACATAACAAGTTGTTGCCACCGCTTCCGTCCACAACTCCTTCTGCAACCCGGCGTTACTCAGCATACTCCTTGCTCTCTCTAGAAGACTCCTGTTCATGCGTTCAGCAACTCCATTTTGCTGAGGAGTATAAACCGTGGTCTTATGTCTTTCGATCCCTGCATCCTTGCAATAGCTGTCAAACTCCTTGGAAGTAAACTCACCACCATTGTCAGTTCTTAAACATTTTATTGTTCTACCAGTGCTATTTTCTACCAATGCTCTAAACTGCTTGAAAACTGAAAAAACATCAGACTTTCTTTTCAACATGTAGACCCACACCTTCCTAGAAAAGTCATCAATAAATGATACAAAATACGACGAACCACCATATGACGCTGTAGGAGCTGGACCCCAAACATCTGAATGAATATAATCAAGTATCCCTTTACTAGTATGTTTGCATGTTTTAAATTTTTGTTTACTTTGTTTTCCAAACAAGCAATGCTTACAGAAATCTAACTTTCCAGACCTTATATTAGGAAGTAACTTGCGATCAGCCAAAATTTTCAACCCTCTTTCGCTCATATGGCCCAACCTTTGATGCCATAGGCGAATGGAACTACTGTCATGTTCAGACGCCGTAGACACATGAACTGACCCTGTTCTTCCTTCTAACTGAAACAGATTTCCTACTTTATTAGCTTTTATTACTAGTAAAATACCTTTATAGATTTTCATAACTCCACCTTGAATTACAGTTTTATATCCATTCGTATCCAATGCTCCTAAAGAAATTAGATTTTTTCTTAAGTCTGGAACATGTATCACATCAGTTAATATTCTAGTTGTCCCATCAAACATTTGCAGCTGTATACTTCCTATGCCAACAATATTGCAAGTAACATCATTACCCATGTACACGACGCCATCATCAACAGATCTATACGTCTTAAACCAGTCTTTATGGATACACATGTGGTTTGATGCACCGGAATCTAACAACCAATGTTGATCATGTTTTGAAATATAAACAGACAATACTTCGTCGCTCATACCTGAACCAGATGTCGAACCTGTATCCGTCGCATTTGTCTCCTTCTTCTCTGTCGAAGAATCTGCTTTAGAAGTTTGCTGTTGTCGCTTCCAGCAGTCCTTCTTCAGGTGTCCAGCTTTCCCACAATGCCAGCACTTCACCTTTGTCTTCTTTCCTTTAGAATTTGAACGAGAGTTGTTATGCTTACCACCAGAGTGTCTCTCTCTCGAGCGACCTCTGGCCATCATTATCTCTGATGTAGAGGTGTCTGCATTCGACCTCTTCCTCGTCTCCTCAGACAACAAGGCTCCAGCCACATCGTCAAACTCGATCTCAAAACGGACACTTTGAGTTTTTGCCATATCGAGTCAGCAAAAAACACAATAATCTCCAAAAAACCAACTTTAAATCAATGAAGTTTGTGTTTAAAAAATGCCTTTGCCTTTAATAAATAAAACACTGCCTTATTGTACAATTGCCTTTGCTGTTTTTAAAAAATTTCTGCAATTATTTGGATGAAATTATGCCCTTCATTTGGCATTGACTTTGCTCCAAATAAGACCCTTCACCTTATAAAAAAAAAAAAAAAATGGCCTTTCTCTTTATACCATATGCAAATGGTAATCAAAATGCCACCACTCAAATATATGTCAATGGGGCATATGAATAAATCGATTTATAACAGACCTTTTTCCAAAATCGATTTAAAAAAAAACTTTAAAAAAAATGGCATACGTTTTTAACTGAGATACGGCAGCGTTTCATTCAAACCTCCGTAGCAATGTTCGGTCAACGGCCTCTGCGCACAGGTCTGGGCTATCGGTCAACGACCTCTTGACAACGTTTAAAAAAACTTCAAATCGACACGTTCAAAGGGCATAAACCAGCATTTAACTCTGCATATCGACTCCACGCACAGAAAACGCTCCTCCTCCACGCATCCGCAATCACTAGCACGCAGTTCGATCAGCTTTAACCTCTGCGTTGGAGAAATCACAGCGCTCAGCAGCAATTCTGTGGCTCCTCCACACGGACAGGAAATTTTAACGCAAGTCAACACAGCGCCATACGCTAACACAGCCACGTTCAGCAATGGTCCACGACCACAACACGCAGAACTTCATCCGGCTGTCAAAGCTCGCTCTCAAACGGCGGTCAATTCTTGCTGTAATACATTAAACTTGCTCCGATACCACTTGTTGGAATAAACACAGCGGAATTCATTAAACAATTAACACACAGCAATTAAACCAAGCACATAAAGACACAGGCATTAACGTGGTTCACCCAAACCTCCTGGGCTACGTCCACACAACAGGCATCTGCAGTCTTTATTATTCAAACAGGAGATTACATAATTCACACACCCTCTCCAAAACAAACGTATGAATACCTGTTATATAGCAGGAGAATCTAATAGCCTCATAAATCCTCTCAACTCAAATTTAGGATGCATTAACTCCCTCCCAACAAACTGGAGCTAATCTAGGAACTAATTCCTAATTTTTGTCACCTACTGAGATTTTGCCTATTTTATCCAAAACAGAAAATCTCAACACAGGTACGTTCCATCTTGAACAATAGAAATCGGTATTGGATTTGAACTCTATATACCTGGTTTTTGCCATTGGGTTTTGGTACATTTTAGCAATTATTGAGACGTTGCTCAATCACTTGCGTGATCTCCCAAAGCCAACTAAAGGCCTGTGTAACTCTTGACACGACCTCCATATCAAGCACATCGTTTCCTTCCTCCTCTCGTGTGCAACAAATCCGTGGAGAAATAGCCAGGACGGTGGATCAAAATTCAAATCCGTGGAGAAATCGCTAGGCAAATCCATGGAGAAATGGATGATGACTTAAATTCACCCAATACATTGTCTGCACATATCAACATATAATTGGCTAGAAGGACAATGAGGAAGCTTTCTGATTAGGTGGAGTGAAAAGTGTTTGCTCATCCAATCTCATAAAAAAACGCCTCAACTCAAAGCCCAACTTAAATCAAAGGTACTACAACTAACTTTATGCCTCACTCAATAGCCATATTGTAAGCCTCACATGCCAACACTTTATAACACCTAGAGAGGTTGAGATCGTTTACATGTTTCTATCCCATAATACTAATATATTGCCTTTATGGAGTAGTTAACTTAGAACATAATAAACATGCTTAGTAATATATATATATATATATATATATATATATATATATATATATATATATATATTGATTATAAAGGTTAGCTATAATGTTATCTAACTCTTGTAAGTTGAAATTCTAAAAAAAATTATAATAATTTCGCTAATAAGTGTGTAATAAAGTTTCTAAAATTTTAATTTAATTATCAATAATTATTAAGTTGGATGATATAGATTTAACTTTTTTTTTAAATATTGTAGAAAATTGTAGTCACAAATTAAAGATCGAGATTTATCTCATAAGTATTTATTCTTTTTCTAACTTTCTAATTAAACGGATTATTCAAAAAAATGTCATATGAACAACTGTCACCTGAAATGAGTTATTTTTTTTTGTGTATGTGTATTAATAAGCTATAGTATCATTACTATAAGAAAACCTATTTATAAGTTAAAAATCTCTATGATAAAGTGGGAGAAAATCTCCATGAATAAGAAAATATATAAAGATATATATATTCTAATTTAGTTAATTATTAAGTTTTTTTTCGATCTTGATGTTTATTGTGGATCCATGACTATCAATATTTACTCATCATTTAATTTATATAACTACATATTTATCTAACTTAAAAGACCATGATTTCACAGCATCATTTTTCTTTCCAAATATTAATCTAACTTTAAGCACCATAACATTACTTGTTACTTCTATTTTCCAATTATCATTAATGATCTTTGATCAAATTTGCTACTTTTATTTTCCAGTTATCATTAATCCCTATTATCATTAATGATCTTTGATCAAATTTACTATGAAGTTTTCATTTTTTATTTTATTGCACATATTCATCGAACTTTAAGCACCATAACATTACTTGTTACTTCTATTTTCCTATTATCATTAATCAAATTTGCTACTTCCATTTCACTATTATCATTAATCCCTTATCATTAATGATCTTTGATCAAATTCACTATTATCATTAATGATCTTTCATCAAATTTGCTGTGAAATTTTCATCTTTGATTTTATTGCACATACTGCAAATTGTGAACCCCGAAATGGTATTCAAATATCCAATTAAGAGTGGGTGCATAATTGATTTTTTATCAAATTTGCAACTTCTATTTCCCTATTATTATTAATGATTTTTTATCAAATTTGCTGTGAAGTTTTCGTCTTTGATTTTATTGCACATACTACTAATTGCGAACCCCAAAATACGCTCAAACATCCAATTAGGAGTTAGTGCATAATTGCTTAAAAACCCTTCAGCTGATTACATTACAACTAATAAAAACACGAAGTCTTAAATACCAAAATGAATGGTCCAACTTGTTAATTGGTCTTAATAAAGACAAGTCGTATCATGTGGTGAAGGTTACCTATAAGCCTCCTGTCACCCGAGAAGAAGAGAATAATGCCTCAAATGCAGCAGCGTAAGAAGAATATCAAATAGCCTTGCGCGAACTAACTTGAAAACGGCACTCCAGGAATCGAACTGGCGACCTCTGGTACCCGAATAAAATTGCTAGAAACATTTGATAGATCCAACTGCTATCGCATTTTTTCGAAAATTGGGGCATTCCGAGAATCGAACTCGGGACCTCTCGCACCCAAAGCGAGAATCATACCACTAGACCAAATGCCCACAGTTATTTCACTAACTAAAATCTTAAATATATTAAAATATAT
Source organism: Pinus albicaulis (assembly GCA_034641835.2). Classification (NCBI taxonomy): domain Eukaryota; kingdom Viridiplantae; phylum Streptophyta; class Pinopsida; order Pinales; family Pinaceae; genus Pinus; species Pinus albicaulis. The sequence goes on along the minus strand of JAXQQM020081879.1, from coordinate 24,597 downwards.
TTTGTTATGAAAGGATTAAATTAAGTCTCGTGATAAAAAATTGACAAATCTCGATCGAAAATTACACATTTAACAAAACGAACGGTTATGAATATTCAAACGCTCGATTAACAAATTTATACAACGTACAACTTGAGGCCATTTAGTTAATGTCAGAAGTGGGATTTGAACCCACGCCCTCAATCGAGGACCAGAACTTGAGTCTGGCGCCTTAGACCACTCGGCCATCCTGACTGATTGACAATCATTCTCAATCGAGGACAAGAAAATGAGTATCGCGTGTTACACCACTCTGCCATCGTGACTGAATTTAAATATTTATAAAGGAAAATTATTAATCAATTTCTTAAATATTGCTTTTCACAATTAACCATACTGATTGTGGTGAGGGTGAGGATAGAACCTACACCTTAAATCGGGTAAGATGGACCAATTTTTTGTGAAGACAAGTCACACAAGGTAAATACTAATTTTTTAACCATTTACAAAATGTGGTTTGGTTTAATAGTTAGGTGGACGAGATTTAGTTTCCACAAGTCAATTATAGAAAAAACTATATACTAGCAATTGCACCTGGAGGTGCAAGGGAACGCCGAAAGGAGACCTCCCAATAATGTAAAGGGGGAAAAACATGTAGAAAAAGAAGATGTGTACATTAATGAAGGAAAAGTTATACATGGCTAGTTTGGAAGAGATGAAGTGTAGAATTGCTAATTTGGATTATTTCCACTCTTCCACTGAGAGTGGCAAATTTGCTCTACGGAAGACGTTACTGGAAGCTGTACAAATGCAATTTTTATGAATACTTTCCTGACAATGAGCAGTTTACAGGCTTTCCCTATGGAACATATATTTTGTAATAGGGTCTGTTGAATTATTTCCATGGTAAAGAAGGCATAGGCACAAAATAGGTTAGGAGAGGATGTTGGTTTGTAGGTATAAAAGGAAAGGAAATAGTAATGTCAAATAACCATATTTGTAAATTAGCTTTTGAAGTATGCTACTTGCAACTGTATATCTTGAATATTCCAAGTTTTTTTTTAAGTCATTGCTAATCATGTTTCACATGAGACATGCACATGACAATTTGAAACGTAAGCGTATAAGCACATGGAATACATTGATTGAAATTGTAAATGGTACTAATTAAACACTAAATAGTTGATACTGAAGCCTGAAACAGTAATTTAAAATTGCCTAAGATTAGTAAAAAGTGACTTGCAAGTGCATATCTTTAATATTCGAAGCATTGTTTTTTTGAAATTATTGTTAATCATATTTGAAATGATATATGCACATCACAATTTGAAACGTAAGTGTATAAAGAAATAGAAAACATTGATTGAAGTTGTAAATAGTACTAAGTAAATACTAAATAGTAGAGAGAGTTAAGATTGAAATGGCTAGTTTGACTCAAACAATTAGAAAGTAATTTATTTTATTTTAGAAAGAGTAAACCAAATGTACTAAATCTCTCTGCGAAAATCACATTAGAATAGATTAGGTTGATGCGCTTTGAACCATCCAGTGTGAGCCATCATCAAAATAAGATGGAAAACTTGATCAAATAACCTCTTTAAATAGAAAGTATAATTTCTACTAGACGTTTGTAAAACAATGGCTAGTTTGACTCAAATAATAAAAATCATTCTATTTTATTTAAAAAAGAGTAAACCAAATGATCAAAGTTGATAAACTTAATTTTGAATGTCAATATTTATTTTAATAAAAATAATAATTACTAATTCAATATTAGTAAAATGTAATTTATTTAATTTTAAGTTATTTATTTGTTTATTTGTTTTATTTATTTATTTATTTATTATTATTTTTTTCTATTTATGTATGTATTTTATTTTTTTTATTTTTTTTATTTTTTTTGGTTTATATATTATATTTTTATTTGTAATTCTATCTGTATTTTATTTTGCTTTTTATTTTTATTTATTTATTCATATTTTACTTTATTCATTTATTTATTTATTTTTAATTTATTTATTTATTTGTTTTTATATTTTTTCTAATATTTTTTGTATGATAGCATTTAATTGTTAAAAATAAAATAAATATATAAATTCAATCCTGAAGTATTATTCAATTATTTTTAACGTTTAATTTATTCTATAATAATAAAAGCAAATGAATAATTGAAAAGAAATATTAAAATGATATACTCTACTCAACTCTGTTATTTGTGACTCTACTAACAAACCATACGTATAATGCCCTATACTCTTATCTGTTCTTCTGGCTAACTATTCAGCTTCCTCTTCAACTCTTTAATTTATTATCTAACTATTCAAATTCACCTAGAGCTATGTCCTATATCTTCCTTCTTAGCATGATTTTTGTTCTAAGTCGTTGTCATGCTTCTTTTTGGTGTCATCATTGGCGTGCTTCGACTTTAGCTATTGTGTGCTTTCTCCCTTTGCGCAATAACTGTGCGCTGCATCATTCTGTCTTTGTGAATAAACACCTTGTCGTGTTTGCACTAATCCCTCCATGCCTTCCTTCTCCATCTCTTGACATGCCCTTGCGTTCTTACTTGGAATTTTCAAAGATGTTTTTGCATCAAGTCTGCACTGACCTCTTACCTAGGCTGCTACATGGCCCAGCAGTGATGGGAGAATAGTTGGAAAGGTTTTCATTCAGAAATTAAGCAAAGCAAAGCGCAATCGATGCGATAGATAATAGGCATGCTAATTTTAGATCTAGCTATGATAGTAGACACATCCTAGTAAATATAAATCTAGATAGAGATGTGTTTCAAATTAAGATAAATTAGTGAACCATTGGTGTCGTCTCTGGAGACATGTTATGTTATACCTGCACAAACATAGCATAGTAGCCTGTTTGTGAGATTTATGATGAAATAGTTGTACTGGTGCAGCTGATATTCTGAAATTATCAGAAAATAATAATATTAATAATTGAGTCATAATCCAATAAAAATGTCAAGAAATGGAAACAGATGGAGCATACATAGATGAAATAATTAATGCTTTCATAACAGGAAGAAAATTTGTAAAGGTTCCATTGAAAGAAAGAGTGAGTCATAATCCAACGACAATGTCCCGAAATAGAAACAGATGGAGAAGCTCCAATAATTATGCCTCTGTGAGTCATAATCCAACGACAATGTCCCAAAATAGAAACAGATGGAGAAGCTCCAATAATTATGGCTCTCATAATAGGAAAGGAATTAAATCCTTTCTATTGGAGGGGAAACCCTCAAACTTTTTCACATACCATGCTTTGGTTGATAAGCTTCGGCCCAACAGATATAGAGACACTGTAATAGTTGTGCAGAAACCAAGAGCAGTCTGGGAGATGACGGCAAGCGCAACAGAATCAATAATCTCGAAAAGGTAATGCGGACAAACCACAAATTCAAATAGCCCTCCCTATGGGATGCAGTACCCTTTCGCGCCATCCTTCTAAAGCCTTGACAGCGAATAGTGATGGTACAGATTCCCAGTCATGCCAACGATAAAGAGGGAAATGGCCAGTGGCATCAAGTTTATGGATGGCGATGGCAGGCTCTCAGATATTGAATGACTGACAATACACATATGTGTAATGATTTGTGGTAGATAAGAGTTAGAGGGTTTTAGCTTTAGGAGCATATGTATTCTATGGTACTAGTAGTGCATAGATGGGTTTAGTTTGAACCTTATCAAGGAAGTTATTGGAAGCTTGCATGCATAGGAGGCATGACAATGCATTCATAATGACAGGAAGATTAAAGTAGGGTGCATGGTCTAGGAGTTGTTAGTTAAGGCTATAGATTTTGGAAGCGTATTTAGAAACTTACAACACCCTATAGGTCTTGGTAGCCGTGGAGAAGATTTGGAAAGTATTCTCAGCAAACATGGCGCCAAGACAGTGCAAAGGTTTCGGCAAGATGACAAGTTCTGTCATGGGAGGTTGTCTGTTAGGTAGGAGTGAATGGCCATATTTTTTTCATCTCCACTGCTATCAGAGATGGTGATAAGCGCCCTGTTTCTATTGAGGGCAGAATTCAATCGGTTATCAACCAATTTTCACGGAAAACCCACCTCTATACATGAGGAAGCGAGGAGACATGCAAATAATGTTGAAAATGCAGCAAGATGATGGAGCTTAGTAAAATGAAGTCGCCTTCACTAAGTGGGCCCGCAGGCAAATTCTGGCGCAAAATCTATTTTTAGACTATGTCTATTTTTAGACATATGGAGCATTGTTCGGGGATTCCAGTTTGAGATTCTTGGAGCATTGGTCATGTTGGTAAAAATATATGAGACTCTATTTTTTTAGGTCGAAGAGGTCGAAGTCTATTTTTAGACTGCCTCTCCTTAAAATAGGGAAGTCAAATATTATTTACCCTTAATAATATTTAGACTCTAAACAGCAGTTTACTCTCTTGGAGCACTTCAGTTCGAGCTACAGAAGTGGCTCATGCACCTGACAGAGGAATTACGTTATTCCTAGGGTTTGATGGCATCATGCATGGTTGACTTCAGTTAGGACTTCAGTGGCAGAAGTTTGGTGGAGTTAATGAGACAGCTAGTGGAGTTGTGTTCTGTTTATTTTAGTTGAACTAGTTGAGATTAGTTTAACTAGATAATAAACTAGTTATGAGTGGAGTGAATTAAATATTATTTAATTCATTAATTAATAACTCATTATTCAACTCAAGAACACATCAGTTCACTACAGTGCATGATCAGTTCAGTGGAGACCAGTGAAAGAGGTAGATGAAAGGGTGGAGTTAGCTATCAGTGGCGACATCGGTTGTGCATGAGATTTGCACCACACTTGGAGGATTTGTCCATGACAATTGCGCAGTCAAGCCAAGGAGATTCGAACCTTGGATCTATATATAGACAGGCCTAGATTGTGCAATAGAGTCAAGGCAATTGGCGGTGAGTTTTGAACCAGTAACCTGTTCAAAACTGAGCTAGATTGTGGGTAACTGTATGAGAAAGTACTGAGTACTTGTGAGGAGTATTGTACTGAGTTTGTTACTTGATTTCTCCATTGTAATATACACAATAGCTGCGGGGTTTTCAGCTATAAGATTTCCCCATACATACTGTGTTAATGTGTATGATGATTTGATGCGTTATCGCTTGATTTTATTTCCGCATGTTTGATGATCTGAGTGGAAGAGATTATGTGTTGCATATAAATTCGAATTGTATGTGATCAGGATAGTCTCAGTGAATAATTAATCATTATTCATAAAATTTCTAAATGGTATCGGAGCTATTGAAGCAGAGATTGATCATCACAGTGATTACAAACTTATTTCGGTAGACAGAGTCTGCATGCGGCCAATTAGCCTCCGGATTCATCATATTTCTTCGGGAGAGAAGTGATAGTCTGTCAACGCTTATGCAGTCGATCTCTGTGCTAAGTAGATTTGTTCTCACGATCTAGAAGAATTTGAGCTTTGAGGTGGAATTCGAAATTTTACAGCAGTTTTGTTTTCTTGGTGCCGGTGTTGAAAATGTCTTTCAACGGTTTGCGACTCGAATATGCTCTTGAAGGCAGTTCGAATTATGTTGCATGGAAGGATCGCATGGAGGCAGTATTAGAAGATAATGGTTTGAAGGAGTTCGTAGATACGGATGTCCAAAATCCCACTGATCCTGCTGAAATCGAAGCATGGCAAAAGAAGATGGCGAAATGTCGAAGGATCCTGTTGGAGGGCGTCAAGGATCATATTGTATCCAGCCTGCATGGAAAGGCTTCTCCATATTTAATGTGGAAAGCTTTGACGGATCTATTCCAGAGTAAGAGTGACCAAAGGAAGCTGGCGCTCAAAGATAAGCTTAGGAACATCAAGATGGAGAAAGGCGACAGTATCGCCAAATACCTCACGAAGTTCACTCAGTGCAGAGATGAGCTGGGAAGTGTGGGGGTGACTGTCGAAGATGAGGACATGGTCGACCTGGCTCTCCTTGGTCTTTCGAAGGCTTGGCACTCATATCAAGATAGTATCAATGGTCGGGAGAAGCTGCTGGGATGGGAGCGCCTTTGGGTGGATCTCATGCAGGAGGAGATAAGGAGGACTACTCGAGATGGATCTTCATCAAAGGGAGCTGATGAAGAAAACTGCGCTTTGGTTGCCAAAGCAAAGAAGAGGAAGGGTAAGAAAACCTCTCATTCTGGTGCAAATGGCAAGAAGCAGGATATGGTGAAAGTGAAGTGTTTTCACTGCCATGATCACGGACATTATGCTACCAATTGTCCAAAGAAGAAGAAGAACAAGCAAGCGGGAAGATCTGCAGATGGAGAAGCTTTGGCTTCACAGTTCGAGCTTGACTTTTCACTGATCGTATGCTTGGTTTCAAGTGTGATGGGATCGGTGTGGTTCTTGGACAGCGGTGCGTCATTTCATATGACGGGAGATCGGGATTTGTTCTCAGATCTGGAGGACAAATATTTGGGTGTGCACATCGAGATGGGCGATGATGGTAGATACAGTGCGACTGGTATCGGTGCCATATCCTTTCAGAGGGAGTCTGGTAAACCCTTTGTACTGAAGGATGTCATGCATGTACCTGGATTGAAGAAGAACCTGATTTCTGTGGCGATGTTGGAGGATAAGGGGTATGATGTGGTCTTCAGCGAAGGAAAAGCCTTCCTGCGCAGTAAGACTACTAGAGAGACCCGGAAGATAGGGGTTCGAACCAAGAACCTTTATCAGTTGCAGGTAGATGGTTGCGCAACTATGGCATGCAAGACGGGAGAAGTGGTGAGCCGGGATGATGAGGGCGAACTGTGGCACAGGAGATTGGGCCACCTTCACCATGGAGCTTTGAAGATTCTGCAGCAGATTTCTACTGGGCTTCCTAAGGGCACTCTTGCGCAGTCAGATCAGTGCAAGGGGTGTGCTAGGGAAGTATGTGAAAGCCACCTTTCACGAGAAGGATAGTCGCGCCACGACGATCCTTGAGAGAGTTCACACAGACGTGTGTGGTCCTTTCTCAGTTGCTTCGACAGCAAAGCACAGGTATTATGTGATCTTTGTTGATGATTTCTCTCGAAAGTGCTGGATCTTCTTCATGCGGAAGAAGAGCGATACATTCACGAAGTTCTGTGAGTTTAAAGCACTGGTCGAGAAGGAGTCGGGGAAGAAGGTGATTGCTCTAAGGAGTGATAACGGTGGTGAATTCATCTCGGCTCAATTCAAGGAGTTCTGCAGCACAGAAGGGATTCGGAGAGAGCTCATCGCACCCCATAACCCACAGCAGAATGGGGTGTCTGAGCGGAAGAACAGAACGATCGTGGGTGCTGCACGGACGATGTTGCATGATCAGGGCCTACCCCTTCACTTGTTGGATGAGGCATGCAATATAGCAGTGTATGTGCAGAACCGTTGTCCTCACAAGGTTCTTGGCATGAGTACACCGGAGGAGGCTTATTCTGGCAAGAGGCCTGATATTTCCCATTTGCGGATTTTTGGTTCTCCTTTCTACATGCATGTGACGAAGGATGCGAGAAGGAAGCTGGATCCAACTGCTGAGGTTGGAATATTTGTGGGGTACACTGATACACCTCACAACTATCGGGTGTATTTGTCAGACAGTCGCAAGACTGTTGTGCGACGGGATATAAAATTTCAGGAGGAGAAAGCCATGCAGTGTTCGCTTGAGAGGAAGCTACACTTGCATGCAGATGAGGAGCTGTTAGTTCCTAAGGAGGAGCTTCCGGATGTGGATCAGCCACAAGAGGAGGTTCAGGAGGTGGAAGAAACCACCCAGGTAGCGCCAACCATCAGAGGGCGCATGCGCACTACAGAAGCTGAGCGACTGGCTCGGGATGCAGAAAAGGTTGTAGGACCACCTACAGCACAGCGCAGACAGAGACAGTCACCGGATCGGTACACTGGATACATGGCTCTTATGAGTCAATGTGTTGTGACAGAGCCATCCTCTTTTGAGGAGGCTGTGGAGGAACCCGCATGGGTTGATGCCATGATCGAAGAATATGATTCGATCATCAGGAACAGTGCATGGGAGATTGTCCCAAGACCGGTTGGGAAATCAGTTGTAGGTTCGCGATGGATCTACAAGGTGAAGCAGGCGGCTGACGGGAGTGTGGAGAAGTGCAAGGCGAGATTTGTCGCCCGTGGCTTCTCACAGATCGAGGGGATTGACTATGAGGAGACTTTTGCACCTGTCGCAAGGTACTCTTCCATACGGACGATCCTTGCTCTCTCAGCGCAGATGGGGTGGCACATTCATCGGATGGATGTGAAGACTGCGTTCCTCAATGGAGTTATTGAGGAGGAGGTGTACATAGAGCAGCCTGAAGGTTTTGAGATCTTCAGCAGTGAGTCGCATGTGTGCCGACTCAAGAGAGCACTGTACGGGCTGAAGCAAGCACCTCGTGCTTGGTACACTCGGATAGACGGCTACTTCACCGGGCTTGGATTCTCCAAGAGTGAGGCGGATCCAAACCTGTACCAGATTGTGGTGGAGGGGAAGCTGTTGATCATCGTACTGTATGTAGATGATCTGATTTTGACTGGCGACGAGCAGTTGATACTTTCATGCAAGGAGGATCTTGCACGAGAGTTTGAGATGAAGGACCTGGGCATCCTTCATTATTTTCTGGGATTGGAGATTTGGCAGCGCAGTGGAGGACTGTTTGTTTCTCAGGGCAAGTATGCCCGGGAGATTCTGGAGAGGTTCAACATGCAAGGTTGCAAGCCTGTTGACACTCCTCTTCCTGGTGGTTGGAGGAAGGAGGATGCTACTTCAGCGGAGGTAGTGGATGCCACTGTCTATCGACAGTTGGTGGGGTCGCTTATGTATCTGGTCAATACATGACCCGATATATGCTATGCAGTTAACCAGCTTTCGCAAGCTATGGTTAAACCTACCAAGCTCTTTTGGAAGGCAGGCAAGCATGTATTGCGCTATATCAGAGGCACATCGGGATATGGTCTATGGTACAGACAGGAGGATGGAGTGAAGCTTTCTGGCTTCACTGATGCAGATTGGGCGGGGAGTCCAACGGACCGGAAGAGCACTTCTGGAGGAGTTTTCAGCATTGGGTCGACAGCAGTTTCCTGGTACAGCAGGAAGCAGAGATCCGTGGCACTCAGTTCAGCAGAGGCCGAGTACATGGCAGCTAGCTTGGCCGCATGCGAGGCTATTTGGATGAGGAAGATCCTCGCAGGTTTGTTCAGGTTGCATTTGGAGCCTACAGTGATCTACTGTGATAACCAGAGTTGCATTAAACTCTCGGCTAATCCAGTATTTCATGATAGTTCCAAACACATCGACATCAGGTACCATCATATCAGAGATTGTGTTCAGCGGAGAATCATGATGCTTTCATATGTTCCCACGGAGGATCGGGATGCCGACATCCTGACGAAGGCGCTCACCAGGAGCAAGTTCGAATTCCACAGAGGCAGGATAGGGGTTGCAGATAATCCATATCTTGCTGAGAGGGAGTGTTGAAAATGCAGCAAGATGATGGAACTTAGTGAAATGAAGTCGCCTTCACTAAGTGGGCCCGCAGGCGAATTCTGGCGCAAAGTCTATTTTTAGACTATGTCTATTTTTAGACATATGGAGCATAGTTCGGGGATTCCAGTTTGAGATTCTTGGAGCATTGGTCATGTTGGTAAAAATAGATGAGACTCTATTTTTTAGGTCGAAGAGGTCGAAGTCTATTTTTAGATTGCCTCTCCTTAAAATAGGGAAGTCAAATATTATTTACCCTTAATAATATTTGGACTCTAAACTTCAGTTTACTCTCTTGGAGCACTTCAGTTCGAGCCTTGGAAGTGGCTCATGCATCTGACAGAGGAATTATGATATTCCTAGGGTTTGATGGCATCATGCATGGTTGACTTCAGTTAGGACTTCAGTGGCAGAATTTTGGTGGAGTTAATGAGACAGCTAGTGGAGTTGTGTTCTGTTTATTTTAGCTGAACTAGTTGAGATTAGTTTAACTAGCTAATCAATTAGTTATGAGTGGAGTGAATTAAATATTATTTAATTCATTAATTAGTAACTCATTATTCAACTCAAGAACACATCAGTTCACTACAGTTCATGATCAGTTCAGTGGAGACCAGTGAAAGAGGTAGATGAAAGGGTGGAGTTAGCTATCAGTGGCGACATCAGTTGTGCATGAGATTTGCACCACACTTGGAGGAATTTCCCATGATGATTGCGCTGTCAAGCCAAGGAAATTCGAACCTTGGATCTCTATATAGATAGGCCTGGATTGCGCAATAGAGGCAAGGCAATTGGCGGTGAGTTTTGAACCAGTAACCTGTTCAAAACTGAGCTAGTTTGTGTGTAACTTCATGAGAAAGTACTGAGTACTTGTGAGGAGTATTGTATTGATTTTGTTACATGATTTCTCCATTATAATATACACAATAGCTGCGGGGTTTTCAGCTATAAGCTTTCCCCATACATACTGTGTTAATGTGTATGATGATTTGATGTGTTATCGCTTGATTTTATTTCCGCATTTTTGATGATCTGAGTGGAAGAGATTATGTGTTGCATATAAATTCGAATTGTATGTGATCAGGATAGTCTCGGTGGATAATTAATCATTATTCAGCAAATTTCTACAAATAAAATCTCTGAAGAGTGTTAGAATTAAATTGATAAGTAATGAGACATATCCGTAGACTAATAAAAAGATTGGAATTGGAATAATGTGGTATTCTAAATCCAAGTTATAATTTGAATTCACTAGAAGTAGGGGTAGCTGATGATAACGTGATAACACTAACTATTCAGGGAAATTTATATCACAGAATACATAACTGTAACGACAAGCATGTCAACAACCGAATATTCCAATCCTATAGGAATTAAAGAACCAAAAATTCCTCATCAAAGAGCTGAGAACATTACAGAGGAAAAAGATAATGGACCCAGTCGAATTTCATTTAGTACATCTAAGTTTCTAACTTAAGATGTACTTATAGCCAATGCCCTGAAGGGCTAAAAAGTATCAGCATCATAACAGTCCCGCATTAAGTAAAGAGGAGCAAGAATACACTGGGGAGGGCTCGAAGCCTCAAACCCTTGTTCAAAACAGAGAACAATACAATACGTGCTATGGGCTACCTTTCCAACTGTAAGTTTAACATAAAAAACATAATTTAACACTGTTCATATCTCTAGAGGGTACAGAGGTACGCCTCCCATAGTAAGAAAACAAAAGTAAGAGAAGTCATTAGACCACGGCACGCAGAGGAATCATTCAACCATTCACTCACTGAAATATCATACGGTGTATTATAACCAAATATTACCGTGGACGGTTTCTAGTTATATACAACTGTCAATGAACCATGCCCTCGCATCGTACACTGCGCGCGGGTGTGCCAATGGTCAATGGAGTATGGACTTTAGTGGTTGGTTTTGTACTTTGGAATGTTTGGAAGGAGTGGAATAGATGTAGCTTTACGAATCAAAGGATTTCATCGGAATTCATATAGAAACTCATTAAAAGAAAATTGAAGGAGACTATTGTTAAACATTGGGTTCAGCACTCCCCGTTTGTTTTGTGACATGGACTAATCGCCTCTCGTGGATCCTAACTCTAGTGATTGTAGGGGAGATTAATGCCTACGGATTTTGGTCTAATGACAATCATGATTCCAACAAGTGGTATCAAAGCCACAAGTCTCGAGTTCGAAACTCACTCGGCTCGCATTGGTGGGGAGATTTTTGGACATTGGGTTCAGCACTCCCCTTGTGTTTCGCAACACGGACTAATCGCCTCTCGCAGATCCTAACTCTGGCAATTGTAGCATAGACTAATGCCTACGGGTTTAGGTCTAACGGTAATCATGATTCCAACAACTATCCTATCAATGTCCTAACTTTCTGAGGACTAGAAGGTCAATCAACAAGAGGGGTGAATACTGAAAGAACTGGAAATTTCTCAGGTATAGGTCTTCTTACACTCTTAACTTCATTAAGCAATAAGAAGGGTTTGATTATATTTCTACAACTTGTTTATCTTATCATCTTTCCTTGAAATTTTTCCCTTTGGCTCACCCTTATTCTTCTTTAATTTGTCTGTGTTTTTCTCTCTTATGCTCTTAACTTCCTTATAAGGACTTTATTGAGATGTTGAAAGTTAGATATTCCAACATCCTTCTCTATTTACTTTGAGTATTTTCATTCGGTCCCTTGTAAATCTATTCAAAGAGATTCAACTAACTTGCCCACAAGGTGTAGAATAGTCGACGACGGGGTGTACTATTGAGGCACTCATTGTGCAAAGATCACTAGTTCAAAACCATGTGGGTGGAAGCGACTCCCAAACTAGTCAACCTACAAAAAGAGAGGGAAATTCCACTCATTTTTCTAATTTTCTTATAGTGTCTTTATTTTTTTCTCTTAGCCACCTATCTAAGAATAATTTTTCAGATTTATCACATGTAAGGTTTTCTATCTAATTTCTACCCAGAGAATTCCACCAAATCAAAGGTTCCCATCTAGACTTCATCATATAATGTTGGAGTAATGACAACAATAATATAAATGTTAGTGTTAGAAGTAAAATTAGCTGTTAGTGACCTAACATGGAATGTAGATGGTTGGTCAATAATGTGGAGTCAATTTTCTTTTTGAAATAATACCTCTTATATTTAAATAAATATATTTACATTAGGAAAGTTAAAAGAAACAAAGGATGGAAGGGTATATATAATGGCACTTATATCCTCTTCCTCGATGCTACTAAAGCAGAAATAAAGTCCGAATATGCATCAAGCTTTAACAGTTTGGTATCTTTGATAAGGAAGAAATATTTAGCCAACAATTGCATGCATACGTCGTCCCTTCACATATGACAAGTGCTGACTTTATTCTCAAAACACACTTGGAACAAATTTTTTGAAGGACAACCAAAGCAAAGATCCTAAATGCCATTGATAGAAGAGCAAACCAAAGACCTAGAGTCACCAAACAAAACTACACGCCAATGCACTCTCCCCTAAAAAGGAGCTGAATGCTATATCTAAACATGATCCCAACAGCTCCTTGCCAACTAGCAATCCCACAACATATGCTTCATCATTTCAGAACCATTACAGATAGGGGAAAGATATTCAAAGAGACCATTTCTCACCATTCAAACTTTGGATGGAAGGCCCTAGTAGATAACCGGCCATGTAAACAGGCATAGCTTATATCACGCCCACACAAACCAAATGTTGTGCAACCTTTGAATCCACCAACCCTCGGAATCAGAATACACCCATTGTGCACTGAGTACAAGGCGAAAGTTCCTGGTGTTGATGCATGATGGAGCACACCTTACACGAATAATATTGAACAAGAAGGGTATATTTCTTTGGAAAAGGGTCATAAACAGGAAATTAAATAAGTGTTTGATGTTATGTACATTGTTCCTACAAGAGCCTTCCTCAACCCATAGAGAAGCATAAATGCCAAAAACTAGTAAAAGTTATCACCCAAACTGCAGCATTTAGAAAGGCTTGGGGCATCAAAAGAAATTGTTTTGTTGTGTTTTAATTCTAGCAAGAATTTTAGCGATATCCAGAATATAGACTACCCAACTTCACTGACATTGTTATCTTGTGTGATTTCAAAGGGCTTTATTATAATTCATACCACAATTTCTTCCTTCCTATTGTCCTCCTAGTATATGAATCTGCAATGCTAGTTGCTGCTATGATTCATCTTAATGTGAGAATCATCATTTTTTTGGAATCAATGAACAAAATCATATTTGTTTGCTATTCAAGCATAATCCAGTACAATATAACTTATAAGTTGAATGGAAATAAATACAGGTCCAGTTCCAGATCCAAATCCAAATTGATTTTGGGAAAGTCGGTATCCATATTTAAGGAAACAATATATGTGCAAAGATATATATATATATAGAGAGAGAGAGATATTAATTGGGTTTATCTCGAGTTGGGAAGAACGATTGTTATCCTCCCCACCCAGGTTCAATTCCCACAAGCAACATGTTGAATGCATATGAGTATAATGGCTTCAAGCCTTGTTGTTGGTGGGGTGCTTAGTTACATTGAATATATGTGTGTTAAAAAATAATGAAAAAAAAAACATGAACCAGGAAAACAGAAAATTTAAGTTTCCAAATGCATTTCACTCCAAATGGCTTTCACAAACTCAGAAATGCAGGACTTTACATATAGAGAGAGAGAATTCAAATCTCCAGAACACTCACAACCCCAGAAATGCAGGCTGCTGTGAAAAGCTTAGATTTGTGTGTTATGGAATTGGCGTATTAGGTGCCTATTTTATAGGCAAAAGTTACGGTTTCAGGGCCCCACACTTCGCCTTCTTTTATCTTCTTGTTTAAGTTTTATTCTGTTATTTTTTAATGTTTTTTTTAACGTTCTGCCAGCTTGATTTTTTTGGCAGGCCGGAAACAGATCGAAATCAGATCCTCTGGCATTTCGAAACTGGAAACAAAATTCCAGGCGAGGAATCCAGACCCAATCCAATGAAATGTGGATCCTAAATTCTCCATAGGCAACCCCAGCAACATAGAATACACTGTACAGTATGCGTTACGGCCTTGTAAGTATTAGCAAATACTCTCTTGCAAATGACAACGTGTGAGAGATTTTTACACAAGAACAAACAATGGAGTCTGCTGAATCAATTACATAAAATAATCTTTCTGTATTTACCTTTTTTTAATTGTCCATATGTTTAAATAAATTCTGTGTAGTCCATTGTACATTGTCAACTGTTTTACCAATGTATTTATTAAGGAAACTTACATCATGGAATTGAGTTGGGCCACCCTCAACTCATTAGACTCTTGAAAACAAAGCCTATTGTACAGTTCATCAATGATCGCCCAAGCATATTTTTGTTGTTTTGTAGCTAAAGCATCCCTTTTTCTCGACAAGTCTAGTTTGGTACAATGTGAAAGCTGCTGAATGTAAGATATTTGTTCCTGAGGCTATGCTCTAAAGTATATACTGGGCATGCGATGAAAGCACATCTTTACAAGTCCTAAAAGAACCTAGAAGAGCACAATAGGTAAACAAACTACTAACCTGGACTGGTCGATCTGCCACCTATTCTTTTACTTGTGGATAACACGAAACATGGGTCATCCGGACCATAACCCAACTTCCTAGAGGATAAGTAAAAATACAAGCCTTTTTTCTTAGCAGAAACATCTGGGCAATAGCACCTGCAAACAGAGACACTTTATAGTTTACGTTGCAGCATCCGTGAGTCAATAAGGTCATCAGGATTTTCACCTGGTCTTGGATGCAGTCTTTCTATAGAAGCCCACTTGGCTAGATTTGAATCTGGTGAACCTGGTCTTGGATGCGGCTTCCGAACAGAAACCTGACTGACCGAAAGTACACAGCAGACAAAACAAAATTTTAACATAAAATAGTTACATAAAACTTTTTTTCTTAATCTTCATAAACACAGCAGCAGTACATGAAAAATGGGCTGTAGTTGTCACACACCACAGTCACTCCTGCTTAAACCACTACCAATACCATTACCAATAGCTTCTTCCCCAAAAACAGCTACACATTACACAGCTAAGCTTGGCTCTAATTTCTTGTTTTGCTAGAACTAGACAATTAAACACCAGAATGATAAGATGGGTATATCATAAGTGGGACATGACTTGACTGGATTGGATAGGACTTATTAGTAGGAATTAGGACTATATACATAATGCGGGTTGCTTTTCTTTCGCAATCTCAACCGCGCCCGCACTGGGGAAGAAGGTTAAGCTCAAATTATAAGGGGAAAAAAAGAGAGAACAAAAGTAGCAACGACTTATCGTTGTGTCAACAAGCTATTGAGTGGAAGAAACCGCGCATGGATCCCTTTGTTCCATTAACAAATACAAATATAGATATATAGATAAAGAGAACCAGCAGATTGTTCAAAGATTTGTTGTAATCAGACTCTGAACTGCTTTCCAGAAAAGGTCTGGGCAAACTCCCAATTTGAAGGCACAATGTTCCAGGAAGTAGAGGCCCTGCGGTCACTGCCAGTTATTCTGAAGGAGAGGCTCTGCCCGACCAGGACTATGCTGCATTGCCAATTTTGGCCTCAGTTTCTGGACAATGGAATCCACCCAGTCTGGCTACCCTTCACGCTCACTCTCACCAAATCCCCTGCTTCGGCCACATTTGTGATGAGAACCAAGTTGAAGTATTTGAAGCCATTGATGGTGAATCTCACTCCCCTTGTTTGACACAGGGAACTTTGTAAATATCAAAAATTACAATTATTAGTTATCAAATTTGAGAGTGAAGATTTCCATAGCTACTGTACAAGTTTGTTTTCCATGTTGGGATACTCCTCTACTCGCCCTCCAAGGGAAACTACTACACACTTGGACAGTCCAAACTTCTACACAGTCCATATCCGAAAAACTCAAACTAGAAAAACACTTAAAGCCCCCTTTATTGAAAAATGGCTTACCTTCTGAAGAGAACGGGCACAATTCCGGCACGGTACTCTGCCATCTTGAGGAAAATTGGCATGGAGAGATCGAAATGGGGACGAGGAGGATTGCACCAGCCACCATTGTCGTTAGGCAGAGAATAGTTAGGAGGGCAGAAATTAGTGGCTGTGACCAGAATCGAAGGGTTACCCGGATGACACCATTCTGGGTCATTCACACATTTGATCTCAAAGCAGGCTCCATAGCTTAGCCCGCTGTTGAACAGAGCATGGCTTACCTTCTGAAGAGAACGGGCACAATTCCGGCATGGCACTCTGCCATCTTGAGGAAAATTGGTATGGAGAGATCGAAATGGGGACGAGGAGGATTGCACCAGCCACCATTGTCGTTAGGCAGAGCATAGTTAGGAGGGCAGAAATTAGTGGCTGTGACCAGAATCGAAGGTTTACCCGGATGACACCATTCTGGGTCATTCACACATTTGATCTCAAAGAAGGCTCCACAGCTTAGCCCGCTGTTGAACAGAGCAGTGCTCAATGCTGCGGATTGAACTCCATATCCCTGGCTGTACAGGTTCTCACACCCACAAGCACCGCCTGCACCACATATATCAGTAATGGCAGAGCCCAAAACTCGGAGGCACCACCTCTGCAATAACCCAAACTGGAAACAGAAGGATAGATTTCCCCGCACAGAGATAAGGTCAGATAAACCTAGGGTTGGTGGGGTTTACAAGGTGAATTCTCGTCCAAATCGATGACCGAATAGAGAAATGTGACAGCGAATGCAGATTGCAGGCAGAGGAGCTTCCAAATGTCTGATTTTCATTGGCTGGAAGGGCGATGAGAAAGCCTTCTCATTGGCTGGAGTGAACAGTGACACTTAGCCAAAGCCAGCAAAGGGAACGCCTTTCGGTGTAATAACTAAAAGCTACTACAGTTAGAATTTCTCAATAGAAAAAAAATAATAATAATAATTTCAATATGATGCTACTCAATCTTTCCCCAAACAGAACAAGTATGTACGTAAAATCAACAAATAGTGGCAAAGTTTATTGAACAACATATAATGGCAAATCCTAAATTCTAAAGACACCTGTTACACGGGCTTATTTAGAATAGTAATCTGTAAATTCCGAACTTGCCCACAGCTGCTATTGAAGAGTGTTTGGGGATTTTCCTTTACGCTTTTACATACCAATTGGAAAAGTTGCAGCTTCAGAAATGCAAACATCATAGAAATTCCTTGTTTCCTTGACCTAATTGATGTAAATCATTGTTTGAATTTGGAACTGTAAATATGTGATCGTTCTTGGTTGCAGGTTGGTCAAAGTGAAAAGATACAATATGCTGCAACCTAATTAGGGTTTGATGTGTTACACAGTATTGGAGAAATAACTTTGTATAAGTCAATGTAATAACTTCTTGGCAGGACATCATGGCAGCAATGACAAACGTTTTTGAATGAATCATGATTCACTATTTTTAATAACTAAAATGCTTACTATTACATCACAATTAATTGTTTTGAAATACAAAAATATATTTGATAGTGTTATAAACTAGATTCAATGATGAATCCAACATGATTCTAAACTTTTATGAAATTGAATTTCAAATGAATTGACACCACGTTTCACATTTAACCATCTATAAAATCTAACTCACATAAATATATTTTTAATAAGATTTCATAAATAGATTACAATGATAAAAACATGAAATAAAACCCAAATGTAGTAGGAGGTTTCTAGATGCGTCCAAAGACTTTGGACTTACTTCTATTTCGTAAATGGACGCCATCCATTCATATTCATAGATGGGTGTGAACAATCGAAAGTGACTTGGAAATAATGCTTACATTAGTAAATTGATAGATTAGGTTTGTTGGTTGTTGGAATTTGTTGAGAGATTTTCTCAACAATATTATCTTTATTTTTAGAATTCCGGTTTATTTGATCCATCATAAATTTTTAAAATTCTTTTGGTAATAATCACATGCAATAGAACATTGTCATGTTGGATCTCATGAGAACTATTTACATGGCTTGTAATTTGGCTTTGAATGATATATACCAATAGTTTTGTGTGCACTATGTTTGTTCCTCATATTTCTAATTTGGTATCATAACTTATATTGGCTTGACTCCCTCATGAGAAGACCCTGAGAGATGGAAGAGATTTCATGTTATGTTCTTTGTACATATATAGTTAGTGTGTGAGAGTACTTATTTTTTCGATTATTAGAGTGCAGAATATGACAATTCCTTGTGTTTGTTACATCTATTACAACATTGTTCCTTGTATGTTCTTTGTTGAGGTTTTCAATGGCCTTGAGAGGTTGACCAGACTCTGAACAATGGCATGTGCACAAAAGTAGTGGAACTCCAAGCACACACATTGGTTCCAATGTCTGCTGCAAAAACAAGTCAAATGATAGGTAAGCAAATGATTATATGACATTCATGTGAAACAAAGTTTTTTTTCCGATGGGTGCATTACCAGTGAAGAAGTACAATAGTACCCTGCTCATAGTCGATCTGAGGAGTTGCAAGCTCAAGGAGGTTGTCATCATAACTATCATCTTATAGTGTACAGATTTGACCAGCGAGTCATAGGCTTCCATTCCAATGCTCTTTGCCAATACCTTTCTGTAGAAAGCATTCTTCGTCCTTCAAACCCAAGCATCGTAGACACATGCATTGTAATCTGGTCAAAATGTTTTAATTTGTGATGTATGAGTGTGTTAAATGTGGAACTATAGAGGTTACCCTTGGAGGAGGGGACCTAGGATAGGGCTTATTGCAGAAGGTAGAGACATAATTTGTCTCACAGAAACTCATGAACATGATGGTTGCAAAACTCCTATGTTTGACGGTTATTTGAAGTTGGAAGTTTGGAACAAGGCAACAGAAAATGGCAAAGGGTACAAAGGAATACTGGTTTTAGTGAAAGAAAAAGAAGGTTGTCACATTCAGTTAGTGAAAGAAGATACAAATAAGTAATATTTATAGTTCAACATAACAGAGAATGAGAACTGTAGGTTTTAACCCTGAACAGAAATTATCTACACACGAATCTTATAACAGAAAATAAAAAATAGCGAGAGCATAAAACATAAAACATATAAACACAGAGATTTTCCCCTGGATCCCAAATTGGGACGACCAGCTTGATTTTTCATTATATTCCTTTTAGTGTTACAACACATATATATACATGCCGAAGCATACATAAACCCCAATCCATAAACCTTGGATTAGAACATAACCGTAGTTCCCTTGACCAGATCTACAAAAATACCAGGGGCCGAAAACCATCGTACCCCAAAACCATGTGCAAAACCATGCACAAAACCATGGATGCGGACTACCCACCGGAAATTAAGGACCAAAAAATTTTCACCGGGGCGCTGCCTTGGACCCCGACAAGGGGGGATATCGCCCCCCCTCTTACCCCCCCGTGCGTGCTTAGTCGTGTAAAGAATATAACACATACCCAACATTCTCCCACTTGTTGTTTTCTTTCCACAGGGGGTCACAAGAGAGCTTAGTCATTGGCCCAATTATTCAACACCCATTGTTTCTCTACACCAAGAGAACTTCTGAGTGCTCACAGACTTTGTCAATGCATCTGCAACATTCTTCAAAGTGTCCACCTTTACCAGCAACACCCTTTTAGCCTAAACCATATCTCTAACAAAGTGATATTGAACATCAATGTGCTTTGTCTTTGAATGATAAGCAGGGTTCTTAGCCAAGAAAATTGCACTTTGGCTATCACAGTCTATCCTTATAGCTTGTTGTACCAACCCCATACTCGAACACAATATCTGCAACCAAATTGCTTCCTTACTTGCATGAGTGGATGTTATGTATTCTGCCTCTGTAGTTGAAAGAGCCACTACAGACTGTCTTTTACTCATCCAACTGACTGCACCTCCAAATAGGCTAAACACATACCCACTTGTAGATCTTCTTTGGTCCAGATCTCCAGCCCAGTCTGCATCAACAAAACCACAAATGTCCAACATTATTTCCAATCCTGGTCTTCCCTGGTAGCACAAGCCATAATCACTAGTGCCACGTAAATATCTGAAAACCCGCTTCACTGCTGTCCAATGCTCCTTCCATGGGTTTGACATAAACCTGCTCAATACTCCCACTGCATGTGCAATGTCTGGTCTAGTACAGACCATTGCATACATCAGGCTACCCACTGCACTTGCATATGGAACAAGGGACATATACTCCTCTTCTTCTTGTGTCTTGGGACACTGTTCAGCAGACAGCTTTACACCTACAGGAATAGGAACATTCACCGGTTTACTATCCTGCATATTGAACCTCTGCAATATAGTCTCGACATACTTCCTCTGGTTTAACCAGAGCTTCCTCTTTGCCCGATCTCTCTTAATTTCCATGCCCAAATATAGTTTGCAGCACCAAGATCCTTCATGTCGAATTTGGAGAACAGTTGGGTCTTCAAATCTTGGATAATTTCTTTGTCATTTCCAATCAACAACATATCATCCACATACAAGACCAAATAAATAACACGGTCACCAATTAATTTAAAATAAACACAGTGATCCTCCTTGCTTCTGGTGAAGCTAAGTCCCCATATATAGGTATCAAATTTCTGATACCACATCCTTGGTGACTGTTTTAACCCATACAGAGACTTCTTCAACCTGCATACCAGTTCTTTCTTACCCTTCACCATAAAGCCTTCGGGTTGCTTCATGTAGATCTCCTCTTCTAGATCCCCGTGAAGAAATGTTGTCTTCACATCCATCTGTTCTATCTCAAAATCAAATGCAGTAGCAACAGATAAAAGTAATCTAATAGAAGTAACTTTGGCAACATGAGAAAAAATATCACCAAAATCAATTCCCGGCACCTGGGAATAACCTTTCGCTACCAACCGAGCTTTGTATTTCTCCACCTTGCCTTCTACATTCATCTTCTTCTTAAACACCCATTTTCTCCCAATGGGCTTCCTTCCGGCCGGCAACTCCACCAGATCCCATGCATCATTTTTGTGCAAGGATGCCATTTCATCAGCCATGGCCTCCTTCCAGAGTTTTCCATCCTCTGAATCTACTTCCTCCCTGACAGTTCTGGGTTCATCATCAGTTATAGTTAAGGAAAAACCTGAACAGAAAGCAGATGGACTATACCTTTCTGGTTGCCTTCTTTCCCGAACTGATCTTCTCAAAGTTGGAGTTTGTGGCTCTTCATCTTTTGAGTCTTCTTCTGTTGTAGAGTCTGATTCATCCTCCTTTAGCTCAAACTCTATCTTCTCGGGTTCCTTTGGTAGGACTTCATGTTTAACAACATCTTTCACTTCTCTAAACACCACATCTCGGCTGTACACAACCTTCCTTGTTTCTGGGTTCCAAAACTTGTAACCCTTTAAACCATCCTTATACCCAATAAAGATGCACCTTTCAGATTTATTATCCAACTTGGTCCTTTTCTCCTTTGGAACATGCACATATGCATCACATCCAAATACCCTTAGATGTGAAAGAGAGGGTTTCTTACCAGTCCATACCTCATGTGGGGTCTTATCCTCCAACGCTGATGAAGGTGATTTGTTAACTAAGTAACATGTAGTCTCCACTGCCTCTGCCCAGAATTCTTGTCCTAACCCGGTACCACTGAGCATGCTTCTTGCCTTTTCCATCAGTGTTCTATTCATTCTTTCTGCAACTCCATTTTTCTGAGGTGTATATGGAGTAGTCTTATGTCGTGCTATACCACACTTCTTACAGAACTCTTCAAATTCATTCTTGCAGAACTCCCCACCATTATCTGTCCTCAGCGTCTTTATCTTCTTCTCTGTCTGGTTTTCCACCAGAGCCTTAAATTCTTTAAATTTGTCAAAGACTTCAGATTTCTTCCTCAAGAAATATATCCATGTATTCCTTGAGAAGTCATCTATGAATGAAACATAGTACACATACTTTCCCAGTGATGGAACTAACACAGGCCCAAACACATCACTGTGCACAAGTTCTAATATCTTGTTCGCCCTCTTAGCACGAGAAGGAAAACTCACCCGATTCTGCTTCCCATATACACAATGTTCACAAAAATCAAAATCCAGAGAACAATTAGACATACCTTCTACCATACCATCTCTATGCAGTATCCGAAGGCCCTTCTCTCCAATATGTCCAAGCCTTTGATGCCATAGCATGGTCTTTTCTCTAGAGACAGCTAGGCTTTCCACTCCACTTTTAGGAACCATAGAACTGTTACACCCATCAATAACAGTGCTACCTTGTAGCTTGTACAGAGTTCCAGTCCGAACTCCCCGCATTAATACCAGTGCTCCCCGAACCATCTTGCAGGCATCTTTCTCGAACACTGTTTTTACACCTGCATCATCCATCTTGCTTACGGAAATTAGATTTCTGGCCAATGCAGGAATATGCAGAACACCAGGAAGTGTTCTAATCCTTCCACCTTGCAGCTTCAGCTTGACCTTTCCACGTCCGATGATTTTGGCCTTCCTATCATCCCCTAGGAAGACATCACCATAATATTTCTCATACTCGTAGAACCACTCCCTATGGGGAGTGAAGTGAAAGGATGCACCTGAGTCAATCAACCATGACTCATGATCTACATGTGTATTTGAAGAAGAAGCCAAATACACATCCCCACCTTCATCCGAGGTGGTTTTCGCCTCTGTAGAAGGAGCATCATCGAATCCCTTTCCTTTCTTAGGAGCTTTAGATCTGTAGTCCTTTTTGTAGTGCCCTTCCTTTCCGCATTTCCAGCACACCTTTACAAACTTTCCAGGAGATTTAGATCTCCCTCTAGATTTAGATCTCCCACTCGAAACCTTATTCTTGTTTCGGTTCTGGGACCTTCCTCGTACAGATAAGGCATCTCCATTCTGACCCTCCATATTTCTCCGTCTCATTTCCTCCGACAGCAAGGCTGAGACAATATCATCAAAATTCAAGGTAGTTGTATTGCTACCTATTGCAATAACCAGACTGTCCCACGAGTCTGGTAGAGAGCACAACAAACTGATGCACTTATCTTCATCTGAGATTTTAATATCAACAGATGAAAGCTGACTTACCACAGTATTGAAGGCATTCAGATGCTCTGTCACCGAGTCTCCATCCTTCATCCTCAGGTTATACAGCTTTTTCCGTAGGAACAACTTATTCACCAGAGACTTAGATTGGTACAAAGTCCCAAGTTTTTCCCACAAATTCTTCACCGTAGCTTCCCAGATACATTCAACAATACTGAATCTGAGACACACAACCGTATTGTGTTCTTTGCCTTTCCGTCCGATTTCTTCAGTCTTCATCGACATTCCGTTAGTTTAGTACCTGGATCTGCTTTGCCTGATCTTTATCCACCAGCAGATCCTCCATCTTGAGCTTCCATAACTCAAAACTCTGACCATTAAATTTCTCGATCTCTATCTTCCCGTTGCTCGCCATCTTCTTTCACCGCAAGAATCGATCCCGCAGATCTCCCACTGAACAGGGTCTACCACAGGCCCGAGCAAAAAACCCTCAGCAGCAAAGGCGTCCCCTTGAAGCTGAAATTGCTTTGATACCAAATGTAGGTTTTAACCCTGAACAGAAATTATCTACACACAAATCTTATAACAGAAGATAAACAATAGCGAGAGCATAAAACATAAAACAGATAAACACAGAGATTTTCCCCTAGATCCCAAATCAGGACGACCAGCTTGATTTTTCATTATATTCATTTTAATGTTACAACACATATATATACATGCCGAAGCATACATAAACCCCAATCCATAAACCCTAGATTAGAACATAACCGTAGTTCCCTTGACTGGATCTACAAAAATACCAGGGGCCGAAAACCATCGTACCCCAAAACCATGTGCAAAACCATGCACAAAACCATGGACGTGGACTACCCACCAGAAATTAAGGACCAAAAATTTTCCCCGAGGCGCTACCCCGAACCCGACAGGGGGGGCTATCGCCCCCCCTCTTACCCCCCCGCGCGTGCTTAGTCGTGGAAAGAATATAACACATACCCAACAAGAACAACATAATAATTGCAACATGTTATTTTGTGCCTTAAGTATCAAAAACTTGCAAAAATAAGGGATTGGACAACAAAGATCCGTATGCATC
>JAXQQM020062229.1:0-23357 GCA_034641835.2 Pinus albicaulis | reverse complement strand
AACATAATACAACCAAATCTTTTTTCATCTAATAATGATATGTTGGAAGAGCTTTTTAAGAAAAAGAATGGTTGTAAGATAATGAGGATCTTTTAGTTAAACAAATAATGCAAGACATGATTTAAAAGCTAACAACACATAATTAAAAGCTACTTATCTAGAAAGCATGTAGAAGCCTCCTTGGATAGCAGGGGCCCTCTGCTACCAATTTGGTGAAATCCTTCAGCTCCTTAAAGTTGTAATCAAAACAACATCAAAGAACTGAATTTCTCTATTAAAAAGAACTCACAAATCTACATCCCATTCCATCTTAAACTTTGTTACAAAAGACTCTCTATTCCTTTCTCTCCTTCTCCTATTTTTCACTACTTTTTCATTACTCTCTCATTACCAATGATAGGAGAAAGCTTCTCCTATTTATACAAAATATGAGGTGTTATCTCATTAATGAGACTCCATGAATCTCTCCCTCTATCTCTAGAGTTACCATCAAAATAGGAAATGATAAGACACATGTCTTTCTAGAGTTTCGACACAACTAAGAAATGAGACACATATCCTCTTAGAGTTTCAATACAACAAGGAAGTGAGACACATATCCTCTTGATCCCATAATCTTCTCCAACCAAATTCGAATTTGGCTTTAGAATGCCACATAAGGGTCTTCTAAAAGTCTCCTTTTGACCTACACATGTCACAAAACTCATAACACATATATAGATATATGAAACTATATTAATTTTCTAGTTTCTAATCATAAATTCACTTTAAATACATAAAATAAATAACTTTGGAAAACAAGGATCCTAACCCATATATTTATGAAAATGGTTACTTGATGTAGGGTTTTAGGTCAGATGGCTATGAAATAAGGACTAAATGGTTATGACATAATGGAAATATGTATGAATATGGAAAACACTTTTGAGACTCAACAACCTCTACCCAGGGAAGCGTTCGAATATCTCAGACAGAAACTAAGAGTAGTCTCTGCCATGCAGAGGATCAGGTCTACTTAAATACAGAAGATTAAATTGGTTGTGAGGTGTTGTTGGGCTTCTCTGAATGCTCAGGCTAAGGGGGAGCATTGGTCATATGAAAAGGATGCATTGTTGATTCATCTTGTTATATTATGAAGCATGATCTCAAGGGGAGCATGGTATTGTCAAACTCTTTGCCATTGATGTCAAAGGGGGAGGAAAAGCAAAAAAGGGCTTCTATAAGGCCATCAGAGGAAGAATATTGCCATCAATGCCAAAGGGGGAGATTGTTGGAAATGTTGTAATTGATGGCAAAGGAATTGGCAAAGATAGGAGCAACATCTAAAATATTCATAAGACAAAAGAGACAAGGTAATAGATTGAAGGAAAAATTGAATATCTGGCCAAGATTTGTATATGTTAATGAAGAACTGTGGAATTGTGCTAAGTATGGTTGAGTAAATCTGGAATATATATGACCTGTGCCTAGAGAGGAATGAAATCATTGTTGCAGAGTTAGGGATATGTGTACTTTATGTGTATTTACTGATGTAATTCTTGTGTGGAATCCCCTAAACCTCTGTATGAGTCTCTGCGTATGGAGTTAAAAGTGAAACCCTGTTGAGGAATCATGGTGGTAGGATTCGAATTCCAGGATGAGACCTTCTTGTAATGAAGAACTGGCTTAGTTTGATATTTGCATTCATGGAACTACTTGGTTGAATATATGAGGGGCTCTCGAGGAATTCAGTGTATCCATTGAAGAACTTATTGGTGGCAGAGATATGATGTTTTTGAATGTACAGGTAGAAGCGGAAATGTGACAGGATAGAACTCCGAAATGGAAGGTTGATATGTTATATATATCATAGAAAAATTGAAGAATGACATTGAATTGTAACGAGTTAATGCTTGTAAGAAAATCTCGTCGGAAGAGAACTACATTTATTCGTTGATTATTGGAAATCCTGCCAAAGATAGACCAGAGTTATAGCGCAAAACCCAGACTAACCCTTTGGAATCATGAACGGAACCTTGAGCGAAGGGCGGAACCACGAAGGAGGAACAGTGAAGGCGGTTTATGGTTTTCATCGCACCGCTTTCAATGGGAAAGCGGTATTCAAGAGGTGAGGAGTGACTCCATAGAACGGGCGACACACGTCCCTATACGATTTTACAAAACCGCTTTTCACTATGCGCCATCGCGTGTTATAGTTCGATCCAGGACGCCCAGCGATATCGTTGAGTGTCGTTGATCTGGGAAGGGGTCATCAGACAGTCGTCATTTGTTGAAGATGTGCGAAGATTAACATAGGTATGGCGGACCATCGCATGTTAACGTTCGGCATCGGAGATCGAGCAATATGTATATACGTCATTGATCTAGAAGCTTGCTAATCTAACGGTGATCGGACGATGCACTTGCATGAAGTTTACTGTGGTACGATGGACATATTGGATTGGCTGTTGACCATGTATGTGGGCCCGAGGTCAAAGGTTTATCGTAAGATTAATTTGGAAGCGTTAGATATTTCTATAAAGTCCGAAGGGCTAAACTTTAGACATAAGGCTTGGGAATTTAAAAAAAAAAATTATAAATATATTTATTTGTCAATTTCTTTAAAATTGATAAATAAAAATTAAAAAGAGATCAAAAAACCGCGTGAGATAAACTAAAGGAATACTAACAGAGGAATACCATTAGCGGTTCATGGTTTTGACTCATGGTTTTAATTAAGGCAAAACTATATAAGGAGAAGAAAAATAGAGAACGTGGGGTGTGCATTGCAAGGGTGGTGAATAAAATTTCTCAAAAGAATATCTGTGTGGGCGAGCTTTGTTCTTAACTGATAAATCTGACACTACGATGCACCCATGAATATAATGATCTGATGATGATGAATCTCTGGTTTGAATGATGGACAAAATCAGGAAGAACTGGTGTGAGTATACAGAAAATACATAAATCTGGTGACCGGCAAGGTATGTCGTATAGAAACTGGTGGATCCAGTATGAAAATTGATGAAACGTGGTCCGCAGTGGTGCTGAGGGTCGAAGCCTTCAGAGAGGGGGTTGTAGCTCCCTTCCAGTGGTAGCTGGTAAACAAGAGCAGGGAGTAGTAGCTCCCTTCCAGGAGAGGCTGGTAAACGAGAGAAGGTTGTAGCCTTCTGTAGGTGGGTGCCTACGTGCTGGTATAAGTCTGCACCAGCATATCTTGTAAGAATTTTTATCTATAATAAATATTGAAGATTGAGATTACAGCAGTGGTGGTTTTCTCCCTAATTGGGTTTCCACCTTAAATCCTGGTGTTCATATGTGTTTTTTATGTTTGATGGTTTGTTCTTTTATTTTTGTTCATGCTTAATGATGCAATGCTCTAAGTAATGACATAATAAGATATCTGGACATACAGGTTGGATGTTGTACTGTAACATATGGTTTTAAGAGAAAGAAAAGAAAAATTGTTCAGCCCAAAATACTGATTCACCCCTCCACTCTCAGTATTTTTCCCAACACGAGGCAGACAGTCAGATTAGTTGTATATTTCACAAAGACACTGCACATATGTTCGTACTAATTTAGATCATTTAATAAAATGAGATGGGATATCACCTCTTTCCCGATCCCGGATCCTTTGGAGAACACTGAGCAGCGAAGCAGGGATCCTCCTTCACTAGACTTTCCAAATTCGAGTCTTGCGATCAAACAAAGCACTCGTGTAATCTCTACAACAATATAATTCTTATTAACTAAATCAGTATATGATGAACATAGAACAATACGGATCTAATCCATTCATGTCACGCTATATTAACAATTGGAAAACAATGGCAATATTAAAGCATCGAATGGATAAAACAGATACAGTTCTATTGATTTATAAAAAGGAGGATTACAACTGTCGGTTGCACCAAGCTCTCCTCAGTCTCCCAATATCTCTCTCTCTTTCCTTGTATGTGATGGTGATCAAGGAAGTAAGCTCTCAATGTTACTTCACCGATCCTCAACTACCATATAGTAACAACATAGCTCTACTTCACATGTATTCAAAAAACATTCGACCTTGGACTAGTAACCCACAGCTCCATTTTATAGGAGACGGAGAGGGTAAACCTTGCCCAACTCTTTCAACCAGTTCCAAAAGGAAAAAACCAAGGTGTTTCCTTAGCCTTATATGCTTTTTCCTTCCTTAAGAGTCTAGTTGATTTTGGTAAGGCCTAATTAGAGGTTAGTGCCTTTTAGTTTCTATTTTGTACTGACTCTCCATGAGAAAAAGCTGGGTTTGCCAATCATTATCCACGTGATTTTTCCTATTTCATGTTTAAACACGGGTAACGCTACCCTTTGGGCAAGCTAGAGTGTTTCCCTAGTCACTAACATGATCTTTACATGGCTCAGAAGCATTATAACGCAGTTTAGCAGTTTCTGGGCTACGTTACCTTGGCAGAAATGGGTTTTGTCTAGGTCACTTTCTTCCTTCCATATTACCTTCTCCTCTGAGATGATGAGGATATCATTTGTCCTGTAACAATACCATCACTGGTATAGTAGAAGAGATGTAGCCATCATCATTACTAGCAGTTGGAGAGGCCATTTCACCGATTGGAGGAACTCTTGTAGATGTGCAAGATGTTCCGAAGATATAGCTTATCCATGGTTTGCAAGCATTTCCATATCATATTATTTCAGTACCTCATATTGAGATTTGTGAGACCATGCCATCAGGGCAATTTCATAACCAAGGATTAGAGCACCTTGCTAATTTGGAGCAACAAATTATCATTCCAGAGAGGACCCTTGACTTGATCAAGGAGAGGATGTATAGTTATCCCAATTTATCATGGTTGAGCTACACCCAAAAATTTGTGTTGAAGTGTGGAGTTTCAGAGGATGGGAGGAGCACAGTCCTATTCATTACAGTGTCAGACTATGATTTTAGCATTGTGTATGGCCAGGAGACAGCAGATGTATCACCATCTAGATCTACAACGCTGTCACTGAGCAGTAATGATGAGATGAGGGCCCCATTATTCTTGGAGCATTCCGAAGGAAACTTCACTCATGAAGCACCAGAGGGAAATATGATAGATGGTAGACATATTATGATGGAGAACATTTTCCATTATCAATATGGATTTTTCTTGATGGGTATCTCACAGCTCAAAGAGAAATTTCTACCTACAGCATGTATGGAACCTTAGGGGTTCTATTGGGACATTGATGAGAGGATGTCATGGAGATACCTCAAAGGAGGTGCACTTAAACATTTCATGGAGTGCAAAGCTTTACAGATAAAGGAGGATGGTATTCTACCTTAGGTGGATACCAAGTATGAGCATGCCATGATTCATCATCCATAGTAGCATGGATGGATGAGGAGGATGAGCAAGGGGTTGACAACCTACTTGCAGATCTATGATACAGGGCAGTAAGAAGCATGGCTACATTGGTTGCTTTTGGGTGAGTATGGTTACTACCTAACATCTCACATTTGTATTATCCATGCCATGTACATTACTAATGTTATGCAGCAGCAGGAGGCATGGCTGCACTGGTTATTGTTGAGAGATTTTTGCCATCACATGATATATCTTATGTCCATGTATGCACTTTTGTTTGGGATGTATCTTATGTCCATGTATGTACTTTTGTTTGGGATATTTTTTATTCCCATGTATGTACTTTTTTTTGGGACATACCATAACTCTTACATGATGTGGCACTAGGGAGCTTGTTTGTATTGTTATGATGTGACATTCCACATGTAAATCAGCATGTTGTTTCTCCATGACTTGCATCATGATGATGTAAGATGGAAGCAAGAATCCTTGTTGCTTTGGTTAATCTTGGGAGAGTATGGGATGATTTTTCCCCATACATTGCATGATGATGAGAGAGTTTGGAAACAGGAGGCCTTACTGCATTGACTTCTGTTGGGATATTATGGTCATTATACTTGGTATGATGTTGATGTGGTATGGCAACGAGAAGAATTATTGCGGTGGCTTATTTTGAGAGAGTATGGCTTTCATACTTGGGTTGATGATTTGGCATGGCAGTAATAGGAATTGTTGTGGTGGCTTCTTTTGAGAGAGTATGGCTCTCATACTTAGGTTGATGATATGGCATGGAAGCAAGATGAATTGTTGCGGTGGCTTCTATTGAGAGAGTATGGCTCTCTTACTTGGTTTAATGATGATTTGGCATGGGCTTTGCTGTGGTGGTTGTTATTGGGAGAGTATGGTTTGACATTGTACATGTTCATCCATACGTCTCTACTTCTTATTTTTCACATTGTTGGGATGATGCCTGGATCCAACAAGGCCAACGGGGCTAAGGATGGAATCATGGAGAGATACAATCTACTTCATGTAGCATGGGATGGAGATATGGTTTATGAGTTGGGAATTTCCACTCTAGGAAGAGACCACTTCACTTTATGTATTAGGGAGGATCTTGGACAGCATATGGTTGCCACTTGGAGGTTCATTGATGAGGAGAGGAATCTAACTTTTAAGTTGGAGGCCATTTTGGACATTCTAGAGAGGAAGATTTGGAGCTGGGCATGCATGCCACATTGTAGCAGATGGGAAGACCTTCCATATGAGGATGCCATTTGGAGGGATATGGATTGTTGTAGCATCCACGTTTGCAACTAATTGAGGAAAAGCAACATTTTGGTGGGGAGGATTGTAATATTCCCAATTTTCCATCAGATAATTGGAATATTAGAGTTCTTACTTTTATTAATTAATTAGGTAAATAAGAGGGTGGAGGGACCCATAAACATCATAGATGAATAAAATCCACTTTTTGATGTGTGTATGTGGATAAACTACGAGTAAATCTGCATTATGGAGTAGTGGAGCAACTTCTTAATGAAGGAAGAGTGGAGATCATGGATCATTAATGAGAAGATCATGAGATCATGGAGAAATTCAAATGAGATCATGTAGATGCATTAAAATTAAGATCATAGAGCACTAATGATGAGATAAAGGATGAAGTGGTGCATCTAATGAACACACGATGGAGAGAGTGGGAATTAAATGCAGAGATGGTGGAGAACATGGAGAGACAGCGCAGTCTTCATGGAGGCTAGTGGCAACATGTGTAGCGCAGTTATGAGGTGGGCCAGGGCTATGGAAGGCCCACAAAGCATAAAAGGGAGATGAAGGCAGCAATAGAAGGAAGGCTTTAGATTATTATTTCTGATATGTTTATCATTTGACATTTCTCTGCATGCTTCAGTTGTTTAGCTAAGTTTACATTTTTTTTTAGCACACGGATGTTTCTGAGTAGAAATCCCACCGTTACCCACGAGGGACTTCGAGTGCCTACTCTGGGAAGGATTATTTGACCTGTCATATATCATCAGGCATTGCTGCCACATTTAGCCACTCTCATATGCACCTTCAGTCTCAAGAATTACACATTCCTTCTTGAGGGTTTGAGAGGAGGAGGTTGTTTCTATCATTTCAGCTAGGAAATCGGTGGAGGATTCATCCTTTCACCTTGTTATTCAAGATCAGTCTTCTAGGAGAATCATATTCCTATCTGGAATTCAGGCCATCATTTCACACCTCCATGTAGCAACAATTCCCCAAGGGATTGCACAGTCCAGTTTTGCAGATCTGAAGGAGGAAGGAAGTTTCCAATATTTCAGCTGGAAATATTGTGAGGGACCATGCCCTCACCTTGTATTCATTTTTTCCATAATTCTTGATCTGATTTGCATTATCTAGCATTAGGCTATAGAGCCTCCATCCCTGATAGTGTAGTTTTACTCTGTTGTTGTGTATACATCAGTTGCATCTATTGGATGAGGTTGGAGGAGACATATCTTAAGCTTCTAGCTTAAGGATCTAAAGGAGGGATCAACCCTCTATGCATTGAGTTGGTTGTGAATTATTGCAGCCATCATATCTTGAGCTCATGTAGTATATCTGCATACCCAATATCGATATAGTTGTAGGGCCTAAGAGGGTGATTTTCCAAGATTTTCAGATCTGGAAATCCTTTCTAGGTTATCTCGGGTATTCATCATAGAGCCCGAATCTGAAATCCCAACATCATCTAAGCTTCGGAACTGCCAAATCTACACTTCGATACTTTTTCGATAGTTGCAATCCCGACATCTGCAACAGGGACAATGCAATATTCCTTCTAGTAGTCCAACAGTTACACAATTCATCCTGTTGGAGGACTTTAGGGTCATTCTAGCCTTCTTCTTTGGCTTGATTGTCTCATATTTTGAGCACTTTTGTACTTGTATTACACCTCCTATATAATAAAATGTCTCAGCTATTCTATCCATTTATATGGTGTATTTAGATTATTTTTTCATTGCTGCAATTTTCAATTATTGTGTTCTCCCTTTCGGGATATTACATCTATGCTTGTTATGGAAAAACTCTTCCCAAGGTTTGATGATTGGCTTGAGAAGTGAAGGCTAGATTTTTGCATATTTCTCCAAATCTACTTCTATAATGGGTACTTCTACAGTTTCTTGTTTCAGATGGGAGTCTCAATGTTCTGAACAAAAATAGGTTCAAAATGATGTCTACTCTGATTTATCTCGTCTTTCTAGAATTGAGATTCAATCTGCAAAAACTTTATCTTGTCTTGTGCATTCTGCAAGCAAGTCTGAATGCCAGAAAGACTTTCCTTACTAACTTTTATCATTCTATAAATAGTGGAATGTATTAGAGTATTCAAAAACTCTAATATTCCATCAATTTTGGCCACTGTATCATAAAAAATAAAGGCTTAACAATCCTAGTGGAGGTTGTAGCAAAGCTAGAACCCCAGCGATTGAAGATTTCAAAAATGAAGAATACTAGTTGTGCATCAAACCATCATTGAATAGATAATGTAGACATAAATGTCTTTGGTATATGGGAACAAGTCAAATGTGACTATATATGTCTAGAGCAAGGCACATATGTCTCCTAGAAAAAACAACATACGGAGATTCAAAAGTTTTCCAATTACCTTAAATCATTTAGTAATGCCACTAAGAGAATTTCCTTCTTCAATCTTATGCATGAAATAGTTTGGATCGCTCGAGCAATTTCAAATTCACAACACACATAAGCGGAGCATACACCATTCAATGCCACGCTTTCAAATCAGGAAACCCTTCAAAACTTATTTAACACACCATAGTTTAACGTGTTCCACAACAAAAACCATGTGTCACTGATAGCTACAGATGGCGCTAAATATATAAAAAAATTATTTATATTTACAGTTGAGCAGAGTCGAGGAGAAGTGCACTATTGGAGTATTTGTAGGAGTATGGGACGATTGTGAAAGAGCCAGTGTATTGTTGCAAACTATGCGTATTTGAAATTGAAATTTTAGATTTCAAGTAATCTAGTCTCAGAATTCAAATTTTTGTTACTCACAGTCCGAAGGTTGTCCATCTAGTTGTTGTGCTGCACCAAATGGAATATATTTCTTAGAAATTAATGCATATGTCAAATTTGCACCAAAATTTGGTGTCAAAGAGGTTGCAAACATTGGATAAGAGGTGCCAAATGCTAGAGTGGAAGAAGCCAGGGTTGAGGGAGTCTTTGTGGCTCCAATGGTTCGAATTACCGTGGTAGGAGTGGTGTGAGGGCTGATGTAGTGCAGTTACCAATAGTCAACCCACTCGCATATAATCACGGACAACAAAACAACAAAAAATAGAGTCTCTTCATATTTAATCACGTAGACTATGTATCATTCAATGGTAACATTTCTTAGTGCTGCCAAAAAACGTATATGCAGGAGAGAGGCAATGTT
Source organism: Pinus albicaulis (assembly GCA_034641835.2). Lineage (NCBI taxonomy): Eukaryota > Viridiplantae > Streptophyta > Pinopsida > Pinales > Pinaceae > Pinus > Pinus albicaulis. The sequence goes on along the minus strand of JAXQQM020062229.1, from coordinate 13,583 downwards.
TGATTTCTCAATGTTCTTAACTATTAAGCTTCCATAGTAAATCCCATGTTAGGCCAAGTGTTAATGCCATGTATCAAAGACATCATAAGTAGACAAGTGTTACCGTTTTGCATTACAACATTGGAAGAGAGGACAAATATACGAGGATGTAAGAGCTAGAATGTACAATTATAAATTTGATAGACCACAGATGGGCATACAAAGAAATATCCGACTGTGTTTATGGAATTCTAGTGAAAAATATCACATAGACTGCATTCCTAAAAAATAAATTTTCAACCCACAAAATTTCTAGTTCAAACTAGCGAAAACACCATTAAATACCTTGAGATTCCAAGCCAAAGTTACTTGCTACATTAAATATATGCGATGTGTTTCTAGAAGAGTAAGTAACATCAGACACATAGGTAACATTTTCTACAACTGCAATAGAATTGATGGGTAGAGAAACAGTTGGATAGAAGAGTTATTAGCTCTAACAAGTTCAGAATGGTGGAATGAGAAATTCATTTCAACAAGGGTAGAGATTATAATTGTCATGGACATAGAAACCACAAAAATTAGTGATTGAGATTAGAGAAGGGAAAACATATGCCAACTCCATACCGATAGCAGGGTAGAAAATTTAACTCATAAATGCACAATGCGGAAGAAGCCTACGAAATGGTTGAGAAACCTACAGAGAAAGGCCACATATCATGGCTCTGATATCATGTCAAACACAAGTCTGTAATAGAGGGAAATAGGAAAGATAAGTGTGAGTTGTGTTTATTATTCACCACAATGATACATATGTATAATACATTGGAGTGGCCCCTGGTTTCACTTTCAAGGGTCTCGTGGACTCCTTTTGACTCTTCACCTTCCACACCAACCCTTAAAGGATTAGGCATCCAACAATGATGTTTTAAATTTTCAATCTTTGATAGGTGAAGAGGAGTATTCTACATCTCCAAAGGTTTTATAAAATCCTCTAATCAATTCATCCTCATCCTTAATCCTTAAATATTCTCATGTGTTAGATGCCAAGCTTGATTAAATTAGTGTCTTCAATGATTTTCATCCTATTGAAAACATATTCATTGATACCTATGATGATCGTTGTTAATATGCACTTGTTGATTTCACTAAGCCACCGCAATTTGATGATCCTCCTTTTGAAGGTGTTGGAGCGGGGTACACTTTTTGGTATCTTTTTGTATACGTTTTGTATATGCATGATGCGTCGATAGGTAACGAGGCTTTGGGGTCGGTCAAATTCCCTCTTTTGATGTAAAATGGTTTTAAGGGTAAACATTGGGCCTTAAACCATGGTTTGAGACCATAGTATCTACCCGCTAGATTGATATAAATAGATAGATCAAGTCTAAGGAAGTAGTCAATAATTATCGATGTTATTATCTGAATGTTTATGCATTTATAATACTTTTTTAAGGTTTTTAGTCTAGTTTGGGTAGAAAGGCTCTTGCTGGCTGTGTGCGGACTCCGCTGGCTATGTGCACGCAAGGGTAAAGTGTAAGGGAAAGTATGATGAACTAAATTGATCTAAATTAATACAAAGATTGATTTTGGAAGAAAGCATCAAGTTATCTATCTATGTTATATGTTTATTATTTCATCTTAAGTTCGTTTTAATTCTACTATGCTACTTGTATTTGCGCGAATTCATATGTTATTTATCCATGTGAAGTTATATTGATGGTTGAATGTGTGGATGAATATGCTTAATTAATTACACATTGGATAGATTTGGATCTTGTTCTATTACAATATATCTCCAACGAATTGATTTGTGATCATATATGTAATCTGATAAGTATTATTCTATAATTGTTCATATCAGTTAAGAACGGTATAAGTCTACAATCAATATGTTTAGGGCCACTACATTATTTTCTTCCACAGGCTCCATAAACTTGGTTCCAACTATTAGGTTTCTATGATTTAGCAGATTGGTAGACCAAATGCACAGGGTAACATCAGACCAGTCTTTGGATTCCTAGGACCTAGCCTTCCTAGACTCAAAGAGGGCTCTCTCTATTGTATGCAAAGGATGTGAGCTTGTTTGCTCTTAGGGTTTGATTTTAGGCTAGTTGTTAAGTGTAGGGTTTGTTTGATTGTTTTGGTTGGGTAAGATGGTCAAGTAGAATATATGGAATGAGTAAATATTCAATTCATTAGGCTATGGAGTCTATAAAATTAATGGGAAGTTCAACAATGGATCGGGGAGCATCACAGGGAAAATCTAGCATTGGTCAATGGATTTTCAAGGTTTATAGGAAATGTGATGGACATCAAGTTTGTGAACAAAGGTAGGGCAAAGGGAAATCAATAATCCTTTATCATAAACCTTTTTAAAAAGAAGGGACTTAAATACATAAGCATGAAGAAGCAATCAATAGACAGGGAAAACCAGTAACTCTTTGAATCAACTTAAGAAAATAAGCATTCAAGACAAACATTCCAATGAAATATAGAAGGCGAGAAACTCATTTAACTTCTAGTGATTTCACCTTCAAGGTTAGAAAACATTCAATATACACATATAAATTTAATCAAAGAATAGGGAACACCTAAACATCATTGATCATAGCTATGAAGATCTCCAAAACAATTATTCAAGCATGGACAAAGGGTATGATCGAAACATAGCCTCTTTGGCAGACCTAATTAATGGTACTTTCGAGCGAGACCTCAAGAACAGAATTTAGAGACATCAAACAAGCAGGGCTAGCCATAAATCATCTTTGATGCCTACAGTATTAAACCATTCATGAAATAAACAAGCTTAGGGGGTTGTAATGTCCCCAATTTTAGCCTCAAGCTAAAATGGAACATTATGGTTGCATCATTTTTATTTGTTGAATAAAAATGGGTAAAGTGACCCATTCATGTAATAAACAGGAATACAATCCCTTACAATGTGAAAATGGATCATCATGGAGTTGGATTTCACACCCTCATGTGTGAAAGAGGTTAAAATGCATATGTTTATGATTTCATGTCTATTCGGACATTGAGCATTCTTTGCTTTTTAGCAAGAATTGTCGGGAAAATTCTGTTTAGGATTTCCTCACTTTCTTGAGAGGCCTCTTGAAGGTTGGTTATTCATTCTCCACATCTCTTGGCTGAAGGCCAAAGCATCCTCCTCCAGGACAGTGTTATTGCTGCAGCAACATAATACTGTGTTGTAGGGTGTTGCAGTAGAGACTCCACAACACCTCTTCCATTGGTTGTTTTTCAGAGGGAGAGTCTCTCTTGCCTTTGGAGGATCAGTTTGGAAGCCTTGGAGCTTATTTGCAGATCTTGGCATCAGGCCAACTCATATTCTTGCCCCTACTGCGCATTTTTCTCCAGTAACTGCGTCATTTTCGTAGTGCATTTGCTACGGGGTTTTGAAGATTGATTGGAGGGTGAGATCTTAAGTGTGAGGATCAACCTTCCACTTTGGAGATCCATTGGAAAGGTTTTACTTCATATTCCTTATATTCTTCATCCTTATTCATTGAGTTCTAGATTTGAGCTGCAGCAGCTGCCCAGCAACTCCGGCATTTTTGCCATTTTGTATATTTCAGCTAGTCCCTTGGAGGATTGATGTATTTTTTCTTCTAAGGGTTAGAGCTTTGCTCCCCTATTTTATTTGAGACATATATTGTCATATTCATGTATTGACATCATTTTTAAGCAGTATTCTATCCTAGATTGCGTCCTCATAGCCTGGGTTTATGCAGAAATAGCAGTGTTCTTTCATATTCATGTACATGTATTATTGAGGCTTGTATTGCCTATATTGAGAGGTTGTTTCCTCAAGTCTTGTACTCTCTTTTTCTACTATACATTATTCTTGGCTATATGTTCATCTTCTTGTCTTACAGCACATAGAATAACGTTGTCTCTTCATGTATATGTTTGCATATTGTTGTAGCTCACTTTTGAGTGGGATCCTTCAATGAGCTCTATAGACAGAGTCTGAAAAGGGCCAGATGGCCTTCGGATCTCACACTTCCTTTAGAAGGTGACACATCTGGTAAATTCCCCTTTAGTCAATCTCTGGAATAGATTGTTGATTGCTGACATTCCTGAAAATGGGACATTACAGTGGTATCAGAGCATAATCTTGGCTCATCTTGTGGATCTTCGCCAAGATGCCATCTAAGAAGATGAAGGAGACTCCACTTTGTGGAGAAGAAGAAAGAAAAAAGAGATGAGCTAGCCAAGCTTCTCCCTAAATCCACCTAGGGCTTTCATGGGAGCCACAAGCAAAAGAGAAGGGAGATATTTGAAGAATCTCCACAAGGGTTTGAAGCAGAAACAAACTTTAGGGTTTCTGATGAGGAATGTGAGCATGCAGTCACATCCTTTGATGCACAACGCAGTCACATGTGCAGCTTTGTTATGAAGAGATGGGGAAAAGAAGGAGAGGTGATCAAGAGGAAAACTCTTGAATATTTTTAGAAGGAGTATGTGTCTCAAACTTCGGCTTTCAGAGATCATCTTACTTCATGGATTTTTTTTGCAAGTCTAAGGTGAAGGAAAGCCAACAACAAGATAGATCTATTCTATCTACTTTCATATTTTCACCTACAGGTTCAACCAAGCATGGGTAGAGGAGCTGAAGACCATGTTGCAGCAGCACAAAGTTTCCGAAGGAAATGCTATCAGATTTGCAGCGCTGCACTTGAGAGGTAAAACCTATGCATAGTGGATATTTGAATCATGTTCTTTAAAGGATGCAAATACTTCACTCTATTTCAGATTCATTGAAGCCATTTGGTAGGAGGAAATTTGAAACACATGCAGAGAAACAAACCAAAATCTTGCATGTGAAGGGAGGAAACATAAACTCAGATCCACTTCAGAACATTATTGAGAGGGCTGACATATTGCATCACACCTTGTTGGAGGCAAGGTATCCATCTCACATTCTTGCACAAGAGAGCATGGAGGTCTCTTTTTCAAAAGGAGATCAAATTTTGGAGGAGTTGGCCCTACATGTTGATGAGGAGGAGGGAAACTGCGCTGGTATAGCTAGAGTTGATCCAGTTCCTCATGTAGAGGTAAGAGGAGCTCTTGCTCCACATAGAGGGATTCTTTTGTCTTTACAAGAAATTCCCCAGGATCTCCCATGTAGAGATCAAGGCACAATTCATGATACATCTGTGCCATTGGTGATAGGGTGCAGAGCTATGGAGATAGAAGGAAGAGATAGGGAGGATGGTCAACATCAAGTGATGAGGAGCACACACCCTATCCATTTTATGAGGTTGATGCACCTAAGGTGATGATCGGATTATGCAGTGGAAGCATGGAGGGTTTTCTCCATTCATACATTCAGTCATCTCTTGATGATGGTGTCTCACTGCATGGAGACATTGCACTAAGGAGACCACTAGATCAGCAGAGGAGGTTGGATGCTCCACATTTGGGGCCTCACTCCTTGATTTTGAGAGGTGGAAAACTTGGGAGAGTTCAGCACAGCGCAGAGAGTTTGGGATAGACTCAAGGAGGAGGGAGAAACTCTCTCATTTTCAGCATCACCCACTCTCATCAGTCATACTGCGTTGACAGATGTTGCTGCAAGGATAGAGGATTGCATCTAAATGATGCAGGTTGACTACCCCATAGATTTGGTGAGAGAGATGATACTTTATTTGAGGAAGGACTCTTTCATGCATTGGAGTAGATGGAGGCCACTCATGCTTACTTGCCTAGGATTGGGAGATTCTTTGGAGGTGATAGTCTCTCATGGGAGGCTTATTTTTAGAGAGCGCCATTTCTATTTGAGCATGAGTAGATGCATGATGGGTATAGCAGCAACTTGGAGGATAAATTTGGCATGAGGGGATGTCAAGGTAGCAGACAACAGCGTGATGAAGCACCATATTGCAGAACACCAGCGCTATCTATGTGGAGGATTGATCCAGGATGGAGGACTCAGCTTCTGGTTGAGAGGTCCCAGGATCTTGATGCATGCATGATTTTGGATGGCCTTGATGGAGGTGGCAGATACTTAGTGGATCATATGATCATCTATCATCATGGTTGACTCTTCTTGACAAGAGTTTCTAGTCTCAAGGAGAACACTATTGCATGCAGCATATGAGGACTTCCTATCTATTCATTTGGATGCATACTTGCCTTGATATAAAAGTTTCCTTGGGAGGGAATTCAGCATGATCTACATCAGCATATGGATAGATGCAGAGCCCGATTGTTTTTTTGGAGAGGTTGGCATAGCCATTTCCTTACTCATTGGAGGAGATGGAGAGCATTCATGATGAGACATTTCAGCTCAAGGTCTCAAGTACATGGTAGATAAGGTACAATTTCACATTGTGTATTGTTATTCATCAGTATTTTTCACCTGTTGTTGATGACTAGATTCTGAGCTAAGTTTTCTAGAAGCTAATTTCCAAATTTGTCAAATTTGTCAGCTAGAAAACACCCATAAACATTTTGGCCCTCCTACCTTTTAAATCAGCCTATGATGAGGAAAAACTAATTTTCAAACCCTATCTAGTCTCAGTCATACAAAATTGTTCATCAGCTCCAAAGAGAATACTCCAAATCTGTCAAAAATCTCCCCTAAGTTAGGTAGTGGCGCTTTAGGCATTTCTCCCTTGGCAAACAATCCTACAGCCAAAAGAACCTTTGTCTAATATCAACCAGTCATAGATGACCTTCCTATTCTGCAAATAAAGCTTGATACACCCTTAAGTCGCGCCACTAACAACCCTTGATGTCTCAGCAGTGCATATGCCACAAGTCAAACTGATATTAGGTGGATTTATAGTGTTTCAATGTCTTTTTCAAAAGCAGAACTATACCAATGTTCTGGAAGACATTATTAAACTTAACATGAGAATACAACTGCTTCCCATGTGGTTTTGAGCCTGGGATGCAAGTACTAGTCAGAGAGGTAATTCAATGAACTCCTGAAAACACAGTAAAAAAGGTTGGTGACTAATGACTAGCAAGTATTACTTTGCAGATACAGGTCAGGGTTGCCTCTGGTTTCTAAAGATGCATAAGAGTATTTTAACAATAGAATACACATCTCAGAGCATGCCTCTCATGGAATATTGACAATTTTACACCTTATTACTTACTATGATATACCAAGCAGAGATGGGAATTAAAAGAAAAGATGACACAGTTTGAATAGAGAAATGAAATAGCATCATTGTGAAAAGCCTCCTCCAAACATGAGCAGAGGGTAGGGTGACTGTGTAAAACCTCCTCCAAACATGAGTAGAGGGTTGGGTCACTTGTTGTAAAACCTCCTCCAAACATGAGTAGAGGGTTGGGTCACTTGTTGTAAAACCTCCTCCAAACATGAGCAGATGGTTGGAAATATTTTGTTAAGGCCTCCTTAATTTAACAAGCAGAGGGTCAGGAACAGAGGTGTAGCCTCATTCAAAAAATCACAAGACTAAAAATGCTGCAAATGGCCTTGAAAACCTGTTTACACCTTCTTCTCCAATGGATGAAACCACTAACACAGCAGTGGTATTTCAAAGGATTGTTTAGATGGTTTCACTGTTTGAAGGATAGATTTGAGTGCAGTGGGAAACAATTGGATGATTATGAGTGGAAAAATGTTGTTAAGTAGATGGCCAAGCAGTGATGTTATGGTATTCAAAGAGGTTTTGTTTTTATTCTATCAAAGATCTCCTTCAAAGGAAATCTGAAGCTAAAGTGAACCAAATTTGGACATGCTCATCAAATGTGAGGAAAGGGGTATGAAAAAATGTCTCAAATTCAAAACAATTTTCAAAGAATCAAGCCATATCACTATCACAGACAAACACCTCTTATGGACATATGAACAAACCATGCCGTGGTATGTAATTACATTAAGAGTTTCCAAATACTTTTCTCCTTGATCAACAGGCATGAATCAATCCATTGGTAAGTTCAAACTAGGGTTTTACCCACAGTAAAAAAGAAATGTTATTGTAAGGGTGCATCTACAGTCCCTGATGTGACTTTGTGTAGTTTTCCTTTAAAAGACAGAGTTTCACCTTAATGAGAAACAGTGAAAGGATTTTTTGTTTCTTGAAGAAGCCTTTTTACTTCAACAAAAGTCATGACTTTGGTGTCAATCAAAAGCAGCCTCCACAACATTTAAAATCGAAATATGGGTCTGTGTAGTGTTTTAAAGGATATTTCTGTTTCATTATAACCGAAAAGCCTTTTCAAAATGCATCCAAAACCCTCACAAAGTAATTTAAAAAGTTTGTTGACTTTCTTTCATATAAAAGGTGGAGAGACCGTTGGCCAAGTCTCATTTTGCAAATTCAAAATGCATAAAACTTTCCCCAAAGCTGCCCACTAGAGAAACGAGGAACTTCGAGAAAATTTCAGAGTTTTTGAGGCTTAAAGCCTACGCAGCGCACCTAGAAAAGCGTGCGGCGCGCCTGGGAGAGAAAATACATAGCCTTTACATTGTTGCGCGGTGCGCCTACAGCGGCTGTCACCAATCGCCCGAACAACCGACTCGACTGCCTTTCCATTGTGCGGCACTCTTTTTTGTGAACGTGCCGCTCACCCAAAGGTCTTCTAAAAAGCTCTAAAATCTCCCCAAACGATCAACCAAGGCTTGTGAAAAATATTTGAGGTATTTTTCATCACCTCATGGTAAATTTTGATTTTTGAAAGGGGTGTTTCGCTATGTTTTTCCCTGAGAAGAAACAGCTGTCTTAAAACCACTTCATCATATAAAAAACATGAGATAGGTAGTGTTAAGGAGACAAAGTTCTTGTCAAAGCTGAAGAAACTTTTCTTATGTTTGTAGATCTCAAATTAACTTGGACAGTGTCTTAACAGTGGCCTTAAGGGTAGTTTGTCAGTTAAAAAGCACCAGAGAGAGACAGTGATTAGAGGGTAGGGATTTTGAGCAAACTCAAAGGTTTTTGTTGCTGTGATTGTCACACACCATTACAGTGATAGGTAGGGTGTGTTTTTTATCAGTTTAAAGGGCCTTAAATGTTTTTGAGAACAGTGAAAACCATACACAAATTACAAGATAGAAATACACAGTGGTAGAGGTCTCCAATCAATTTGAAGAGTGTCCTAAAAAGTGTTAAAACAAGAGAAGATTTTGTTTAAAACTCAAAAGGGAAAATTGTGGTCATAGTCTGAAGGCTTTGACATTTTAAAAGTGTCCTCTCTGTATGGTGAAAAAACAAACTCTGTGCAGCCTCCATAATTCCAAAAACAGAGTGATTGAAAGGTTTCTCAAGACAACTCAAGGGTGTTTTGTCTACCTTTGTATAGAAACAATGAACAACGAAAGAATATTGTTTGAGAAAAAGGTGTCATTATCAACACAAAATATCCTTGTTCAAACAAGAAACCACAAACACCTCTTTTCAAGACTTTGCCCAAGCACAGTGATAAGTTGATTTTGTTTCATTTGACAAATACTTGTTGTTTGGAATCAAAGAGGATTAAACAGTGACTTATAAGGAGGACAGGGTGTGTTCTTGAGAAGCCATTTCAAAGACCATTTGAGACAACTTTTTTTTGTCAGTCAGAAAAGAGTATTCAAACAAAAATGCCTCCTAGGAAAGACAGTAGAAGTGGCCTTCACAGGAGTTTTGAGCCTATTTCAACTGAAGAGGTAAATTCTCATCCATCAGTCTTGTTTAACTTTCATGAAGTTGGATGTCTAGAGTTTTGTCAAAGGGTGAAGGAGGTGAAAAGCTATTCCCCCTTGACACATCTTTGTGCTTTGAGATTTCAAGGGAAACACTTTCATCTGGTATGCTTGGATTTCAAGTTTTCTCCTAGATCCATTTCCAAGGCCACCAAAATCCCTTATGTTGGAGAAAAGTGGTTTAAACAGAGCCACCTAGACTTAGAACAATACAAACCCTTTTTAAAGCCTGAGCATAGAGATACATGTCCATCCATCTTTCCCTTCTCATATCTGTTGACTAGTTATGCTCCCCTCATGAAGATAATCATGAAATACTTCACTTGCGAGGGAAGATTCTCCCGGGTCTATGCTTACCATGTCCGGTTGCTCATGCATTTCACAAGAGCCAAATTATTAAATCTCCCTTTCTTCCTCCATAGAAGTATTGAAAAAATGGCTTCCACTGTTCAGAAAAAACCTCCTTCTCAGTAGTCTGCTTGCCTTTTCCATCATTCCCTCATCAAGGTTATCATTCTTCATCAGCTTGAGAAGAATGAAATCTCTTGGGAAACTTTCATTACACATCCAGATTTTTCCAATGTTCCTTCATTCCATACATCTCCTTCACTTTCCACTCACCATCCTTCGCCTTCTTCAAGCAAGCCCATTCCAAAGAAGCTCAAATTTCCCATTGAACAAGAAGAAGAGCATGATGAGGAAGAATAGCATGATGATGGAGAAGAGCATGATGAGGAGGAAGAGCCTGATGAGGAAGGACAGCATGATGAAGAGGAGGAACAGCATGATGAAGAAGGGCAACATGATGAAGAGGAGGAACAACATGATGAAGAGGAGGAACATCATGATGAAGAAGGGCAGCAAGGGGAACAAGAGCATGATGATGAGCAGCAAAATGAAGATGAACAGCAGCAGCATGATGATGAAAATAAGTAGCATGCTGATGAACAGTAGCATGATGAAGCAGGGCAGCAAGGGGAAGAAGGGCAGCAAAGTGAAAAAGATCATAGTGAGGAAGGGAAGCAAAGTGAGGAGCATCACAGTGATAATATGCAGCAAATTGAGGAAGAGCAGCGCCATGAACAAAATCAAAACAGTGGAAAAAATGATGAGGAGAGTAACAAGGGAAAAGAGCCAATAGAGCATGTGCTAGCTGCCTCTCCTAGGCAAGGGGCCATGCTTTCTTCTCCAAAAGTGGCCAAGCCCCGGACATCAAGGAAAAGTGTGCCTAAAACTATAACTCCAAATGTTACTAGGGCCCTCCGAAGCAAGGGGAAATTGCCCAAGCAGCCCATTGTCGATTTACCCAAGAGGAGGAAGACCAAGAGAGCCACCCAAAGCAAGGGAAAGGAGAAAGAAGAAAGAAGCCATGGAAAGGAGAGGGACTTCGACATAATTCAAATCCAAAGTGATGATAGCGACAATGAGGCCCGAATCCTAGAGACTCTCTTGATCAATAGAGAAAAACAAATTGATGCTTTGAGGGCAGATCTAGAGAGGGCTAGAAACTTCAATCACGTTTTTCAAACACAAAATAAACAGATGAGTGTCCACATGGCGGTGTATGAGACACGGGCCATCAAATACAAAAAAGAGGCCTCCAAGGCACAAGTTAAACTGGAAGAACTCATGGGTGAGTTTGATGATAGCAAAGAAGAATATCAGCCCATGAGAAAGAGGCCAAGAACCATGGGACTTAGAGAGCCCTTGAGAAACAAAAGGAGGAAGAAGTTGCCCTTCTCCAATATATTCATCTCACTACTTTGTTCACCCAAGAGATAGAGAAAAATCGAGAAGCATAGCTCGAGAGGGTGAATGATCACTTGGAAAATAAGTTGGAGAAGGCCAATAGATATTTGGACCTTCAAAGGAGGATGGTCGGGCACTATAAGAAAACTCAATCAGTTCGCTCGGCGGAAATTGAAGGCCACATAGGAAAAACTAAAGGAAGCTCAAAGGAGGCGCTCGTCACCAAAATTGAAGAAAGACACTACAAAGCTCCAAATTTTGGCCTCAGCTTCACAGCATGTTTCTGAAAACCCTTGAGGTTCATGCTCGCCAAAATTGGGTGAAATTCAACAAGTTTTGTTTTTTTGTCATTTTTAGGTTTTTGGCTAAACCTCATGGGCATCGCCATTTATGTTTGGGGCATCCTAAAAGGATGAAAATTGTATAATTGGATGCCATAATTTTAGGGTCATATACTCAGCGATTTTCAGATCATTTGAAGATGATTTGCTCCCCCAAAATGGCGAAAAACACTCACTTTTTCTACACTCTGCCCCGTTTATCAGCAAGGTCTATTTTTTGGGTTTTTACACACAATTCATTATTTTATGGACTTATAGTGATCATTTTGGAGAGTAATTACCATTTTCATAAAATATACATTCATAGCTTTCCAACGAGCCATCACGAGCCTCGTTTCGACATTGAGAAGGCATCCAAAAGCTGTCTGCAAGACAGAGGACTTTATGCTGATATATTTCTTAAGTATTTTTGAGAAAAATACACTTTTCTGAAGTGGATTTTCCTAATGTGTGTTTAGCTATTTTTGGGCATGATTAGTTATGAAAATTCAATATATTTTCCTTTTTTAGCATTTTTGAGATATTTTATTAGATATTTTGTGCCTTGGGCTTTGCAAAGCCTCAAGGACAAAATCAGATATTTTCGATGGGCCAATGAGATTGCAAGTTGCACTAGGAGGTTTTCCCTCATCTTGGCCTATATATTCCAAGAGAATTCATTGTAAACAAGGCTAAAATTGATGAATAGAAGCAATATATGGCTATACAAGCTTGGAAGAAACACTTGTCTCATGCATTGGATAGTTTCTTGAATGTTTTTGGATGATGAAGGAGGTCTGTTGTTGGATTCCTTGACTTGGTAAAATGGTATAGTGTCCCTCTCTGTTATGCTTCTTAGTTTTCATTCATATTCCATGTTCTTGCTTGCTATAAGACAGTAGAGAATATATTTGAGACATGCCCTTGGAGGCACCTCAAATTTCCTGTTTCTTTATAGCTTCTATGTTTTCTTCCTTCTTAGTCATATCAAAGAATCCTTGATTGCTATTTGATAACTGAAGAACTTGTTTGCTTGTTTCATTTATGGTTTTATGCATGCTAAGTATGATTCATAGTATGCCCTGCTTACTCATGGCTAGTCATAGTTCCACCTCTGAAACTTTTCTTTGATTGTTTGATTGTCATTTGTTGAACCAAGGAGGTCTTCTACTGATCTTGCCCTTTGCCTAAAACTATGAAATCTTTCTTTCAAAGTGCCCAATAACTTGAAATACTATGCTTAGGTGTTTCCTCATAGTGATTTGAGTTTTTTGTTTGTCTTAAATGTATTTCCTCAAAGTCTGATAGCAATTTCCCAAAGTTAGAGAGTCATATATCTCTATGTATTGCTTGAATGTTTATTTCTATGCATTGATCAGTTTATAGTTACATTTCTCATGATTAATGGTTAGCCCTACCATGTTTATGTCAGCTATTAAACTATTTATGTTTGAAATCCTTTGTTCTTCACAAATTTAATGTCCATCTCACTCCATTTTACCCAAAGATCCATTTTACCTCGAATCAAATCGGCCCTTCAACAACCTTGTATCACCATCTGAAAGCTTTCTTGACCTTTTCGACCCCATAGCCCAGTTAATCTGACATCTTTTTACCTATCTTAGTCTTTGATCAGTTTATCCCTCACAAACCTAAAAACCAAAAACAAAAACCTACTTCATAACTAGCCTAAAATAAAAAACACAAGAAGCAAACACACAGATATCCCTTACACAATTAGAGAGAGCCCTCTCTGAGTCCAGGAAGGCTAGGTCCTTGCTCTCCAAAGATTGGTTTGATGTTACACTATCATTTGGCTTGCCAATCAGCCAAATCACTAGACCCTAACACGA
>JAXQQM020090699.1:0-36754 GCA_034641835.2 Pinus albicaulis | reverse complement strand
AGCCTATTTTTCCCCATTTGGAATATTACATTAGGTTATGCAATAAACCAACATAGTGCAATATCTCTTTCCATGATATTTCATCATGCTTATCATAATCATTATCAATACCATATCAATGAGGTAACCTTATATAAGAGATCCAACAGGCCTTATGCATGTCAAGAGTCAAGAGTAACATTTACTAGAGTCAAAATTAGGATCTCAAAACAATAGATGCTAGCCAAACATCAAGTTATGCCACTATATCCAAGATCAACAATAAGTAGATTTCAAGAATATCCTCATGATCAAAAATTTTAATACCAAGTGCACCATAGGAAACATAAGTCCAAGTCACTTTCATATGCATGCATGAGCCATTTTCAAGGGATACATTCTCAACATACCATAGGGCTTACCTTGCCATCCGATGTTATATCTGAAACATAACATTATACCATGCATACCTTATAGTATTCAGATACCTGTGCACCTTCACATAGGTAGCACGGAAAATTTTAAGGATGGATGTTTATCTTAAAGTTTAAAAACTTGGCGAATCTTAGTAGTCCCCAATATGTGATTTGTAAAATATTTGATGTTATTTTTGTAAAAAAATTTAGTTTTTTAATAATTTTATATTAGTATATATCATTTTTTGGCGATTTTTAGGGTAAAATATTTTTATATTTTAAAATTTGGGCGAATCAATTTTTAAAAAAAATGGGAAATGACGAATCTTTTTTTTGGAAATAGCATGGAAAATTAGCCCACTTGCGAATATTAGCCCCTAAAATTTTCCATGATAGGTAGCTTGTCACCTTTTTCATCAGGTGCCTTGTTACCATTTCTACATCTAGCTTTTCTTTCCTGAATTTCAAAATATCCTCTAGAGGGATCCACTCATCACATCTCATCAAGGAGGATATAAATATCCAGGTACTCAAATATACATGCAGGAGGCATAAACAATGATAAAACAATAATCATAATAGATGGATCTATAAGTCTAAACAAAATACAAAAAATAAACATCAATATTCTAGGAGTACTTATCATCAATGATAGGTGATCCTCTCCCTCTTGAACCAGCCTTCAAGAGCCATCCATAGACCACATAAAAGTGTTTCCTTCAATCAAATTTATCAGTAACTAGGTCATCTAGGGCTTCATCAAATAAATCTCAAGTGCTTGAGCATATAAATCATGTTAGGGTTGCATACATCAAATCTTAATCCTTTACCATAAACTAAGGTTTCTCTCAAACCCTCACTATCAAATCCTTATCCACTAACTACCTAGGGTTTTCTTCATACTCTAGAATTCTTTTTCAGTTTATACCATCCTCTTCTTGCTTCCATAAAAGGTGTCTCCATGGGGATGATATCCATGGCTTTTCTTCATCCCAACTCTGATTCCATGTTAATTTTTCATAGGTCTGCATTGATCTTTGCTTTTATAGTTGCATTTCTTTATTAACACATTAAGTTCACCCCATATCATTATTTTATTATTCATATTTACGCTATTAACCATCAACATATGCAACTATGTAGAAATAACAATAAAATTATCATATATGCAGCAGAACATAAAGAAACGTAGGAATAAAATCATCCACACATATAGACACAAGGATTGGTCTGAGACTAGGGAAAAACCCACTATGGGGAAAACCCTTGAAAATTATTCTTCTCATATAGTCATCAAATGATTCAAAAAACATGAGTACAATGATCCATATATCCATATCTTCATTAGGTAGTAAAACAACTATCACATGCATAATATGACCTTAAACATAATTCTATTGAAGTAACTTGATTTTGAGAACTGAAATGAACTGACACTAGTTGTACATACTGATGAACACTGTTAATACTAAGTAAAAATTGTAGATAAATATTTGCAGTGGAAATATATAGAACATATTTATAGATCTGCAGATCTACAACATTAACAAACCCTGGATAAAACTGATCATTGAAACTCACCGAAAAACTATTGTCCAGTCCTAGATCTGAATCCATGACACTTTCAAAACTGACAGCAAGCATATGCATGAGCATCGAAGATTGATCAAGTTCATATCTGCTTAGAAACCTTTAGCCACACCCACAGGATGTTATTCCCATGGCTATAGCTCTCTAGTCGCTAGCAGGACACTATCTGTCTACGGCTCTGGCCCGGATAAGAATGATTTGGCCTTAAAAGCCTAGCCACTACCTTTCCATGTTCTGACTATGGCTATGGCACCTTGGCCGCTACCTTTCCATGTTGTGTCGATGGCTTTGGAATGATTTCACTAGTTTTGTGCCTATGGCTATGGCCTATAAGCCATAGATCTGAGTTGTCCAAAGTGAAATTTGGCAGTGGTTGCATAATTTTAACACTTTCAACTGACCAACAAGGGATAAACTTGGTAACATGTGGCCCAATTAGAATTCTCCACATGGCAAGTATGACATCGTAGTGATGAAAAAAATTAGTTTCATAATGAACCTTAGATCCTAGGCATTTGGATTTGGTCCCATGGAGTTATCAAAGGTTGGACCATTCATCCCAAAGGGGTTACATGGCTCGTATTGAAAGGCATCCAAAAGAATTGAGAACAAGGTGAAGACATGGCCTTCATGGCTACTGTGAGGAAATGTGGTTTGAGTGTTTTCAGTGTCAAAAATCTATAGAGTATGTCGATAAGAAAAATATTTTGATCAGTTTGAGAGTTTTTTTGATTGGTTCATTTTAGTTTGACATGGACAATGTCGAGAACACAATTCTTTTAATTATTTTGATAGTTGTATTGATTGGTTCGTTCTAATTCGACATGGACAATTTCTATGGAAGAACTTTATTCATTATGTGGATAGTGCCGAGGGAATAAATTTGTTGATTGGTTTGATGTGGACAATGCCAACGACATATCTCTGTTTATTTGTTTGGCATGGAAAGTGTTGAGGGCATAGATTTGTTCGACGTGGAAAAATGTTGAGGGAACAAATTTATTGATTAGTTTGACATGGATAGTGTCGAGGGAACAACTCTATTGATTTGATCAATATGTAAAATGCAGAGGTCACATCTCTTTTGATTGGTTCAACATGGACAGTGTCATGGTCACAACTTTATTGACTAGTTCAGCCTCGGTGTGAAATGGAGAGCACCGAGAAGCACTATTTGTTGATTGGTTGTTGGGATTTGACATGGGAAGGTCCTCCAAGTTAATTAAAATAAACTTGATTGTTTCATCATACATGAGGTATTTAGTAACATAATTTTTTAGTGAATAGTTGGTTCCTCTTGAGGTCAAGAGTTTGAACTCGGCGAAAGGTTGATTATTTTATTATTTTTTATTTATTCAATGAAGGTCCATTTTATCAAACATTTAAGCCAACCAAAGGTAACCATTTTGTAGAACGACTACCGAATTTTGTGCATTTTGTAGAACACACACAGGGAAGAACCATTTTGTAGAAAATTTATTTTTTTCTAATATTTTGTGGGATAAATTGAGCGCAAATTGATTTTGAAAATGGATTATTGGTCGGATTTCTTTGTAATTTGATAAGGGTATCGTGAAATAGTTTTTGATATCAAGGAGCTCATGGTTATTGGAAATATGAGCATAAGAATAGATTTTTAACATAAGGAAAGTTGATTTGGTTATGATTTGAGCTTGTGAATTCAATTTGAAATATTGTGAAAAGTGGTCCACACTAGGTTGAAGAAGGAGGTGGGTGCCTCCACTAAGGTTGGTTCCTTAATCGTGTTGTTTCCTACATCATCAGAGGTTGGTGACACAATCATATTGTTTCCTACAGTAAGTAAATGCTTGCATCATTTTGAGGTTGGTGACTTAATTAGGTGTTTCCTAAAGCGATTGGAGCTTGAATTTTCAAGGGATGATATCTCCTTCTAGATGGTATCAATCATTTTAAATTTAATATTGAAGACAAGAAGATTTGTGTTTTTCTCCCATAGTGGTTTCCATGTAAAATTTGGTGTTCTTATGTGTTGATGTGATCGTGGACTCTTGATGCATAGTTTTCTTTATTATTATGATGCACAATATTTTCTAATGCATTGTTATACATTCAACTATTGATAAAATGGTTTTGAAATGATGAATTTTCCATTACATTGATTCACCCCCTCCCTCTCTTAGTGTGATATTTGGTGTAACAAATGACATGAAAAAAATTACCAAAATAGTAAGTCAAGTTCTGTGCCATGTATACCACATCATTGTAAACAAATAAGTCATCAAAAAACTCTACTGTAAATTATGACACTCATCAAAATTGTTGTATGTAAATTTCCTTCTTCCAAGCTTCATAATCCATGCATGTTGAATTCAAAACTTATATTTATTTATGTATTCATTATTAAACTCTTCATCTTACTAATACTACTAGATCATAACTTCAGCCCATTTCCCTTTCATAAGCTTAAGATACTTTCTTGCTCCATCAAGCCCCTCTTCCATCTTGGATTTACTTTTTAAGAAGAAAGAAAAAATATATTAAAAATTAAGAAGTTTATTTTTGAATATCCAAGTTCTTAGCATAATCCAAACTGAATTTTTAGTTTAAAAACCAAGAAATTTCCAACAAAAAATATTAATAAATGGTATACTAGGTTTGTGTCATAATTTGTAAAAATTTCAATGATTACCTATGAAGATCAATTTTCAGTCTAAGGAGAATTTTTGCAAAGTTGAACATGTCCTATTGATTTCTTGTGAATAAGCTCAAAGATTACTATACATATATTTGTAAAAAAATATTCTATTTCCGGCTAAGAAGACAATGCTATATTTTTAAGTATCCATGAAGTTCATTTCTAATAAAAATAGAGGTGAAAGAAGGCTAAAACCATCATCTACTGTGACAAAGCCTAGTACCATTCAATATTTCTCCAATATCAGTCCATTATTGATACAATATCATTAGTATTCACTTCAAGAAAAGAAGAATTCAAAATGGTTCCAATGTCACTCCAATATTTCTCCAAGATCACCACTATCCATTTCAAACAAAGGAGAATTCAAGAATGCTCAAGGACCAATCCCCATTGTTTCTATAAAGGCACAGGATCATCAATATCCATCCCATGAAAAGGCGAATCATATGTGTACATGTCAGCAAACACAAAGCTATATCATTAATACACCAATGAAGTGTTGAAATATCAAAGTTGAAGATAAAAAATAACGCAAAGCCTACAACAACATTTATTCCGTGGAATTGAAAGTTTGAAAGATATTTTAATGCTTAAAAATCTTGTTAAATATCTAAAGTTAAAAATTCAAGTGATAATACCTTCACATTCCTATTCTTTTTACTCTAGACTTGTCCTAAGATTTTGGTAGTATTAGAATCCTAAATTTTTCAAATTTGATTTATCAATACAATAAACCTTGTCTTAATAAATGCTAAGGCCATTGATTAATTACTTTAGTAAAAAATAAAACCTAACTTTATAAGATACATATCCTATTTATCATTACTTATCATGTCAACCTTATCTCCTCTAATCATTCCATAAACACACCATTTATACTCTTAATATACATCATTATCACTCCCATACCCCATTACCATGGAAAAGATATCTTAATGTGCTAATGACATGAATCCTTCAAGTCAAAAAAAATGTATCACATGGGAAAATAGTTATGTTTCCTTATGATAAAACTCACTATGTTTTATATTGTTCCAAAAACTATGTTTTATCACTAAATTTTAAACACTCACTCCTTTACCACCTTAGAAATCTACATTCTTGCCAATTTCATATCACCCCGAACATATATTGTTTGAATTCAATTTTCAAAAAGCCAAAACCTGGTGACTTATATTTTTTGTTGACCACGTGGGAAATGGAAACAAGATTAAGGTACACACTTACAAATATAGTGAACACTGAAATACACATCACTCTAGGTATGCTATGTTCAGACACATTAAGAGGGAAATTTCGCTATAAGGAAAAGACCCTCTAGCGGATTTTTTTGAGGAACCCCTTATAAAAATAGCCCAAACATTTATTTGCGGTGGAGGTTACTAGAGGAGGTTGGTGGGCGGAGGTTTTTACATATGTTTTTTTTTTCGGTGCATTTATCATCCTAAACCGCACTGGTGCATATAAAAATTTGGCACACCGGGACACCGTGCACTCAGTACAAACCTGCTTGGTGAGTCTCATTACTGTAGCACATCCATGCTCTACAAAGATTGTGCACCAGTTCATCCTAAAACCCTGTGCCAAAACTGAAATAGCCAGGTAAAATTTTAAGAAACTGCACCGATGCACCTATAAAACCCACGCACCAGAAAAACATTAAAAAAAAAATTACAGCCAAAAATCTGCATTTTTCACTCAGTGCTCTAGAGATCTCAAGAACCGGTGCAAATTTACCTTGTGTGAGGCACCCTGCCATCGGTGCTCCCATTTCATGCACTACTGTTGTCCATTGCCCACCATCTCCATTTCTAATTTTGCATAATGGTGGGAAAATTTAGTTTACAAATTCTACAGCCAATATGCCTCCTCAATGGCCAAATGTATAGGTATTTTACTTATTTTTCCATAATTAAACCTTTTAGCAAATTACTTTTCTAAAATAGCTTAAAACTCACCTTATTTAAAAATAAATAAATAAAATTCCCCGCGCGGTGTGCTCGAGCCGTTTGGCTCGCACCGGTTTGCGATGTTGCCTATAAATTTATAGGTCACACCACAACTGGTGCTAATGGTATCTGCACCATTTCCGGGGCGGTACCGAAATGATGCAACACAATTTTTTAAAATTAAAAAAATTGCAGTATGGTCGGTTATCCAGCCACATCGTTGACCACGTCGAATTGCGGGAATGCGGTGCGTTGACAGAAATATTCACCCCATTGCAAGTAAATTTTTCAGCGCACCCCCCCCCCCCCTGAACTTGACATATTCAATGGTGCATTCATGTAAAATACCGTGCCATTGAATATGTAGTGATGTCAGGAGGGCAGTGCGCTTCCTAAACTATAAGCCTCGGGGCGTATAGTTTGGTCAGCACACTGCCCTCCCGACACTGGTACATAGTCAACAGTGTGGTCTGTTATACCACCATACCATTGACCTTGTAACAATGCCAGGAGGGAAGTGTGTTGAAAATTTTCAGGCGCACTGCCTCTGGTGCACACCAAAAAAAGACGCATCTTTACCAGTGCATACCTGTTTTTGTGGCGCACCGACTGTTTTTTTTTTGTTTTTCAAATAAAATTATATTTATATATTCGTAAATACATGTCTCATTTAATAAAAAAAATTTATTTAATATGTCAATCATTCAGCAACGTTAAAGGAGAGAAGAGAGGGAACAACAGCAACAACAGGTGGACCAGTATAACATGGTTCGCCTATGGGAGCCACGAAAGAGGGAGAGAGATACGTACCCTCGCCTATTAAAGAAGGCACCCAGGGGCTCCTAAGGGATATAGGTTTCCTCAATTTCTATGAGGAGGCCACATCCCTAAAGGGCCATGGTGGGCTTTTGCAATAGCTTATCCGCAGGTGGAAAGCCCACCTACAGGTATTTCAGGTTAGTCCTAACCAATGGTTTGTGCCCACTAAAGAAGACATTTATTTCATTAATGGCCTATCGAGGAGAGGGGTGGATTTTCCCTCGTTCCCAGAGATCCCCATTGCCTATGCAACAGGGAGTTATTTGGTGTACTCCCAGAGATACAGTAGCGTGGATATACTGTCTCCTGTATATTTTCAGGTCTCTAGAGGTCAGTTACGTATTGCTTCATTTGGTGGAGAGAAGGTGAGGTGCCTCTCACTACTGATTTCGACCATTGCACACCATACCAACGACGAGCAACACATTAGTTACCCACTTCTATTTTATGTTGATTCTTTATTACAGGAATCACGACTTGTGAGGTGGTCTTCCATTTTTTTACAGCAGTTTTGTACAACTTTAGATAGATTTCGTGCTTAAGCATAAGGGAGGGTGAACTTCCATTTTGCTTCAGAGCTATTTTGTTTATTTTTTGAGAGCTTTCCAGAGACGAGGCCTACTTTTGTTTGGTAGCCTCATAGGTCGATGCTGCATGTGCAGATGTAGATGTAGGGACAGATGATGCCCAAGAGGGCCAAGTCATAGTTTTCTGTGAGGATATCACATGATGCACTGGAGTTGCTAGCTAGTGTTGATGATAATCCCTTCATTCTTGTTACACAGTAATTTGTCACCGTCCCTGCAATTCCCCATCCTGCACATTGGAGGGCTTATTCCATGAACTGTGAGCAGTGACATGACCTGAAACCACTTTCATGGCATCCCCCTTGACAAGGACAATCATTCCCCTAAAGACAATTTCCTATGAAAAGCCCTAAAAATAGCCTTTTTAGCATTGGCGCGACTATCCAATTCATCCCTCATGCCAATGGGGGAAATCCACCAAAGAGGGCGCACCAGCTGGCACACTGTCCCAGTGTTGTACCCGCGCCAGGCTTATTAAGTAGTTTTTTTTTTAAATAAATGGTAGAAGATTGACTTCAACCAATTCCTGAACTGGTATATAAATTGAGTTGGGAGGTTTGGCTCCGGATCTCCATGTAGAGGAAGTGGTTTTCCTCCTCTCATGGAAGCTTCCTTGAGGATAGGGCCAATCCCATGATTATAGGGATCCCAACTCCCCTTCCACCATCTATATAAGCTTGTCATTTTCCCTTTGCAAGCTAGCCTGAATAGAGATGAATCAATTGTAAGGAGATTATCGTCAGACAACCGAAGAGAGAGAGACTTGTCCTTTTCCCGACGAGCTTTACCAAGATGTACTCCTCTGTCGACCGGCCGAAGGAAGATCCAGCATCAGAGCTCAGGTTGTATATTTTTTTGTTTTGATTAATAATAAATGACTTCGATTATGGTTCCACTCAGATGTTCATGTTTCATGTTACAAGTTGTATCTTCTCTGACTGATACATAATTTCATGTATTAGGTTTTACGCTTGTTTGTTTTTTTCTCTTCTTGTACGTGCAGGTGTTCGATCGCATCGAGCGGGAGAATTGTGATATGCCAAAGCAAGGGATGGGAGCGCCATCTCCTCCACAAACAACAGCAGTGTATGACTTAAGGTAGGTCTCCTGTCGCATCTTGGTATTCTTGCAATTAGGAACTTGCGTCTTAGCGTGACACAGTTGTTGCTAGATCCGATCTAGGCTAGTAGGGATCACCTTTGTCCGTAGAGGGGATTTACCTATTTTTACACAACAATTTGTCACCGTCCCTGCCATTCCCCATCTCGCACATTGGAGGGCTCATTCCATGACCTGTGAGCAGAGACAAGACTTGAAAATACTTTCATTACATCCCTCTGAAGATGAGCTTTAATTGCCCTGAAGACATCTCCCTGCAAAAAACCCTAAAAATAGCTCTTTTTCCATTGGCGCAATTCCACATTTCAGCCCTCGCGCTAAGGGGGAAAATCCTCCAAAGAGGGCGCGCCAATTGGCGCTCTGTCATAGAGCCGCACCCGCGCCAACCATATTAAGATGTGTTTTTTAAAAACAAAAGGCGGAAGTTTCATCCTAACAAATTCCTGGACTGATTTCTATCTTGAGTTGGGAGGTTTGGCTACAGATTTCCATAGAGAGGAAGTGGTTTGCCACCTCTCATGGAAGCTTCCTTGATGATAGGGCTAATCCCATAATTATAGGGATCCCAAATCCCCTTCCTCCTTCTATAAAAGCTTGCTCTTCTCCATGGCAAGCTAATCTCCAAGTTCCCAAGAGCTTTTACATCCTTATGCTGCAAGAGCCTTCTTGATTCCCTTAAGGCCAAATCCAAGCAAGGAGACTATTGCCAAGTATCTAGAGAGAGAGGCTTGTCCCGTCCCTGACAAGATTTATCGAGACATGTTGTGCTGATGACCCGCTAAAGGAGAGTGCTGCGTCGAAGCTATGGTTGTATTCTTCTTTTGACTTTTTAATGATAAGAGACTATCGGTTATGGTTCCACTCTTGTTCTTGATCATGTTCATGAGTTATGTCCTCTTCGACTGACATATAGTTGTATGTACTGAATTTTATGCTTGCATTTGTGTCGTTTCTTGCATGTGCAGGTGTCCGATCACGGAGATCGTGAGGATTGTGATCTACCAGGGCGAAGGAACGGGAGCACGACCTCTTCTACAAATGATAGCGTTGGATTCCAAGTAAGCCTTCCTCGCAAGTCGGTTTATTTGCAATTAGGAACCTCCACTGTAGCGTGTTTGATTGTTGCTAGACCCGATCTGGGCTAGTAGGGATCGCCTCTGTCCGCAGAGGGGATTTACCTCCTCAACAATTTGGCGACTCCGCTGGGGACTCAGCTTGCTGTTTGATTTGTAAACTATAGATGGAGCCTGAAGCACAGCCAGATAGCCTTCGAAACGCTTTTGCTCTGCATTAGCGGAGTAGATCAACGCTGCTTCAGTCAATCTCCAGTTTGGTTTATGGACTGAACAACTTGAAGTTTTGTCTTCTCTTTCCAGTCAGTTTCTTGGTCTTGCTTGCTTGGTCAGCTCTTTGGACTGGTTTTTCCTATTTGTTTGGCTTTGTTTTAGCCTTGTCATCACTTTTCTGTGTCTGAGATTGCTTGTTTTTTATTTTTCCATAGTAAACTCGACTGGCGCGCTTTTCAGTGTGAAAGTCGCGCCCACTGGCGCAGGTTGCCTGTGTATCACCCGCGCCATTGCCTTTCTAGCACTAATTTCAAGCTCACAGTCACGCCAATCCTGTGAGCTATTAGGGTTTGCTATGTTTCATGCTTTCTGAGACTAACTTGTGATTTTGATCTTGTTTTTTCGGCTGTTTGAGTGCATTGGAGCTGAATTTGACTGATTGTAACCTCCATCCTTTGGTTGTTTGCCTATTTCTTTTGATTTTGCATTTGAGCCCTAGGGCATCTAGGTGCCTTTGTGAGTCGAGCCTCCCTTGGGAGTTTTTGGTTTTCATTCGTTCAGTCGACTTTGGGATTGCTTCCTTGCATTCGTTTGACAGTTGTCTATCATTTTATTGCATTTTTGAGTGACTGATTTCGCTTTCATTTGAATTTCGCTTTGCTTCATTTTGGGCCTAGATTACATGGCTCATTAGTGTCTTTGGGACTTTTCTTGGTTTTGAGAGACTTTTGGATGATTTGAGATCTGACTATTTGTGCCATTGAGTGAAACTTGCCTGTTTTTGCTCTCTTAATATCATTTCTCTAGCTATCAAAAATTGAAAATTAAAAGAAAAGAAATCTCTTTTTCTTTTGGTTGATTAGTGAAAATTAAAATCTTTTCAGCGTTATTAGTAATTAGTAACTTTGAAGAAAAATTTTTAGTTTCATTAGCTGCATTAGAGATATCGCTAATTGTCTTCTGATCATTTTGTTTATGTAAAAATCTCTCAACTCTTCTGTAGCTAGCTTTCATCGAACGAAATGATGTACTGTGGCATGTAATTTTTCATTTAGGAGATTTTTGAGACAGCACATTGGTTAGGGCCTGAAAACTGAAACGTAATTGAAGATCAAATTTAAAATTTACTCAATTTACACTAAGGCAGCATTGAAATCTAACGAAACACATTTAGAGGTCTAGGCTAGAGACGTGTTCCGGCATCTTTAAACCAGCTGTCGTTCTCCTTTTGGCTTTAGACAGCGCTAGTACGGACTTGTGCTCCCCGTACCGTCGTGTATATAAAGGGAGACCCCTCTAGGTTTCAATCCTTTATCCATAGGAAGCCGAGTCTGTCGCCCTATACCCGTGATACACCAGACACAGCATTCGGGGAGATTTCCTGCACGTACGAAAATTCCTTGGTTGATTTCTCTTTCATTATTGAAACCAAGGTGTATATTGCAGTTCACGGTTATTTGGTACACCCTTTTGCCTAGTATTCCTGAGTAGTCATTTTGATCCTATCTGACTCCCTAAATTTGAAAGGATCACCAAGCACTTGTCCTTTCACGCTTGTGTCAAATATGAAAGAGACAGAGTCACCTTTTCGACCGTTTCTTGACTCTTAAAACATGAAACGGTGAAGTTTCTTATTTTTTCAATGTGGTAAAAAATTAATCACCCACGATCACACGCCCTGTTAGATTTTGCTTGTTGACCGTTTGATCGTGTGTCTTGTCTCTTTTTCAGCCCGTGTGTGTGTTTGATCTTTTTATCTTGTCGTTTCTGCCACAGTGGAGGAACCCTCGGTTTCATCTACTGGTAGTCCTTATACAGACGATTCATCAGAGGTTTCCCAATCCTCTGCTAAACCACAGTAGCCCATTGTTTCCGAGTTTCCTGACGGGGGACCGGTTCTTTCTGAGAAACCCTTTGGGGGACCAGTTGAGTTCGATTGGCCCTTTTCTGACCCTGTGTCTGAATTGAGATTAGGAGCTGATTTCCTTTCTCTTACATCGGGTTCGCCTTTTATAGCTGTTTTTTTTCCTCCTAGTCCTCGCCGTCTATTGCGAGATCTAGCGGCAGGCTCAAACATGGGTGATTCTGGTGAGGAAATCCCAACGTCTGGTGAAGACTATCAGCTCTTCCCACGAAGATTATTTTCAGGAGACAACTCTGAAATAGTTGTCATGTCAACGTCCAGTCCCTCATTACCATTGGGGTACAGGTCTTTGGGTCAGATTATTTCCACCGCTGCCTATATGGGAGTGTCTGCTCCTTCTGCAAGGCTAGCTGCTCCTTCACTGGGGGTGTCTCCTCAGACGCCCGTTACTTCTGTACCCGTTCGACCCACTGTCTGTGTGGCCACCTCTACACCCGTTGTCACGGCACCCTCCGCCAGGGCTATGCCATCTCCTGAAGACATTTATTTAGCGACTGCTATACCGGAGAACATCTCTCCGGAGGAGTATCGGTTGTCCCTGCAACAGCCGAACCCCGAGGTTGGACCATCCTCCCAAGATCCTAACCACTCTTACTTTTCGCACTATGCACAGGATGGTACACCCGTGTATGCTTTTCTAGGTCAGTATGATGAGCACGGGGAAATTTTGCGTCTACCCACTCCTGAGGCTTACCTTCATGCTCAAGGTTTACCCTATAACCAGGCTTAAAACCCGCAAGGGAAACCTTTCCAAGGCCAACCTTCGGGCCAACCTGGCTATCCTTATGACCCACAGGGGCAGCCCATGCAAGGCTATCCTGCAGGCCAGCAAGGGCCATAGTACGGTCCGCAAGGATAGTATTACAGCCCTTCCAGTCAACCTGTGCAGCCACAGCCGGGGTACCAACCGGGACCGGTCTATGGTCCTGGGGGGAAAATCCAGCCTTCTCAACCTATGCAACCATAGTATCCTGTTGTTTCTAACGTTGCATATTAGCCAAGACCATCCTATGGTTCTGCTCTAGGTCAAACCAGTTACCAGCAACCACCTAGCCCTATTCCTCCACCAGGCCAACCGACCCATCCAGTACAGCCTGTTGTTCCGCCTTCAGGCCAACCGGCCCATCCAGTACAACCTAGGGCTCCTTTACAGCTAGGTCAACCTGCTCAACCGGCACAACCTGTCTATCCGGGTCAACCTATTCACCCAGGGCAACCCTCTCAGCCGAGTCAACCTGTTCACTCAGGGCAGCCCGCTCATTCCATTAACCCTGCCCAGCAGCCGATTCATTCGATGCCGCAGCCAAATCAACAGTTGCACCCTACTTATCAGGCTCCGCAGGGTTCCACCTATTAGTAGCCGACTCATCCTCAGGGCGGTTATTATCCTCATGGTCAATCTCAATCGAATTATAATCAGCCCCGAGGCGCTCAGTATTATCCTCCTCCACCCGGTTCTACCTATGCTCAGCAGCCAAATCCAAATGCTGCTTACACTGGGCCGACACATAATCAGGGTCCGTACTCTGGTTATCAAGCCCCACACACTGGTTACCAGTAGCCAAATCAGTCTGGTTATACGAACTATGCCCCCTACGGTCAGAATCCTATGGAACAGAACCCATGGGGGCAAGGATATTCGCAACCTTTGTGGAGTACAAGTACCGGTCCTCATCCCGGGCCTGGCATGCCAGTCAATCCACCATTACCATTCCTGGCCACCTTGGAGTTGCCGGATGTTTCAAAACTGACCAATGATCCGATTTTTCATAATCCGTATTGGCCTCCGATTCCTAACAAGATACCAGGTGATTTCCCCAAGTTTGAGGGTAAAGCTGGGGAGGACCCCCAAGCGCATGTGATGACGTATCATCTTTGGTGTTCGTCTAACTCTTGGGTCGATGATCCAATTCATCTGTGCCTCTTCCAACGCACTTTGACTAGAGCTGCTGCTAAGTGGTACATCGAGTTATCCCATGGCATCTTCCAAGATTTCAATTCCTTAGCCATGGCTTTTCTGACGCACTTTCAGTTACCGGTTCGCTATGAAGCCGGGACGCACCTCCTGACTTCTCTAAAACAGGATAAAGCCACTCACATTTCTGATCACATTCATGAGTGGTGGCGCTGTCGTAGGCTGATCAAGTTTCATATACCTGATCAGATACTGACTTACTGGTTCACTACCTCCTTCGTGAATAAAATCGCCCAAGATATTGCGATGGGAGCGTGTGTGACGGAGGAACAAGCCATTGCGCGTGCCCAATATCTAGATCTTGTATATTCTCAGTCCGGCATGCTTTATGATATCTTGCCCGATGCCCCATGGTCCAGAACCTCTAAGGCTCCACCTACCCCTGCGGTGGATGGTGTCATTGGTTCTGTGTCTCAGAGTTCGAAGAAATCTTCGAATGGGAAGCAGAAGTCTAATTCTTCCAACAATACTCCTGCTCATCCCGCCCCGTCAGATTCTGGAAAAACCATGGAGGTGAACGCCATTCAGGCCAATCCTACGGAGAAAGCCTCCAAAGGGAAAAAGAAGGGCAAAGTTAAATCTAAATCCGATGCCCCAAAGCTAGAATCCAAATCTCATACTGAGGATGGTTCTCAACGTAAACCGAAGTACCCCTACCTCATTTGTGAAGGAGACCATTATACTAAAGATTTTCCACGATGATCCGAAGTTAGTCAACTTCTCAAAGGCTCCAAAGGGTCTCCGACAGTTATAAAAGAGCCATTCCCGTCTCAGCAGACCCAGATGGTTGAACAGCCGTCACCATCTGCACCATTTGGGTCTCAAGTTTTTATGATGAATGGTGCTGCACCTATCTCTGTCGCTACGCGTTCTAACGATTACAACGAATCTTGGAAGGCACCCAGGAAGGCAGTTGCAGATGGACCACCTCCCCCACCTGTCTCTGGTTCGTTGGAAATCGAGAAGCCTACTCCTGAACCTATTGTGAAGCCACCTTCTAAAGGTGTTCTTCGAAGATCTTCTTATAATCCGAATGCTCGTGCCGCTCAACACTACATTATTGTTGAGGATTCAGCACAGGCGCCTTCTACTATGTCCGAACTAGAATTTCTTCAAAGTTGTCCTTCACAACGGAAGGCTTTATTGTCCGCAATCAGTGGCATCGATCCCACCGATTCGAGTCTTCTCACCTTCGATTTAGAGAATTTCACCCCCCGACTTCCACATCAGATTGCTCTTGTTATTCAAGTCGGGATCAACGGTCTGAAAATCCATAGGGCCATTGTAGATGAAGGTACTTCTACCTGCGTCATGTCATCCGCTTGCTGGAAGGCCATTGGCTCTCCAGCCCTTTCGTCCTCTCCCAATTCCCTCGAGGCATTTGATGATCGGGAATCCAAACCCCTGGGTGTTCTCAAGAGTTTAGCGATCACTTTACAGGGGAATACTGTCAACATAGAAGTAGAAGTAGTCGATGCCAGGCTCAACTACAATATAATTCTCGACTGCAACTGGACTCATGCCATGCTATGCGTGCCATCCACCGTTTTTCGACTTCTTAAGTTCCCTCATGAGGGAAAAATCATCACGGTGGATCAGTTGTCCTTCTTCACCTCCACCTCTGAGAACAACGTACCATACGTGGATCAAATCTAAAATCCCCCTGACAGTGTAGGACCCGGTCTCTTCAAAGACCCCATTCTCATGGGTATCTTTCCCGCACCACCACCGCACACCGCTCAAGTTAACATGATTTCCAGGTCTGATGACCCCTGGCTCATCCCTACGCCTGAGCATGTGTTTGAGTTTGGAGAATCAATGCCCTTGACTCCAGTAGAGATTAGCTACTGTGAAATTGTTGCTACATCTAATCCTCCACCTCCTCAGCATGCTCCTTTGAGCATGGCTCTAGAAGTCTACTCTCAATCCCCCTGGCTTGGTCAGGCCGATTCACCTGATCCTCTCAAAGAGACTTTTCCTTCCAATTAAGCCATCATTGAAACTATGTCTCTCGAGGAGCTGCCTTGGGGCGATGGACATCATCGCTCCTCTTTTATGCCTAGCTTGGGGGCAATGTCAGATTGTCTAGAGCGTTATGCATCCCAGGTTCCTACTCCTCCTCTCCAAACGCCCATCTTGACACACGAGGTTTTTTCAGAGGGAAACTTGAGTAATATGACTCAAACCATCCCGAACAACATCTCCATTAAACCGGGGATCGTTGAGAATATACACGTGGGAGTGACTTGTTCTCCTGATGAGATTCAAGTCTATACTGATATTTTTAAAGAATTCATAGATTTGTTCACCTAGTCCTACGAGGAAATGCCTGAGATTGATCCCAGTATCGTAGTGCATGAGATTCCAACCTACCCTGGTGCAAAGCCCGTACGCCAACGCTTACACCCCATGCATCCTCGTAAAGCCATTGCAATTAAGGCAGAAGTTGAAAAACTTCTGAACGCGGGCTTTATTTATCCCATCCCCCTCACAGAATGGGTTTCCAACACTATCCCTGTTGATAAAAAGCAGGGTACTATTAGGGTCTGTGTTGATTACCGCGACATCAATCGTGCATGTCCAAAAGATAACTATCCCACTCCGTTCATAGATCAGATCATCGACGAATGTGCCGGAAGTGAGATTTATTCCTTGATGGACGGTTTCTCAGGTTATAGTCAGATCAATATTGCACCTGAGGATCAACACAAGACTACATTCATCTATCCGTGGGGTACTTTGACGTATAAAAATCTCTCGTTCGGCTTGAAGAATGCTGGGGCCAAGTTTCAGCGTGTGATGTCTTACGCTTTCCATGACATTCGCCACATTGTTCAGCCTTATCTGGACGACTTGCCAGCTCACTCAGCTAGGCGAGAGGATCACCCTTAACACCTCCGCCAGATTTTTCTTCGCTGTAGGCGCTACAATATTAGGCTCAATCCTCATAAATGCGTCTTCTGCGTGGATTCTGGCCGTCTTTTGGGATTCATAGTCTCCAAAGACGGAATTCTCCTTGACCCTTTAAAGGTCGATGCTATCATCAACCTCCCATCACCCTCCTCATTATATCAGTTACAGATTATGTAGGGAAAAGCGAACTTCCTTCAACGCTTTATCCCGAACTACGCTGAGGTGGCCAAAGGATTCACGTGCCTATTAAAGTAGAATGTTCCCTTCCATTGGGATGAAATTGCTCAACAATCCTTTGAGAAGCTGAAGACGTTACTCGTTAATGCTCCTTTGCTTCGTCCTCTAGATTATCGCTGCAATTTCACTTTGTATCTCGCCGCCGCGTTTAGCACCATTGCTATGGTTCTAGTGTAGGATGATGATGATGGTAATGAACATGTCGATTATTATCTATCGTGAAACCTTCTTGATACAGAAACGTGTTATGCTCATGTCAAGAAGTTGGCATTAGCCGCAGTACACGTTGTGCAGCGTTTTCGCCATTACATCCTGTTGCGTACGATAATAGTGGTTTCGGATTGCAACCCCATGACATATATTCTCTCTAGAAAATTGCTGGGGGGTAAATACTCCAAATGGATCATTATCCTGCAAGAGTTTGACTTAGAGTTCACTACCGCTAAGTCGACGAAATCACTTGTTTTCGCAGATCTTATATGCTCGCTCCCGACAGAATCCACTCCTTCACTTTCCGAGGATCATATCTCGGACGAAACTCTTTTCCTCATCAGTACTCACGACCCTTGGTATGGTGACATAATCGTGTATCTTCAGACCTCCACATTTCAGTCTGAGTTGACTAAAGATGCCTGACGTCGGATTCGGCATCAGTCTCAACCCTACCATATCATAGGAGATACCTTATTCCATGTTGGAGTAGATTCAGTGCTCCGTCGGTGCCTAACCTTGGAAGAGGCTAAAAGGGTCCTTAATGACTACCACAGTGGCGCTTGTGGTGGACATATGTCCAGATATGCTACTGCTCAGAAAATTCTGCGAGCAGGTTACTTCTGGCCGTCCATATTCAAAGACTGTATCGTTGCAGTCCGTAAATGTCACGCGTGCCAGGTGTTTCAGCGCAAGATGCGCATGCCGCCTCTCCCTTTCCATCCTGTTATTACTGTCGGCCCTTTTGTGAAATGGGGCATGGATTTTATGACGTGTAACCCTCACTCAACCGGGGGGCATGCGTATATAATTTTCGTTGTCGACTACTTCACCAAGTGGGCCGAAGCGATGCCTACACTAGCTGCCGATGGTAAGACAACTGCCCAATTCATATTCAACCATATCATTGCACGTTTTGGAGTCCCGCAAGCCATCGTTACTGAACACATTACTCATTTTCGAGATTATATGATGGCCAAGCTGACTTCAAAGTTGGGCTTACATCACGATAGCTCAATGCCGTATTACCCTCAGGCGAATGGCCAGGTTGAAGCAGTGAACAAGGTTCTGGTCACTATGCTTCAATGAACAGTTGGTATCCACAAATCCAATTGGCACCTCCAACTATTCTCAGCTCTATGGGCATACCGAACGTCTGCAAAGAGTGCAACTGGATTCACACCATTTCAATTGGTATATGGTCTGGAAGCAACCCTTCCGGTTGAATGTGAGATTCCTTCATTGAAATTAGCTGTAGAACTTCTACCCGAAACTTCTACTGAGGAAGAGTGTCTTTTGTATCTGGAACGGTTAGATGAAACTCGCCACTTAGCTGCTTTAGTCATTGAAGCACAAAAGAGGCGGGTCAAAGCTCACTTTGATCAATCTGTTTCTCCATGTTCCTTTATCGAAGGAGACCTCGTCCTCCTATATGATCAAGCGCATGACAAGCTTGGGGCCGGTAAGTTCCAACCTATGTGGCATGGGCCCTACATAGTAAAACGTGTTTTGAAGAACGGGGCTTATGAGCTTATAGATTATGAAGGAGTTCCGCTGGCTCAGCCCAGAAATGGGCTTTACCTCAAAAAATACTACGCCTAAAGTGATTTTTGGTGTGGTGTGTGTACATAAGTGTGTGTTTTTCATTTGTGTGCATGTATGGTGTGGTTTGCAATGTAAACATCTTTCTACTGATCGGGTTTTCCCTGATTGTGCAGATGTCCATTTATCCGTTTGTTGGTTTTGTGGATGGTGCCTCCCGCAGTACCAGGAATCTGTCTTCCGCAGCCTGGGTAATCTACGATCCTGCTGGTGAGTTGGTCAATCTGCAAGGTGTGTGTATGGGATGTACTAAAAATAACATCGCGGAATATAGTGTTGTATTAGAATTATTAACCGAGGCTGTAAAACTTGGTATCTGTGAATTACTTGTGTATCTGGACTCACAACTTGTAGTATTACAGCTTAATGGTCATTATTCAGTAAGAAACCCATCCATTTTACGTCTATATCTGCGTATTCGTTTACTGGAAAGAAACTTTGACTATATTACATATCAACATATACCCAGGCATATGAATACATTAACAGATGCAGTAGCTAATTTGGTGTTAGATAAACATTTGCGCAATTTGTAAAACAACATAACATGAAAAAGAAAGATCCATCCACAAATAGATATGTATATATATATCGAAATGTTTACATGGTGTGCATCGCATAGAATAAAAAAATATATATGTTCATCTTAATACATCCGGAGACGACATGTCTCTCAAAAAATATGCATGATAAAAGTCCTAAGAGTCTAATCTGCATGGTGCTCATGATAACAAGTGACTGCATGCACTAAGCATCTCAGAATTCGATGGAGGTGATTTGGCACTCCCACCGTGTGTCTCTGATACGCCATCGGTACATCCGCCAGCCAGGCGTAGTCTGGGATCCCTCGGGCAATGCCCTCGAGATTCTGGATTAACTCCCCCCCCTCTGCACCCTCTGCTTGAGGATCAGGTGCGGGAAGAGTCCTCCGTGCGATAGGAGACATACCGGCTAGTCTCTCTGGACCCACGTCTGCATACATATAAATTTTTTTAGGAAGAACATGTATTAACAAAAAATCATAAAACATAAAAATCAAAAAGAGAAGGGGTCATACCCAACTCCTCGTCCCAATCATCTCCCTCTGGCAGTGGGAGATCTGGATCACCAGTGAAATCGGTTCCTGCATATGGCCAGTCTTCCACTATGATTAACTGACATCGCAACCACCCAAAAAACTCCAGCCTCCAGGACATCTGTTGGCCCCCTCCAGCTCTGGGCATCAGTGCTGCCCAGTGAGCCATTCTTGGCTCTCATGGAATCAGCTTAGCTACTATGGCCCCTTGGCCCTGGAAGATTGGTAATCGTTCCAAGATGAACAATACCAGGATGGAACCGTAACCAGACTGTTTCATTTTGGCTTGCTTGCATTTCGTGAGCTGTCTTTTCATGTTTATCATCACTGTTGTGGCCCAGTCAAACAATATGGGAGTCATACACTCTGAGGCTAGCAAAATTTGGGCCTTTTTTGACTCATGCGGTGCCTGCGACCTCGCATCCCGCATGATGGTATGCAGCACCACTCTCAGTGCCAGATCAGGAATGGTGTGAATGTCTACTTTCCCACTTCCGGATCCCAGTTGTGCCCCTCGGCACACTCGTGCCATCACTTGCTCCATCTCATCACCAGACGGTATGCTCCCTGTCAATATGGGCACCGGACCTTTGTGCGATAGTCTGGTTATGAAGTACACGTCAGCAACCTCTAGTTCTAACACTTGATCCCGCAGCTTGAATACTTGTTCATCTGCGTCCCACATATTGATCAAGTACTGTAGAAGCTTAGGCTGAGCTCGTAAACAAGGTGTTAGGAAGAACCTTTTTAGCCCACAGTTCCTGAGGGCATTCATGCAAGTTTCATTCTCCATGGCTTGTTCATCCTCTTCACCGGGCTCCCTCTCTTTCCACTCAATCACCATTTTGCTCGGTTTCCTACATCAACATGGTCACAAACCCTTAATTAGATCTCTGTTGAGCTTCAAAATTCATCCAAATTAATTAAAATCTCAAATTTTTAGGTGAAAATTGGGGTTTTGCCGCTGGCGCGGCTATTTCCTGAACAATCGCACCAGCTGGCACGAGCCCTTTGCATATAAAAGCCCATTGGCGCGGGTCCGTGCTTGATACCTGCGCTAATGAGCGGAGCCCTAAAAATTTAAAAATTTGCCACAGAAATCTAATGCATGATGGAAAACTATTAAAAAACAGATTGAAATGGAGTACAAAGAAGCGCCTCTTACCTGGAACTGACGGAACTCTGAATGGTAGCCTGGATCAGTCGTAATCACTGTCAGAAGTTTGCACACCAAAATGGACCACTGCTGCTCTTCGGTGAGGTAAATAGTAAAAAGTAATTCTATTTTTACCATTTGACATATTTATAACTTTTTTGAACTCAAAGTAGGTTTTGAAAGTTATTTTTCTGAATATTTTAATATATTTGTGTCGAAAATTGGTTTTACACTTGCTTTTTGTGCAGCAACAGGTCTTTTGCGCAACTTAGACGATGAAACGAGTTGTATTTTATACTTTTTTGGACTCGGTAAATACACGAAAAAGTCACTCTGGAATCATCTTTCAGCTCTTTTCTAACTCTCTAAACATGAAAAGATTACCGAGGCCCTTGTTGTTTTGATCTCGTTAAAGTGGACGCGAATCGAAATCTACCCAGTATACGTTTACCCCTTTTTTGAGCTGGGACAAATTATTTACGAAAAAGGAATACCCTAGCCTATCGTGACTAGGAGGTTTTCTCGGATATTGTTTTCTACCTTTTCAGGTCCGAGGAACTATCTACAAAAGGGACCGCTGGAGTTTACTTTTCTGTTGTCTTTTCAAACTCTCTAAACATGAAAAGACGCCGAGTTCACCCTTTGTCAGAGTCGTTAAACCCTAATGACATTGGATTCAGTCGAAATGACATTATTCGAGTCGCTCCTTCCTAGGGCTCGTTAAATGTACTAGGATGGATTCGCCCGAAGGGCGGACTTATATTGCAAGCATATGCTATCCCCTTCAAGCTTGTTATAAAAAATAATTGGGGTACTCGCCAGAAATGGTGGGGAAAAAATGGAACCAGCATCGTTGTCATGTCGGCAGTATGTCGCTCTTGAACATGGCACTTATCTGCATTTGTGTCGGGTTGGGGACATCTCATCTCATTTTTCACTTTGCCTCTGTGGGTTTGGATAATCCCTTTTGACCTCTCATCTGTTCTTTGCCTCATTTCCATGACCTCTAATCCGTTGATGTAAAATACTGCCAACTCCACTGTCGTGTCATTTATATGTTCAAGAGAAGTTGACCTCTGCAAATTATCAACCTCCTTCTGATTCTCATTTGATCCTGATTAAAAAAAACATCATGTTCCTCTATCTTGTGTCGATGATGTGCGAAACATTATGGCCCACCTTCGATCAAGATCACTTCCTGTCGACTTCAACTCATTATCCGGGAAGATGATTTAGAGACTCCCTTTTGGTGCCTTGGAGCCTGCATGCCTCAATGGAAGGTTCTTTGCATTCGACGTGAGGTTTTCATCATTGGCCTCCGATCGAGTGATTCTACGGGTGTCCGACACCATCTCATTGATTCACATATCGTATATTGTACCTATAGTACCTTGAGGGCCATTTTCATTATTGGTGGTTCCTCTCGCGTCTGTTAACAGCTTTCATCATTGGCTAGTAATCAGACGTTGTTCTTGCATGTTCGACTTCAGCTCATATATTTGCATGCTTGAACTTGTACTTTGTTCGGGTCGAGATGGAGCGCAAGACCCTGGATTGTGTCTGTTGTAATTTAGGCTGCGATATTGTGGATTATTATGATTATTTACATGACTCACTGATTGGATGGCTGCGACCATACCTGAGTCTATTTATCGATCCTCACTGGATGGCTGCGTCCACGCCTTGGATCTATATTCCTGTATACTCTGTTATGGATGGATGCGCCCATACCACGCATATATATCATGTATCTGAGATATCAGTTGTACTTCGCTCCGCAGGTTTTCCGATGGCAGTGTTTTCAGTCGGCATGTTCTCGTAAATAATTTCACCCCTCTCTCTCTCTCGGGCCTCACGCTTTAGGGGGCATCTGTTACACAACAATTTGTCACCATCCCTGCCATTCCCCATCTCGCACATTAGAGGGCTCATTCCGTGACCTGTGAGCAGAGACAAGACTTGAAAATACTTTCATTACATCCCTCTGAAGATGAGCTTTAATTGCCCTGAAGACATCTCCCTGCAAAAAACCCTAAAAATAACTCTTTTTCCATTGGCACGGTTCCACAGTTCAGCCCTCGTGCCAAGGGGGAAAATCCTCCAAAGAAGGCGCGCCAATCTGCGCTCTGTCATAGAGCCGCACCCACGCCAACCATATGTCAGCATACCAAGATGAATTTAGAAAATAATCTTTAATAATTGGAGTTAAAAACTTCTCCTGTTCATCTAATGCATTACACATATTTATATCAAGAGCTTGGAAATTAGATTCAGCCATAAGTTTTGCTAGTCATTGACCCTTTATGAGCTTAGTGGGTTTTATTTCTAGGTCCAATATGTCTTTCACCACTGAATAAGGCACAAATGTTATGATGTGGGAATGTAGAATGTAAACTCTGAAGTATTTTAATTCTTTGACTAAGGCAAAGGCTTGTTTTTCCATTATGTTGTACTTTAGAGGTGCATCTCTTAATGCCTTGCTGAAAAATGCGATGGGCTGCTCTTTTCCATTCAAGTTTTTCTGTAATAGGATAGCAACTATTGTGTGTTCTGATGTGAATGAAAAGATAATGAAATCCTTTGAAAAATCAGGACCGATAAGAATTGGTGTTTTGGTGAGTGCTTGTTTTACCAGGTCAAATGACTTCTTTGCTTCTAAGGTCCATTTAACTCCTTCTTCCTTTTTAAGCATGTTTGTTATGTTCCTAAGGAGTTCAGCTAGGTTGGGTATGAACCTTCTCAAGAAATTAATATTTCCAATGAAGGATTGAAGTTCCTTGATGTTTCTGGGATGGCTGATTTGCAATATGCCATCAATCCTTTTTGGGTCTATCCTTATGCCTTCTTCTGATATGATATGCCCACGAATTTTACCTTATTGGACACCAAACAATGTTTTCTTTGGGTTTAAGGACAATCCAAATTTTCTACATTTTTCAAAGACTTTTCTCAAATGTATTTGGTGTTCTTCATCTGTTTTAGAATAAACAGTTATATCATCAAGGTAAATTATAATGAAGTAACCTATTTCTTCCGAAAATGAAATATCCATGGCTCTCTGAAATGTGGCACCGGCATTCATCAAACCAAAAGGCATTTTCAAATACCTGAAAGTACCCCAAGGTGTAATAAAATCCGTTTTGAGTTGATCAGCAGGATGTACCAAAATTTGATTGTAACCTGAGAAGCCATCTAGAAAAGAAATTCTTTTGGAACCAACTACCTTTTGTAAAATATGATCCATTTTGGGCAAAGGATAGTTGTCCTCCAGTGAGGCTTTGTTTAAGTTTCTAAAATCAATACAAAGCCTTATCTCTCCTGTTTTCTTCCTAACTGACACAAGATTAGACACCCACTCTGAGTATCTAACAAGGACAATAATTCCAGCCTCATACATTTTTATGATTTCTTTCTCTACCAGAGGTAACTGAATAGGGTTGATTCTGCACAATTTTTGTTTAAAAGGTTTTTGATTTTCTTTGAGGGGTATCTTATGCTGAATTATTTATGTATCATATGATTTCAGATATTCATAGCTCCATGCAAAAACATCAAAAAATTCCTTAAAGAGCTCAATGTATTTTAGTTTAATGTGATCAAGCAATGTTTTAGATATTTTGATTATTTTGGGCTTTTTCTCACTGCCTATATTTTATTCTTCCACTTCAGATTCTATGGGTTCCATTTTTGGCTTTTTGGCCACATCATTCAAGTCAAATAGTTATTCTAAAGGGACCAGTCCTTTTGGCAAGCTTTGGTATTTAGATTGCAGCACTTCTAAGTCTTCATTTTCTAAATCCATGCTATTCTCTATTTTATGATTGGGTTCATAGGTTAACAGATTTATTTCAGCACTCTTGGGAGACTCTTCTTCTTCAATAAGTGGGTTTTCTTCAATAGGACAATATTTATCATAATTTGAATTTGAGCTTGATGCTTAAAATTCATTTTTGGACTGTAGGAAGTCTTTTATTTGTTTATCTCCCTCAAAAACTTGCCAGTATTTTTCATTATCTGGGACAGATGGTCTAAATTTGACTTGGGTGGTGCATTGCTTAGTTTCGTAAGGTGTAAGACAAGTTCTAGCAGCAAAGGCTAAACCTTTGGCAAGGACATTTTGGTTTCTTGGGACAAAGATAAGTTGGAATTCATCAAAATTTCTTAACAAGTCCATGGAATCATCTCTATAGGCTCTAAGTCTGGGATGATTAGCATTATATTCCACATTTACTTGCCTAATAATCAACTCAAAATCCCCATGAACTTTTATCCTTTTGGCCCCTAATTTTTTCAATAAATTCAGGCCTAAAAGGAGAGCTTCATACTCAGCTATATTGTTTGTACATTGAAAATTCAATTTAAAGGAATGCCTCTCAGCATGATTGTTTTCAGTTTTGTGTATCCATATGCCTGCTCCTGCATCATTTTAGTGCAAGACCCATCAAAATTCATGTTCCAAAGAGGACTGTTTTCAGATTTGAGATTTATTTCATTGATGTCCTCTTTGTCTTCTTTATCATTCTATTCTGTACAAGGGTCTGCACTATATTCTCTTGACTTTTGTTCCTCAATTTTTTCAATGTTTTGAGGTTTTACTTCTTGATTTTCATGATCTGTGTTATTTTTATGACTGTTTTGAACCTCAAGACCTCTAATCTATTTGCTGTGAATTTCTAAATCAGCAGACTGTTTTTTAATCTCCTCTTTGTTTTCCTCTTCATTAATGGCTGTAGCTATGTTTGAAGATGAAGTGATCACAACATTTGATGTTTTTTCACTGATTAGTTCTTGCTCTTTTGGAATATCATCATTAAAAAGAATGAAAGAGTCAAGGTCTGTGTGGATGGCATAGAAAGAATAATTCTCTGGTCTTTCTTAGTTACTCACCATGTATTTCATGTGTGTTTCCCTATAGAGTCTTCTAGGTTGACTAAAGATAGGGATGGTGGCATAAGTCATATCCATCTGCATTGTGCCTTGTAACTTAGCACCCCATGATCTTGAAAGGAGCATGCCATATTTTTGGGGTATATCAGCCACTACAATGTCCATTACTAAACTCTTGGCTAGTATTTGGGCTAAGTTAACACACAGATCCTTTATCAAGCCTAGGCATCTCACCCTACTTGAATCAAAGGAATATAAATCTTTGTAGGGTCTAGTTACCTCTAAGCATAATCTTCCATTATAACCTTAGGCATGAGGTTGTGTGATGATCCTGAGTCAAGCATGGAATTGTGCAAGATATTTTCATGAATGTTTAAGCTGATGTAGAATGGAGGGGTGG
Organism: Pinus albicaulis; assembly: GCA_034641835.2. Lineage (NCBI taxonomy): Eukaryota > Viridiplantae > Streptophyta > Pinopsida > Pinales > Pinaceae > Pinus > Pinus albicaulis. The sequence goes on along the minus strand of JAXQQM020090699.1, from coordinate 9,950 downwards.
TTCCTTCTTGAAATTTTCCTTCAATTTTTGGTCCAAAAATGAGCTCTGGGGTATCATCATTCAAGTTAACTGTGTCATGAATATCCTCTATGTTTAAAGCCTTCAAAATATGACCTCTATATAAATTTTGAGTGACTAGCTCAGTGAGTGGGACATAGATTTTTATCTTGGATATTTCATTCTCTAAGCTGAAAGGAATTTGGCTTTTTAACATGTTTAGTTCAGCCTTCTTAGTCACTATTTCATCAGCAAAATCATCTTGCTGATTTTGATTATTTACAGCAGTTAGAATGGTTTTTTCAGGAGCATTAGCTGAGGTACTAGTGCTACTAGGGTTAATACTCTGTTTTTCATTGGTTTGAGAATTTTTCCCTTTATTTAAATCAGAATTTGCAGCCACTATTTGGTGATTTTCAACCGTGTTTTTGGGTGTATTTTCAGGGTTGTTTTTGGTAAATTTGGCAGAGGTTTTGTTCTTGGGAGTTTCTTGATTCCTTTTGCTCCTAAGGTCATATTGTTTAGGTGATCCTATGATGGAATTTTCAGATTATTGTTGATAATAATCTGTTTGCGGTCTTCTGTCATCATAAGGTGTATATAGACCTTGTTTGCTTTCATAATGAGATCAGAATCCTCATTACTTGCTCCCAACATATTCATGTTGTCATCCTCTATTTTTTCATTGGTTTTCTCATCCTCATTAACATAATTTTCTTGTAAAGGAGGTTTGATTTGTTGATCATCCTCTCTTTGTCTATTTTGAGGTTGATTTCTTCTAAAGTTTTGATTCTGATTTTGAGATTGATTTCTATTTTGGGGAGCTGTTTGGTTTTCTCTAGATTGTGCTCTCTCAAGTATGCTCATTTTCTTCATCATTTCCTCCATCATTCTTTCCATTTTTGAGCTAGATGTGGAGGGTGCAGTTTCCTCCCTAAATGATACTTTCTTCTCATTCCTCATCCTAGCTCTCTTCTCAATCATATTTACTTCCACAGCTAGAGCCCGCTTCTGCATGTCTTCTAAAGTCAAGGGGTCTCTTTCTCTTAGCTGATATGCCATTTTAGGATCAAATCCTTCAGGAAATTTGGCCAAAGCTGAGCCTTGTGGAGGTTTCAATTCTGGGGGCAGTGCATTATAAACACTATTGAACCTAGTGCAATAATTTTGAACACTTTCCCCGGTGTTTCTTTTGAGGTTTTGTAGTCTGAAAGTATTTGGAGAGGGTTTTTTCTGATTACCCATTTGTTTAGGAATGACTGATGGAGGGCTTGGAGGTCGTTAATACTATTAGGGGTTAAGCTTTTGAACCATTTTCTTACTTGTCCCCCTAAGCTTTGAGCAAAAATCTGATTTTGATAGTTTCATCATCAATCTCATTTCTATCAAAATAGTCATTCATCTTATCCACATGTTGCGAAGTAGTGGTAACATCATTAACATCATATAATAGAATATTGGACTGGTAGTCCTATGGCAGATTGACTAAAGGTAAAGGAAGGACTAGAGGGGCATACCATGTTGCCATGATAGGAGGTTTTGGAAAAAATGGGGGGTTTACAGGTGGAGGATGTAAGATGGGAGTGGGTTGATGGAATTGAGTGGTTGGAATAGTGGGTGTATGGATAAAGGAAGTGGATGGACTAGCTAGAGACTGTTGAGCAGATCTAGGATGAGAGAAACCAAAATTTTGAATGATATGGAAATTAGGAGGGGTATTTTCTCTACTACCAGGATGTTCACCTCTATCTTGGGATGAAGGTGGGGACTCAAAATCTATCTGATCAATATCATCAAGTGACCTAGTTCTGAATGGGTTTCTTAAGTCAACTTGTGAATCTTGTAGAGCTGTAAGGTTTTCAGGAACAGAATTAGCTCTATGGACTAGTCTAACAACATCTGAAGTTTTAGCCTTAGGAGATTTCCTAAGTATACTTTATGGATTATCAACTATCTCAGGAGGGTTTGGGTTGGGATAGGCTTTAGTATGAACTCTTCTAGAAGCCACTATGCTATGTTTTCAGACCCAATGATAAGAAAAGTTTATCCAAATATGACAATCTTGGTTAGGCTAACTAATCATTTAACAAGAAAACCTAATCATTAAAGTTTCTTAAGCTGAGTTTGTATGATGTTATGGTAGTAAAGGGTTTCCTAGTGGAGTCTTTAGGTCAATCCAAGCTTGTGGAGTCTCCAAGTGGAAATTTTTAGCTTTAGAAGGTAAAATGTTTTATGGTCCACCACCATTAATAGGTTTGAATACCAATCTGCAATATTTTTGAGTTTTCTAAGTTTTTACAGTCCTGTGGTTTATGAGAGTGTCCTAAACTTGTTTCAGCACTTAGCTATGGTGATTAGACAAACAGAGTTACTCTGTGGCTTACTAGATGATTTCTCCAAGGTTTGATAAGGTTCTATAATAATCCTAAGAATTACTTAGATTGCCACTGATTCAGACAAGTCCTATCATGATTACCAACATGCTTGGTAGTGCTTGAAGAAAGCTATTCATTCTATACTGAATAATAAGTGTTTTGTTTTAAGGATTTTACTTAGAATCCCCAGTATGGTTGCCAGTATGTTAGGACTCTGTAGTTTGAAGATTGGCAAGTACAAACGCTGCAGAGCCTACATCAAAACTGCTTTGGAATTAGAGGACCTAGCCATCCTAGATTTAGAGAGGGATCTCTCTACATATATGTTTAAAGATATGATATTAGGCTAGTTATGAAGAACGGGGTTTTTGTTTGTTTTGGTTGGGCAAGGATATTATGAAGATGAAGGAAGTCTATATGAAGGGTGAAGGTGTGAGTATGTGAAGGAATGGTTCAGCTGATAAGATAGGCAAGGAGCAGCATCAATCCATTGGGATATGGAGTCATAAGAGGATTTAATTTCACAACAAGGTTCAAGAGTGGTCCATGGGGCAAGTCATCTATGTCAAAGGATCTCTTTAAGTTGATATTATAGAATGAAACAATAAGAAATGAAGTGAAAGGAATAAAACACATGAAGAAACAAAGAGCAACCTAAGATCAAGTAAGTACTTTGAAACTATCCTGATTTTTGCATGCACTTAAGGAAAGACACAAAAGTAATCTAAGATCAAGTAAGTACTTTTAAACTAGCCTGCTTTTGATGTACTTTAAAGAAAAAACATTTAAAAGAAAACATAGAATAGATTAAGATCAAGTAAAGAATTTTAACTTAGCCTGCTTTTAGCATATTCAAAGGGAAAAAATTCATGATAAAAAAAAGAAGTAATCTAAGATCACGTAAGTACTTCAAAACTAGCCTGCTTTCAACATACTCTTAAGGGAACTTTTCAAAGCAACTGTTGGAGAAGGAACTAGAGGACAGGGCTAACCATAGACTTCTCTAACTCAATCTTCAATTAGCAGACTTATCAAGAACATTCAAAGACAATATATCAAGTTGTACTTAGGAATTATGGGCTTTCCAACCCTTCACTGGTTATACTCTATTGAATTACCTCCAAATTAACAATCATCAGAAAATATAAAGGATAAAGATTTTCAGTGAGATTTAAGGTACTTCAAAAGTAAATCCTAATCTATATTTGTTGTTCTTTATCACATAAAAGTGGACAGAATGGAAAAAAATAAATAAATAACAATTTAGAGTGAGAAACACATCACCATTGACATAGACCAGGATCCCATAAATCAACTATTTGTATTTGATGTTCAAACTAGTTACAATCTTTAAGTCCAATGAGCCTCTATAGCTTCAAACTTCTCATCTCAGCTTATGTGTCTTCAATTACAAACAGAGCTACAATAGCTTCAAAAGCTATTTACATGCAACGAATATCCAGAGACCAACCTCTATAATGTCTTCTACAGAAATATTTATAGAATAACGAGGAGGTGGAGGAGTTCTAGGTTTCAGGTATCATTAATGTCACACTAAATGTAGCTCCTAGCCTTGAAAAACCTGCAAGGCATAAGGTATGAGTGCTTTCAATTATAACTCTGCTTCATTTAACTCTCTTTTTGCTTTTTTGGTTTAGTGGGTGAAAGAATTGACTTTCAGACACTTTCTTATCTTTATAATAACTTTACTGACAGTTTAAAATGTTTCTTTTACTTGTAATAACTGTTAGCTTCCTTTTATCTTAATGTTTACTAACTGGGCCTTTAAATATGTATTCTTTCGAGGCAGAAAAGCTGCAAGTGGCAATTTAGCAGCCGAGGATTCAATTAGCCCCTCTAATGTGGCACTGAGGTGTCCTTCATTGTTTTGTCTTCTTTCGTTTCCTTTAAAACACTAATTTACTTTAATATTGTGTTTATGCCTGATTAGGCTCTCTGTTTAGCTTTGAGCCCTTTAGATCATATTCAAATTTTGCTGACTGTGCCTATCTATTTTATCTATGTTTAACACCTTTAATCCTTTGATTATGCTCTGATCCTTCAATTAATTGATGCTCACTATGTTTCCGTTTGTTGGCAGGTGAGAAAAGGTTTTTCTTGACTGGAGGGTTCTTACTGAAGGCCGATGGTCATGATCCATCGATAAATGTGGAGATAAAAACCCTCCTCTGGATAACCCTTTTACAACGGACAGGCTTGGGATCGTCGTCCGTGGCCTTCGTGTTATCATCATACTGTGGGTTGCTTTGGCAATTATTGGCCATGAAACCTGCAACAAAAAATATAAACCATATTATATAAGCCTACGGGAATGAGGATAACTACGACAGAGATTGATGAGGGTGAGGAGCAGTGAGGGGAAGAGGCCTTGCAGTGGCAGAGAGGCAGAAACCATGGTGGAAATAACGTATTCAGGGTTAATTTTGAATATGGGCGCGGAGATGAGGAGGAGTGGTTTTGGAAAACCTCGAATGGTTTTCGCGTGACCCCTGGGCAGTAAGTGGTTTTGACCAGAGGGAGTGTGATTCCATTCACTACGTGACACCTGTCTTTTGGAAAACCGCCGGTATCACATTATTTTGGAGTGTTAAACTCTGGGCACAAAAATTATGTGATATGCATCATCAACTGTTGGATTGGAGGCTCCAGATCCAATGGTGCGGAATGAGCACGATAGGTGGTGAGATGTGGGGTTGAAAGGTAAGTAGAGTCCATGATGATGTATGCAAATATGTCATTTAGTGGGTTAGTTCTATAGAGGGATGTTTATGTCGGGTTATGCTTGGGCTGTTGATCGGATCTGATCAACGGTTGAGATCGAATTTGGGAAAATGAGAAAGGAAGGCATATGAAGGAGAAAAAGGGATAAGATCTTGTGTGATGGTCGTTTGATAAGTTGATCGGACGGTCTAGATTGAGTCTAGGCATAGAAACGGGAATGATGTTTTGAAGAAAGGGGAGGCCCGATGACCGTTGATTTGTCTAGATTAATGGGCCAAGATGAACAACGGGCTTTTCAAATGATGAAAAAAAAATATGAAAGAAAAAGGGATTGGGGAGGAAGGAGAGGGCTTAGCGCCGAGTGCAAAACTGGGGCATATGGAGAGATGAGTGACTAGGAGCAGTGGTGAAGGGGCTTAGTTTTTAAAGTGCTTGGTTATAGCACTGAGATTCTATGGAGAGCAGAGGCTGAGGGCTAAGCCAAAAAGTACTTAAGCCCTATTTCTTTGAAGAATGGGTTTTTAGCCTAAATAGTTGGGTTTTTAGGCTTTTTAGGGGTTCTGATAGGAGGGAAAAGGGGGGTTTCAAAACTGATAAAGGAAATTTATTAGTTTTGAAGGGAAAATTGAAGGGTAAAAGGGGATTTTTCAGAGGTAAATGGAGGATAAAAAGGGTCAAAATGAGTGAATGAAATGATGAAAGAGGGGTTGTTTAGGGAACAATCTTGCAGGGGCCAGCAGGTTTAACTTGGTTTACTTATAATGAAAGAGCAGTGAAGATTACTTGCAAAGTACAAACAGCACAAGAAGACTTCAAGAATGAGTAGTTTTTCATGAAAACAATATCTTGAAGGCTTAGGACTTACTTTTAGCCATCATTTGCTCTAACAAAAATTTACTGATGGCTAACACAACCAACAATCGGCTATGGCGTTCGGTGTAATCACCATGATATCTTGATTCGAGAGAAAAAAACACGTACCTAAATGTATGGATGACTGACTTGGCGTAGACATGCATGACGAGCAACAATTCAATCATTAACTCTGGATGACACATGTGGCTTAACGTATACAATGACTTGACCTTAGCTAATTGACTGTAATACGAGACCTCTCGTTAGATCTTAAAGGATTTAAAAATTATTTGATGCATATTAACCCTATGACACATGGTATGACTAAAGTGGATGTGCTTTTTTTCTTTATTTAAAAAAAAAGTATGCTTCAGGAAATTTCAACAGCATCTGAAAATAAAAATGAAAAGACGGAAACAGGAAATAACAAACTGTCTAAAAGGCTTAAAAAACTGGTGCTTCCAGAAATTTCGGTAGCGCCCCAAAAAAAATTGAAATTTGTTGAACTTTAATGCTAAAAACAAAAATATGGAATAGAATCATGACTTAGAAAATAATTGTGTTAACAATGGCTCCACAGGGGATAAAGCTCTCCCTACGAGGCTCTAAGAATATTTTGTAGTTTCAGTGCCTTTTCATTGGGCTACGGAGTCTTATTATGAAACACATCGGTATTTACAGTGAAATTAGGCTACCAATAGCCTTAGTAAAATAATTTTTTGATAAAGCGCCCATTGAATGGGCCTCCAAAGAACTCTACTCCATCAAGATGTTGCAACTCAAAAGTATTGTTCTGTAGAATTTTTGAGATTCTGAAAGGACCAAGCCACAAAGCATTAAACTTGGAATGCTTACCTAGATATTGATGTTGTGCATCACACTTCAACACTAGATCTCCAATCTGAAAATCTTATTTTTTAGTTCCTTTGTCAAAAACTTTCTTTACATCTTGCTGATATTTTCTCACCAAATCATATTTATGTTCTTGCTTTTGCTACACTTCTATGATTTGATAAACTCTCCTAGTCATGTCATCTAGTTCAGTTCCATGATCTTGCATAAATTTAGCTACAGGAATGGCCAATTGAACTGGAAAAACAACATCAGTTCCATAAACCATTTGAAAAGGTGATGTATTAATATTTTTTTTTATTGTCACCCTGTCTGCCCATAAAGCAAACTTTAGTTTTGATTCCAAGGCTTTCTTGTTTTGCTCCAACAATTTGGTGATGATCCTTACCAAACTTTTGTTTAATGATTCAACTAAAACATTCCCTTGGGGATAGTAAATTGTACAATGAGTGAGCTTAATTCCATAATCTTCACGGAAATTTATTAATGGAGTGGTTTTAAAAGCAACTTCATTATATGTTACTAACCTTCATGGAAATCCAAATCTGGTTATGATTCCCTCCGGAAAACTAATGATAAATTTATGAGTAGCAGTCCTGGTGGGTATTTCTTCAATCCATTTGGTGAAGTAATCAGTTGCAAAAAGAATCCAATGATGTTGTCCACTTGAAGGTGGATGAATTTCTCTAATGAAATCTAAGACCCGTTGCTGAAAAGGTGCAGAAACAACTATGGGTTTGAGAGGAAAAGACTTAAAATGTTTCTTTCTAGTGAACTTTTGACATTTTTCAGATGCTCTTACCTCCGCACATACATCAGAAAATAGGCTAGGCCAAAAATAGCCAGCTCTCAATATTTTTTATGCAGTAGTTCTCCAATAGTGATGTCCTCCACACACACTACTATGCATATTAAAGATAAATTTTTTGGACTCATCTGGTTCAATGCATCTCAAAAAAACTCTTGTAGGGTCTTTCTAATATAAAAAATTATCTTTAATGCAGAATTTAACAGTCTTCAGCTTCAATTATCTTACTCTGCTTTTATCATAATTTGGAGGAGGTTTAAAATGCTATAGAAAATAGATGATATACTTGTACTAGCTGCATTCAGAAAGCTTTACATCCATTGTCATCATGTCTATAGGTTCATAAGTATGTCCTTCAAAGTTGTCATCCATGAAATTCAAGCCCAAAAATTTACAATTTCTTTCAACTAGTAGTTTGGCTAAGCCTTGACCCTTGATTAGTTTAGTAGGCTTTATCTCTAAATAAAACTCAAGAACTTTAGTCACCCACTTGCTTATTTTTCCATCAATATCAAGCTGCACTAATATCTCTCTAACAACAAATGAAGGAAAATAAACAATGGCTTAAGCATGAATAATATAAACTCTAAAAACTTTCATAGCTTTCACTAATGCATGGGCATGCTTTTCCAACATTTCATACTTCAATTTTGCATCTCTAAGTGCTCTGCTGAAAAATGATATGGGGGATTCCTTATTTTCTGAATATTTTCGTAAAAAAATAGCAGCAATAATATCCTAGGAGGAAAATGAGAATATCAAGAAAGGCCTTGAGCATTTAGGGCTTACCAGCTGAGGTGCTTCAATGATTTTTTTTTTATCAGCTCAAATGAATTTATGGATTCAATGGTCCACTTGACTTCTATGTCCTTCTTCAACATGCAAGTAATATGCTTCACTACTTCAGCAAAATTTGGAATGAGCCTTCTTAAGAAATTGATATTACCAAAGAAAGATTGAACCTCTTTCTTGGATCTTGGAAGTGTTAAATCTTGAATTGCAATTACTCTCTTAGGATCATTTTTCACTCCATCTTTAGAAACTATGTGACCCAACATCTTACCTTCCTTGAGAGAAAAACGAGACTTCTTTGGATTTAATGATATACCATATTTTTCTACATTTAACAAATACTTGTCTCAATTGATGAAGGTTTTCTTGATATGAATTTGAATAAACAGTAATATCATCTAAATAGATGACCAATAATTTTTCATTTTCTCCAATGAATGAAAAGTCCATAGCACGTTGAAAATTAGCTCTGGCATTCATAAGCCCAAATGGAATCTTTGCATACATGAATTTTCCCCAAGGAGTTGTGAATGTTGTCTTCTCTCAGTATTCTAGCCAAACTGAAACTTGATTGTACCCAGAGAACCCATCTAACATAGAAATTTTGTCCGAACTAGTTACCTTTTGAAGAATATGCTCCATCTTTGGCAAAGGATAGTTATCTTTCTTGGAGCATTTGTTAAGATTTCTGAAATCTACACATAGTCTGACTTCACCACTCTTCTTCCTTACTGGAACTAGATTAGCAACCCAATCTGAATATCTCAATGGAATGATGATTTTGGCATCCAAAAGTTTCTCAACTTATTTCTCCATTACTGGTAACAATAGTGGATTAATTTGCCTTAATTTCTTCCTGAATGGCTTAGTACCATATTTCAATGGTATCCTATGCTCAATGATAGATGTATCATATGTCTTAAGATCTTCATATTTCCAGGAAAAAACATCAACAAATTCACAAAACAACTTGTGTTGTTCAACCTTTATTTCTTCTGATAAAACTTTTGACAACTTCACATACCTTGGTTCTCTTTCTGTGCCCAAATTGAAATATTCCAATTATATTTTTGTTTCAGACAAATGTGGTTTGACTGAGACATAATTGTGATCAAATCACTTCTCAAGTGGGATTAACCCCTTGGGAATGTGATTGGAAGGCAACTAAATGATAGGCTGATCAGCAATCTGTTTTTGTAGATTTTTAGTGTCTTGTAAATCAACATCATTCTTCATGATATCTTCATCTTGATCAATGTTTAGGACTCTTCAGCAACGTCAATGAATCTTCTAATATTTTGATCATCTTCAAACACTTTCCAATGCTTTACATTATCAGGAATGCTAGGTTTGAACCTAACTTCCACTTCATAGGTATTGGAACCTTGAATGAGCTTGCTAAAATAGAAAATGAGTCAGCCAAAATATTACTTTCTCTTGGAACAAAAGAAATGTTAAAAGGCAAGAATGAGTCTTCTACAATTCTCTATACTACATTCCGATAATCTCTGAGTCTGGGATGCTTAGTT
>JAXQQM020068621.1:0-76334 GCA_034641835.2 Pinus albicaulis | reverse complement strand
TGGTATCTTCAAGCACCACATGAAGCCATCAGTATCTCCTTCATTCTTGTAATGATCATGACTTCATTTGCTAATATTATTTCTATTCTTGTTGAGAGCATGATTGGGGAATTGAGACATGAGTTGGATGTGTCCTTAAGGAGAGATAATTCCCACATTTTTTGCATTACATGTTCTAATGGGAGCATGGGAGGAGATATGTCCAACATAGCCACACATTTGTTTTCTTTTGGGCTGGGCCATGAGTTTTATAGCCATTCACTGTATAACCATGACCAAGTGTTTGATCGTGTATTGTTGACACATTCAACCATTTACTATTCATTAGTAGATGTGACGATTTTTTTATATTACTTTCCATGCTATTTTTTGAAGTTACAGTGGATCAGACTGTGTTGTGTCCTCTTGAGACATTGTTTGTATCATGCATCATCATGTAAAACCTTCAGCATACTTCCCATTTGGATACTCTATGATGACCATGTCTTGTTCATCATATATGAAATGTTTTGGGCCACCTCGTTCTCCAATGTTGGAAGGGAGATCCTTGGAGGATTGTTCTTAATTTTTCCACTTTAGGGCAATACCATTGTAGCCTGAGATAATAACAGACTCTACACTTATCACAAGTGGAGAGGAGGATAGCATGGGGTAGGCTATCACGCTTACCATATGAAAATTTTTAGCCCACCTTCATTTCTGGAGCTCAAGTTTGAAGGAGATTTCCATGAGTTGCCATGTTGGGAGGTAACTCACTTTGTATGGATGATTTCTTTGGGATGGGAGATTCATATGTGGATGGTAAATCCCAATTCATGTCAAATATCATGCCTCAAAAAGGCTCATAGACAGCCAATTGTTTCCTCCATAGATGTTTATTTCTTACATGATAGCTATTTGGGATGCTCACCAAAAGCTAGTTTGCATATGTTGGAGGGAAAACTTGGAGATATATTGATGAGACAACATCTTGATCCTTGGAGGATTTTATATTATGCAATATTTTGAGGACAAGAAACATTTAGGAGTGGAGGACTGTAATATTCCACTTTTAGCATGCAGCTAAATGGAATATTAATTTTTGTTGTTTTCACTTAGGAAATGAATAAATGGGTAAGGAGGCCCATATAATTCAGAAATAGGAATAAAATCCCTCTTCTTATGAAATAAGATCAGTAGTGGAGTTGGATTTCATACCCTCATGTGTGAAAGAGGACATTTGCATAAAGACAAGGTCAATTTTGACCAAGTCAAATAGCACAGTGATAGGAGGTGGAGATCATCTTGTGGGACAGTGCAGTGAAAGAGGAGGGAATTTTCCTTGATGGAGGAAACCCTAATGAGTGGGACCCATGGAGAGGGAGCTTGAATTTGTTTAAAAGGAGGGCAAGGCATCCATTGTAACTCATGCTTATGATTAGTGATTTCTTAGTTTGCTTAAACTATTCGCAGTCTCATGTTGTTTAACAGAGTTGTAGTGTTGTTTAGCATAAGGAATTCCTCTTTATGATTCATTCTCATTCTTGAGAGGCCTCTTGAGGGATTTCACTTTATTTCTCCACATTCATGCTCAAGGCCAAGCCACCTCCTTCAACTACAACGTTATTTCTGCTTAATTATAACATTGTGTTGTAGGGTGTTGCAGTGGAGGTTCCAAAACACCATTTCTTGGCTTGCTCTTCACAGGAGAGAGACTTATTTCCTTTGGGAGATCAGTAAGGGAGGATTCATAGCATATTGCAGATCTTGGCATTTGGCCAACACATTTTATTCCACCTACAGCACAGTATCCTTTAGTGACTGTTTTATTTTCAAAGTACATTTGTAGAGGGGGTTTGCAATGTTGATTGGAGGGTAAGATATTCAGTGATAGGATCAAATTTTCACTTGGAAGATCAATTAGAGGAGATATACTCATATTTTGCATCATATTCAACTATCTACTCATATTTTGCATCATATTCAACTATCTCCATATAGTTCCAGTTCTCGAGTTGCCGCTGCTACTGCAACTCCGACATTTCTGCAATTTTTCCATTTTCTATATATTTCAGAAAATCCTTCTAAGGATTGTTGTATTATTGTTTTATGGGGTTGAGAGCTTTCTCCTGCACATTTCTTGAGCCATATATTGTTATATATTTTTATTATTATTTAGCATGTTGCATTATCTCCTATAAACTATGCAGTCATAGCCTGGGGCATTCTGAGTGTAGCAGTATATCTCACATTTAATGTATATGATCTATTGAGGCTTGTATTGCCAATCCTGAGTGACTCTTTCGTCAATGAATTGTACTCTCTTTCTACTATATTATAAATGTTTTGGCTACCTACATATTCATGTATTCAGGCTCATAAAAATAACATTGTTACTCTATCCCTTGTTCATACATAGTTGCAGTCCCTTCATTGGGCCCTTTTTCAAGACAACTAGTTGTGGGAGATCTGTTCAACACACCTAGAGTGATTTGTTTGGAGCCTCCTCTTGGATTTCGGTCATAGATACATTGATATAAGGGATCCATGTCTTGGTTTCAAATCCTCTAGGAGTCATTCTTGAAAAATGCATTTTTCAGGCATTCCTTTCTCATAGTTCCCATTTTTGGATATTACACCTAGCCTAGCCTAGCTTACCGGGCCTAAAATAGCCTACCCTATACTAATTTAACCTACCTTATCCTAACCTTTCATAGCCTAACATACCCAACCGTAGCATAGCCTAACATAGCCAACCCCAACATACCCTACCCTAGCCTAGCCTAGCCTAGCCTAGCCTAACCTATCCTATCCTAACATAGCCTAGCCTAACCTAAACTAACCTAACCTAGGCGTACATAAACTAACCTAGCCTAACCCTGCCTAACCTAGCTTAACCTAGCCTAGCCTAACCTAGCCTAACCTAACCTAACCTATCCTAACCTAACCTAGACTAACCTAGCCTAGCCTAGCCTAGCCTAGCATCGCTTAGCCTAGCCTAGCCTAGCCTAGCCTCGGCTAACCTAGCCTTGCCTAGCCTAGCCCAGCCTAGCCTTGCCTAGCCTAGCATAACCTTGGCTAACCTAGCCTAGCCTAGCCTAGCCTAGCCTAACCTATCCTAGCCTAGCCTAGTCTCCTTATAGACCTTGTGATTGTATATATGTCTCTTTTAATTGTTGGGTTGATATACCATTTCCACATTTTTATTTTCTAAGAACCTAATTGTATACTTGTTTTCCTCTGTAATGTGTGGATAGTAAACGCATATTTTATTGTTATCTTTCTATATGTAATTATGCTCTACCACTGTTTTATATATTTTTCAATGTTATTCTTATTATATTTTTCATATATACTTGTATTAATTATATGTAATTGACCAACAATGTATCTTTAAAAAAAATAGGAAGGCTACACCCAACATGGGTTCTTTTCTTTCAATTTATTTTCTACAAAATATAAATCTATTGTTCAATATTTAATAGAAGGTAAAGGCATGTGTCATCTTAAAGTTGTATTGGCTACGCCTTAACTTTTCTAAGAGTATTTTTCCTATCCTAAAGTTATATTCCCTCATTGTGAGTATTTGTTAGGTTTTTTTTGTTTCCATTATAATCCACATAATTTACCTATGTAATTTAAAGTAATTGCAATAAGAAAATTTTTTTCTGAAATTTCAAATACACATCTTAATATGACATTTCTTATACTGTTTAAATACAAAGCTTTCCCTGGTTGCTTTATGGTCTCTACTCCTTTGTACTAGTCCCTTTACCTCTGATAGGGATTCTTCATGAAATTTAATATTTAAGTGCTTGTATACAAATTCATGCATATATATGCTAATTATGATTATGTATACATACTTTAACCTACTATTTATTCTATTAAAACTAAGTTAAAGTATCTACTCTAGTATAATTTACTAAGATAAGGATTTTGTTAGTATAACAAATTTAGTATACTTTTTCCACTCCTAATCAAGATATTTAACCATACTCACAAAAAACCTTAATATAAATGGTATACAAGAATATTAAATACGTTCCATGTTTCCTTATCTAAAATGATTGCCCATATTCATTTATAAGAACTCTCAATAGTTCCACTTAATTTTTTTCCAACTCACTCTTAAGTGGATGTTTTACCTTATTTATTTTAGTTTTAATTTTTACTTTCTATGTATGCATTTAATATTGAGGGTTAACCTTACTCCTTTTTATATTAGATACTCTAAGAATCTAGTTATTTAGATTCTCTTTCCAAAGCCTAAGTTAGAATTCTCTCAAACTCAAAATATAACTTAGAAAATATAACACAGGAATATAATCATTATAAACACAGGAATATGCAATTATAGCCATAATAATTTACTCTATTTAATTCCATGCAAATTACTCATATAAGTTAGCCATTTTAACATAACTCATATAAATTAACATAACTCGTTTTAACCTAACCTAGCCTAACCTACCGTAACATAACCTATCCTAATCTAGCATATCCTAACTTAAGCTACCCCAGCCTAGCCTAAATGATAGCCTACCCTTGCCTAGCCTAACCAAGCCATGCCTATCCTACCCTACCTTACCCTAACCAAGCCGAGCATAACCTAGCCTATCCTAGCCTAACCTAGCCATGCCTAGCCATGCCTAACCTACCCTAACCTAGAAAAACCTAACCTAGCCTAACCTTTCCTAACCTAACCTTGCTTAACCTAGCCTAGCCTAACCTACACTAGCCTAACTTAACCTAGCCTTGCCTAACTTAGCCAAAGCTAGCCTAGCCTAACCTAACCTAACTTCTCCTACCCTAGCCTAGCCTAGCCTGACCTAACCTAGCATCTCCTAGCCTAATATAGCCTAGCCTAACCTATCCAAGACTATCATAATATAGCCTAACCATGACCAACCATGCATAGCCTACCCTAACCTAGCCTAACCTAACCTAACCAAGCCTAACCTAGCCGAGCCTACCCTAACCTAGCCATGCCTATCTATCCTAGCTTAACCTAGCTTAGCATAACCTAGCATAAACTAGCCTAACCTAGCCTAAAATATCCTAGCCTAACCTATCCTAACATAGCCTACACTATCTTACACTAGACTCGCCTAGCCTCGCCTAGCCTAACCTAGCTTAGCCTAACCTAGACAAACCTAGCCTAGTGTAACCTAGCCTAGCCTAACCTAACCTAACCTAAACTAACCTAGCCTAACCTAGTCTAGCATAGCCTAACCTAACCTAACCTAACCTAGCCTAGGCTAACTTAGCCTAACCTAGCCTAACCTATCCTAGCTTAACCTAGCCTAGCATAACCTAGCCTAGCCTAGCCTAGCCTAGCCTAAAATAGCTTATCCTAAACTTGCGTAACATAACCTAACCTATCTTAACCTAGCCTAACATAGCCTACATTAGCCTACACTAGCCTAGCCTAGCCTAGCCTAGCCTAGCCTAGCCTAGCCTAATCTAACCTAGCATAACCTCGCCTAACCTAACCTAGCCTAACCTAGCCTAGCGTAACCTAGCCTAGAGTAACCTAGCCTATCCTAGCCTAGCCTACCCTAGCCTAACCTAACCTAGCCTATCCTAGCTGAACTGACCCTATCCTAACCTAGCCTAACATATCATAATATAGCCTATCCTAACTTGACCTAACCTAACATTGCCTAACCTAACCTAGCCTAACCTAACCTAGCCTAGTGTAACCTAACCGAACCCAACCTAACCTAACCTAACCTAACATAGGCTAGCCTAGCCTAACCTAACCTAACCTAACCTAACCTAGCCTAGCCTAACCTAGCCTAAGCTAACCTCGCGTAACATTGGCTAGCCTAACCTAACGTAACCTAGCCCAACCTAGCCTAGCCTAGCCTAACTTAGCTTATCCTAACCTTACCTAACCTACAATAACCTAATATAACCTAGCCTAACCTAATCTAACCTGGCCTAACCTATCCTAATCTAACCTAGCCTAACCTAGCCTAGCCTAGCCTAGCCTAACCTAACCTAACATAACCTATCTTGACCTAACCTAGAATAACCTAGCATATCTTATATAGCCTAAACTAGCCTATCTTATCCTAGCCTAAACTACGTAACCAAATCAATCATATCCTAACCTAACCCAAATTATTATTGTCTTGTAACTCATCCTAACCTATCCTAAACAACTTAGCTAGCCTAACCTAGCCTACCTTAGCCATGCACAAAGCCACCACCTAGCCTAGCCTACCTTAACCTAGCCTGCACTACCTTAACCTAACCCAACCTAACCTACCTAACCTGTCAAGCCTATTACGCATAACCTATCATAGCCTAGCTTAACCTAACCTAGCATAGCCTACCTTAACCTAGCCTACTCTAGCCTTACCTAACCTAGCCTACTCAAGCCTAGCGTGGCCTAACCTAGCTTAGCCAAGCCTAGGCCAGCCTTGCCTAACCTCGCTTAAGCTTTCTTAACCTTGCTCTCCATAACATAGCCTACCATAACCTAGCCTAGATTAACCTAGCCTAGCCTAGTGTAATATTCCAATTTTAGCATGCAGCTAAATGGAATATTAATTTCTGTTGTTTGCACTTAGGAAATGAATAAATGGGTAAGGAGCCCCACACAATTTAGAAATAAGAATAAAATCCCTCTTAGTATGAAAGGGGATCAGCAATGGAGTTGGATTTCACACCCTCATATGTGAAAGAGGACATTTGCATAAAGATAAGGTCAAGCTTGACCAAGTCAAACGGCGTAGTGATAGGAGGTGGAGATCATCTTGTGGGATATCGTAGTGAAAGAGGTGGGAAGTTTCCTTGATGGAGGAAACCCTAACGAGTGGGACCCATGGAGAGGGAGCTTGCATTTGTTTAAAAGGAGGGCAAGGCAACCATTGTAACTCATGGTTATGATTAGTGATTTCTTGGTCTACTTAGACTATTTGTAGTCTCTTGCTCTTTAACAGAGTTGCAGTGTTGTTTAGCACAAGGAATTCCTATTTAGGATTCCTTCTCCTTATTGAGAGGCCTCTTGAGGGATTGCACTTCATTTCTCCACATTCAGACTCAAGGCCAACCCACTTCCTTGAGCTATAGCATTATTTATGCTCAAGTATAATGTTGTGTTGCATGGTGTTGCAGTGGATGTTCCACAACACCATTCCTTGGCTTGTTCTTTAGAAGATAGAGCCTTCTTTCCTTTGGGAGATCAATAAGGTAGGATTCATAGCATATTGCAGATCTTGGCATTTGGCCAACACATTCTATTCCACCTACAGTGCAGTATCCTCCAGTGACTGCGTTATTTTTAGAGTACATTTGCAGAGGGGGTCTGCGGTGTTGATTGGAGGGTAATATCTTTAATGATAGGATCAACCTTTCACTTGGAAGATCCATTGTAGGAGGTAAATTCAGATTATGCATCATCTTCAGCTATCTCCATCCAATTCTAGTTCTCGAGTTGGAGCTGCTACTGCAGCTCCGGCATTTCAACAATTTTTCCATTTTGTTTATATTTCAGCCAATCCTTCTAAAGATTGTTGTATTCTTGTTTTCTGGGGTTTAGAGCTTGCTCCCCCACATTTTTTGACCCATATATTGTTAAATATTTTCATTATCATTCAGCATGTTACAGTGTCTCCGATAAAGTGGGCAGTCATAGCCTACGGCATTCTGAGTGTAGCAGTATATTTCACATTTCATGTACATGATCTATTGAGGCTTGTATTTCCAATATTTAGTGACTATTTCGTCAAGGAATTGTACTCTCTTGATTCTATATTATACATTTGTTGTCTATATACATCTTCATGTATTCAGGCTCATAAAAATAACGTTGTTACTCTATCCTTTGTTCATACATAGCTGCAATCCCTTCATTGGGCACTTTTTCAAGACAACTACGAGTGGGAGATTTGTTTAGCCCACCTAGAGTGATTTTTTTGGAGCCTCCTCTTGGATTTTGGTCTTAGATACATTTATCTAAGGGATCCATTTCTTGGTTTCAAATCACGTAGCATCTATTCCTAAAAAATGCATTTTTCAAGCATGCCTTGCTGACATTTCCCATTTTGGGATATTACAGTGGTATCAGAGTAGCTTTCTTGGCTCAGCCTGTGAGTTTCACAGAAGATAGAAGAAGATCAGAATGATAAAAAATATGAGATTACTCTCATCAGTTTTCAGAACTAAGAAGAGACTCTCCAAAGGGGAGGAGCAAAAAGAAGAGTAAGGACCATACACTTCCTATTCTCAAGAAGAAGGAGTCAAGCATGAAGGACACCTGGATCATCAAATTCTAAGTGATTACCTTGTTGAGTACAAATCTCAACCTAGAGCCTTCCAGGAGACTCTATCTTTCCCATAATTCATCCAGTTGAAGGAAGAAAAGATACCATGCAACAAAAGAGAAATCAAAGGAAATAGATTTTTATTGTCTACATTTGAAGGGTCATCTACAACAAGAGCTTCGGTGACGAAGCTGGAAGAATTTTTCCTACTACATCTTGTAGTGGAGAAAGAGGTTGTTGAGATCTTAGTGCTGCATCTAGAAGGTGAAGCCCACATTTGGTGGTTCGTCCATTTGAGCCATGCAAGGGTGTCTACTATTTCTGAGTTTTCTCAAAATCTAATCAAGAAGTTTGACAATAGAAGAACCGAAAAGGAGGAGCCCTCACCACCACTTGAGGAGTCTTGTACTAATAGTACCACACTCATGGAGGAGCAGCCACATACTTCAGTAGTTGGGGCAGCCAACACATTTGAGGATGGAACTCTTGCAACCCTACAAGAGATTCCCAAATCTCATCAAGGTATGAAAATATTTCCACTATCTATTATTTCAACAAATCCTTTTGAAAGTTGTCGAAATTTTCTTTTACATGACCAAGGCTCAAATCACACTGCTAATCTAAAGCAGGAGGATTGCACTGCGCTGTGAAAATTTGAATGGTTCAAGAAAGAGGTGAACCATCATCCTCATGCACCTTTCTTAAGTTGCACACAACCCTTGAGGTTGGAGCGTGAACTTTTGGAGGATGAAACAAACCATGACACTCTTATGAAAAACTATGCAACCATCCTTAAGTTGGAGTATGAGATAGCCACTACATCATTGGAGAGATTAAAAACGCTGCCAAACAATGGTGGAGAGGATATTTTATCTTCATCACATTTGGATCCTTATGGATTCAACATAGTCATGAGTGAGAGATCTTCTCTAGGAGGTCTCCAAAGAGCTGCATTTCAAACTTTCATGAAATAAAAGCAGAGAGATTTGGTTTGGGAGGCTGGTAGCCCTAATGGGAGGAGTACCAAGGGAAAGAATGGAAGGAGATATTCACAAGTGAATGAGTGGATGTGGATGAGAAGAAAAAGGCTGGTAATCCACTTGCAAATATATGATGTCGGGTAGCAGGAGTATATGGCCATCACTTGGCATACACTCTCTCTAAGGGTATATGCATGGAGTGTCCCCAGGATCACTTCACATCGGATGCACTTGGTGGACAAGGAGCGGGTAAGGATGATAGGGTAGTGGATGGAGACATCTATTACGGTGATATGTTCTTCTTGAATTGGGCTTCCAAGCATGAGAAGGAGGATCTTCATGCAGCACATAGTTCATTCCTCTTCATGGAGGCATACCAAACCACTATGGAGGAATCATTTATGGATCCATGTGTCATCTTGCTTCCAGCATATGGTAAGAAATTTTTCTTTTTCACTTATTGATTTCCTAACACAATAATTTCATGCTCTTACCATCACTATGCAGTGCATTTCTCCACAAGAGGGCAAGTTTTTCATATTGATCCATGATCAAAATTGGGCCAAACTATATGATAGAGGCATCCATATTTTATGTGGCCTTGGGAAAATGTTTTATCGTTACATGTATGCTTATTTTTTTCACCCAACCATTTACTATATGATGACATGCATGATTGACCATGTATCAAGAAACATTTTTCCATATAAATTTCTGAAGCAATAGTTTGTAAGACTGTGTTCTACATGCTTAAGAGGCTACTGGTATCTTCAAGCACCACATGAAGCCATCAGTATCTCCTTCATTCTTGTATTGAGCATGACTTCATTTTCTGATATTGTTTCTATTCTTGTTGAGAGCATGATTGGGGAATTGACACATGAGTTCGATGTGTCCTCGAGGGGAGAGAATTCCCACATTTTTTGCATTACAAGTTCTAATGGGAGCATGGTAGGAGATATGTCCACCATAGCCACACATTTGTTTTCTTTTGGGGTGGGCCATCAGTTTGATAGCCATTCATTGTATAACTATGGGCAAGTGTTTGATCATGTATTGTTGACACAGTCAACCATTTACTATTCATTAGTAGATGTGATGATTTTTTTATATTACTTTCCATGCTATTTTTTGAAGTTACAGTGGATGAGACTGTGTTGTGTCCTCCTGAGACATTGTTTGTGTTATGCATCATCATGTAAAACCTTCAGCATACTTCATGTTTGGATACTCTATGATGACCATGTCCTATTCGTCATGGATAAAATGTTTGGGGCCACCTTCTTCTCCAATGTTTGAAGGGAGATCCTTGGAGGATTTTTCTTCATTTTTCTTCGAGATAAGAACACACTCTACACTTATCACAAGTGGAGAGGAGGAAAACGTGGGGTAGGCTATGATGCTTACCATATGTATATTTTCAGCCCACCTTCATTTCTAGAGCTCAAGGTGGAAGGATATTTCGATGAGTTGCCATGTTGGGAGGTAACTCACTTTGTATGGATGATTTCTTTGGGATGGGAGGTTCATATGTGGATGGTAAATCCCAATTCATGTCAAATATCATGCCTCAAAAAGGCTCATAGACAGCTGATTTTTTCCTCCATCAATGTTTATTTCTTACATGATAGCTATTTAGGATGCTCACCAAAAGCTAGTTTGCATATGTTGGAGGGACAACTTGGAGATATATTGATGAGACAACATCTTGATCCTTGGAGGATTTTATCTTATGCAGTTTTTTGAGGACAAGAAACATTTTGGAGGGGAGGACTGTAATATTCCAATTTTAGCATGCAGCTAAATGGAATATTATTTTTTTTTGGTTTCACTTAAAAAATGAATAAATGGATAAGGAGGCCCATACAATTCAGAAATAGGAATACAATCCCTCTTTGTATGAAAGGAGATCAGCAGTGGAGTTTGATTTCACACCCTCATGTGTGAAAGAGGACATTTTCATAAAGACAAGGTCAAGTTTGACCAATTCAAACAACGTAGTGATAGGAGGCGGAGATCATCTTGTGGGGCAGCACAGTGAAAGAGGAGGGAATTTTCCTTGATGGAGGAAATCGTAATGAGTGGGACCCTTGGAGAGGAAGCTTGCATTTGTTTAAAAGGAGGGCAGGGCATCCATTGTAACTCATGCTTATGATTAGTGATGTCTTAGTCTGCTTAGACTATTCGAAGTCTCTTGTTGTTTAGTAGAGTTGCAGTGCTGTTTAGCACAAGGAATTCCTCTTTATGATTCATTCTTCTTCTTGAGAGGCCTTTTGAGGGATTACACTTCATTTCTCCACATTCAGGCTCAAGGCCAAGCCACCTCCTTCAACTACAGTGTTATTTCTGCTCAATTATAATGTTGTGTTGCAAGGTGTTGCAGTGGAGGTTCCACAACACCATTTCTTGGCTTGTTCTTCAGAGGAGAGAGACTTATTTCCTTTGGGAGATCAGTAAGGAAGGATTCATAGCATATTGCAGATCTTGGCATTTGGCCAACACATTCTATTCCACCTACAGCGCAGTATTTTCGAAAATTGACTTAAGGACTGGGTATCACCAACTTAGAATTAAAGAAGAAGACATCAGCAAAACAACCTTTCGAACCAGGTATGGTCACTACGAATTTGTAGTCCTATCTTTTGGTTTGACAAATGCCCCTGCCACATTTATGTGCCTAATGAACAGTGTGTTAAACAAGTACTTGGATAAATTTGTCCTTGTGTTCATAGATGATATCTTAATTTACTCAAAAAGTGAGGAGGAACATAAACAACACTTGAAGATAGTATTGAAAACTCTAAAGGAAAATCAGCTATATGCCAAGTTTAGCGAATGTGAGTTTTATAAAGATAGGATCCAATATTTGGGTCATATTATTTCTGAACAAGGTCTTGCTGTTGACCTTGAAAAGATAAAGGCTATAAAAGAATGGCCTATACCAGCTGATGTTTCAGCAGTGAGATCATTCATGGGGATTGCAGGCTATTATCGCAGATTTGTAGAGAGGTTTTCTGCCATAGCACATCCCATCACATCATTACAAAGGAAAGGTGTCAAGTTTGAATGGAAGAAAAAATGTCAAAACAGTTTTGACCAATTAAAACTGAAACTTACTACAGCCCCTATACTGAAGATTGCAGATCCTGATAAAGAATTTGTGGTATGTACGGATGCCTGTAGAGAAGTATTGGGAGGAGTTCTTTTGCACGGAAATTCATTTATTTCCTATGAATCTAGGAAACTGAAGATACATGAACAAAATTATAGTGCCTATGACTTAGAATTAGCAGCTGTTATTCATGCTTTGAGAATGTGGCGGCACTATCTTCTTGGAAAAAAATTTACATTGATGACTGATCATATTAGTCTCAAATATTTCTTTTCCCAAACTGATTTGAATGCCAGAAAAGCTAGATGGCTGTCCTTTTTAAGTGAATTTGATATGGATATAAAACATATTAGAGGGAAAGAAAATAAAGTTGATGATGCATTGAGCAGAAACGCTTGTCAGAATATCACTAGTATTGGAAGTAGTGCTCAGATCGATGTAGAAGATTTGGTGAAGAAGGCAGCAAACCAAGACCCAAATTATGAAACACTTTTGGTGAAATTGCAGAAAAAGGAGAAAACTGATTTCACTCAAAATCAAAAAGGGCTGATCTGTTATAAAAATAGATTGTATATTCCCAATGTAGAGTCCTTAAAAAGGGAAATTTTGGATGTGTACCACAAAAAACCATATGCAGGACATCCAGGATATCAAAAAATGTTAACAGCCCTGAAAAAGAAGTTATTCTGGCCAGGAATGAAGAGAGAGGTAGCAGAATATTTAAGTAGATGCATGGAATGTCAACTAGTCAAAGTTGAACATCAGCATCCTGCTGGAATTTTAAACCCTTTACCGATTGCAGAATGGAAATGGGACACAGTTTCCATGGATTTCATAACAGAGTTACCCAAAACCAAATACCAGCATGATTCTGTAATGGTATTAGTAGACACTCTAACAAAAGCTGCTCACTTTATACCAATGAAATCTACCTGTGGGACAGCTGAAGTAGCGAATGTGTTCCTAAAGGAGGTAGTAAGGCTCCATGGGGTTCCAAAGGTGATTGTTTCTGATAGAGATGCTAAGTTTGCAACAGCCTTTTGGAAAGGGCTATTTGGGGGTATGGGCACTAAATTGAGTTTTAGTACTGCTTACCACCCTCAGACCGATGGTCAAACGGAAAGAACAAATCAAATTTTGGAAGACATGCTGAGAATGTATGTAATGGATAGACCATCAAAGTGGGAAGATTACTTGCATTTAGCTGAATTTTCCTATAATAACAGCTACCAATCCTCCATCAAAATGAGTCCATTTGAGGCACTGTATGGGAGGAAGTGTCATACTCCTTTGAGCTGGAGTCAGCCAGAAGATAAACTAATGTTGGGACCAGATGCTTTACAAGAGATGGAAAGAATTGTTAAACGGATACAAAGAAACATCAAGACTGCAAAAGATCGCCAGAAGAATTATGCTGATAATAAAAGAGTGCACCGAGAATTTAAAATCGGAGAGCATGTGTATTTGCGTATTAAACCCAAAAAGAGCACACTTTGTGCTGGAAGTTGTGCAAAATTGGCTCCTAGATATTGTGGTCCTTTTGAAATCTTAGAAAGGGTGGGACCAGTGGCTTACAAACTGGCCTTACCACCCCATGTTAGAGTTCATGATGTATTTCATGTTTCATTGTTAAAAAGATATGTGCATGATGCTTCTCACATAGTTGATTGGAATGTTGTACAGGTGGAACCAGAAGGGGAGTTTCTGCCAGAACCGCTTCAAATATTGGAGCGGGAAGAAATTGAATTGAGGAACCAAACGGTAGCAAGAGTAAAGGTGTAGTGGAAGCTCTTTATTGCTGAAGAAGCTACCTGGGAAAGAGAAGCTGAAATGATGGAAAAATATCCATTTTATTTGCAAAATGAACTGTAGTAGTTGAATAAAGACACCGAGGACGGTGTTTATTTTCAAAGGGGGAATATGTAACACCCCCAATTCATGTGTTTGAATTTCAAAGTTAGACATTTGAACTTTAATCCTAAGGGGAGTGGACCCCAAAGGATAAATATTTTGTGAATGTAATTAAAAAAGTTAATTGAGGAAATGAATAAAATAGTGTGGTGCAGATAGACCAAAATGAGATTTATGAGATCACTTGCTAAATCCATGAGGATGGATGAGGAAAATATTTCCCCACAATCTTTCAAAAATCCTTGAAAGAAATTAAATTTAAATTTAGATTTTTGAGGAAAAATCTGAATTTCCCCAATGATGAGGAAAGTAGTTGGGAAGAGGTAAAAAGCTGGAAAAGCTGAGGAAAAGCATAAAATAGCTTTAAAGAGTCCCTAAATTGGGAAGCCTAGGCAAACATGAAGAAAAGCATCCTGAGATTCTGGACGAAGAATTAGAAACATGCTTTGGGGAACAATAACTTAAATAAGTTTCTCTTGTACAGATTAGAGGTTGATCTGTGTCAAGGAGATGATCTCAGCGCGGGGGTGAGTTCTGGGAGACAGAAGAACTCTAAAGTTGGGAGGTTGGTCAATTGCATGAGTGGTATGTCTTTAAATTTATTGGTGTATTTACTTCACATGGTATGAATTGGCTACATATAAAATTTAGTTGTATATTAGAATATAAGTTCTACATTTAATAGAATTAATCACAAGGAATACACCCTTGACATTCTGCATAGTTGTAGAACTAGAATCTGTGGAAGAGAATCCAACAGAATCTTTAAACCAGTGTTGGCTTAAATCTGAGGATACTTATTTCTCCACAGAAGAAATTTATAAATTGGTTTTAATCTGCTTCTGTTTCATATCATGATTTTAATATGTATAAATATAAGAGAGAGAGAAATCTGAGTTGTCAGTACTAAACTTGGAAATAGCAGAAGGGGAATTGTAATTTTTCAATGTGTATTAAGGAATGAAAGTAGGTACTGTATCAACTGATCCTATAGTTAGCACATAATTCATATATAATCAGAAGCTCAATGGTAAATTTATATTGCATGCAAGCAGCCCATACTTTAGCAAAAAAAAACAACTACTGTATGGCAAGAAACTATGCATTGATAGTATATTCTGGAACCATTCTAATATTAGAAAACAGAAAGTGAAAAGACAAAAGAATAGTTATGCAAATAAACAACATGCATATGCACCACAGCATAGTATATTGAAGTGTATGTACAACATAGTATATTGAAGTATAGGTACAGTATAGTATCTTGAAGTATATGTACCCTAATCCCATTATTTAAACCCAAGTCAAGGAGGTAACCTAGTAGATTATACATACATATGTTGTAAACATAGAAAGAGAGATATATAATTATACACTGCCTGTAGATCAATTAGACAAATATGAGGTGAAAATCTATAACAGGGGTATAAAATAGAAATGGTGAGATGTTATACTATTTCCAAGAAGTATTAAAAGAGATTTAGCTACTGAAACTAGTAAAAATATACACTAGTACAGTATGAGAATGTTTTACACCAGGCAGAAAGCCTTCACAAATACAAGAAGGACAGACAGAATAAACCATTATTGAACACCATAATAAAACTGAGGAATAAGAATATATGCAACCGAATTGAAATATGAAGAGAAAAGAATACATTAATTTTCTCGAGGTTCATAACGAAAACAGGAGCTGAACGATGCAAAGTGATGAGATTATCATTTTGACCAAGATATACATATACATATACAAAAATCGAAACGAGTATAAAACCTTGTGGCTTGAGGACTGTCTCGAAATGCCACTGGAGTAGACATAATTAAACATTCAAGACGAGACTTAACAATGGGATTTTCCAGATTTATACAACTCATAAAAAATAAAAAAAAAATTAAATTGTCTAACGAGCACTACAAAGCTATACGGATTCCCTTCAACCAATGCTCGGTGAATAACGACCTGCAAGTGGGGAAAAACGAAGCCAACGTTAACGTAAAGGCCGCCATTACTCTTTGTGGCAATGTAAGAGACCAAGACGCAAGGCTTACATTACCTGCGCAAGTCAACGACCCAAGTTAAATCCCCTACTAAACGAGCTCAGTAGGACGAAAGTGCGCTAAAACAAAAAGGAGGTCTGAGAAAAATGATAGTACCTGGTGAAGTAGAGGTTGAAACCCATCCAGAGCCTGTACGCGTACACAGGAGATAGGAAAATTGTTAGCAGTAAATAAATAACGAAAATAGATGCTCAAAATCGAACAACGAAAATTGCCTTACCCAATTAGTATGAGCTCGACCTACACAGGTTAGAATGGGAATGAACCAGAGCATCGTGCCATCTTCAGAGTTATAAACCCCAAGAAACCATTGATGCGTTTCAGATGGAGGATAACTTCTGAACACAAGCACGTTCGGTCACAACGAGCTCTGGAAAATTCGCATACCAAAATGCCAACGAATAAATTCAATACGCACCCTCTAACGCATGAGAAGAAAACCAACAAATCCCTACAAACTAACACAGAAATATATGAGACGCGATGAAATCGTAACAATTGGGTGGATGAAAATCACCTAGAAAAAAATAACGGCATATGATACATCTAAATTCAACAATCGCTGTAAGGGCTCAATGAAAGGAGCGTACAAATTAAATCCGCAGAAGGAAGCCATGACTTAACAATAAGTTTCATACCTGAATCGTCAGGATAGTCTGGAGGTATGCCCAGAAGGTAATCGAGCTCGGTGTAGATCTAGGGCATCAAAAATATCGCTCTGTCATGAATAATGCCGACGCGCAGGAAGAAAACAAAAAGAACCCTGAACAAAGCCTTATGTGAAATTATACTCGGACTGATTTACAAAAACCCTAAAGTCACAATGAATCGACGCCGTCCAACTGGCGAGATCGGAGGGAATGAGCCACGGATCGAGGTATTAATAAGCCAGGTACAACCTGCATTCAATATCCAACTCAACGCGTAATGCCATTAAATGTCTATTTGAGCTGGCGGGGTTATAGAAGGAGTGTAGTCGACAAGGTAAGGTGACGGGAGGAACTGGATCGTCGTGGAGCGAATCCACGTAAACAAAAATGGGCAGAGACTTGTTACTTCCTATGTGGCGAAACCAAAAATGAAACAAACACTATCTGTGAGCTTACGTGGGAGACTTATTCTCCGTCTCCATTCAACCATACGATGCATCAAACCACAAGCTCATATTACGTGGAGGCCAGATAAATGGAATTTGTTTGAAGTCGAAACAAGCACGAGTGAACAATTAAATCGACTTGATTATCATGTACGCCGAAATATAACCATACGTCAAGTCTGTTCCATCATGAATTATATGACATCCATCAGTGAAAACTTGGAGTACGTGGAATCATAAAGACAGAAGCCTACGCAAGTTTATATCGTTATATGTATAATTAAAATCATGGCAAATGTGTGAAACCAAATCGATTCCATCTACGTCCCTCCATGGTCTACGAATATGTCAAACAATTACAACAAGGGTGGGACTTATGAAGTGGATAAAGATACATAATTGTGATAACCCATTCCTTATAATTGTTTATAATTGTTATAATTGTTATAAACCTATAACATATGTTTATAATTGTTATAAACATATATATCATTGTTATGGAAATTATAGTGAGGAAGATTACAAGTTATTTAAATGTCATATGGGTTTCAGATCCATTTTATTATGTATAGTGGAACGAAGTTGACACATGGGAAATAAATCGAAAATCGATCTTGAACCGATCACATTTGTAAAGGAATAAGAAAAATCCCTTGCTAGGATTCACCAAATTAGCTGAATGAAATTTTTTTTTGAGGTAAAATGGGAGGTGTGACATTTTTGTATTATTGTTTTATGGTGTTGAGAGCTTTCTCCCCCACATTTATTGAGCCACATATTGTTATATATTTGCATTATCATTCCACATGTTGCAGTGTCTCCTATAAACTGCGCAGTCATAGCCTAGGGCATTCTGAGTGTAGTAGTATATTTCACATTTCATGTATATGATCTATTGAGGCTTGTATTGCCAATCCTGAGTGACTCTTTCTCAAGGAATTTTACTCTCTTGCTACTATATTATACATTTGTTGGCTACCTACATCTTCATGTATTCAGGCTCATAAAAATAACATTGTTACTCTATCCCTTGTTCATACGTAGCTGCAATCCCTTCATTGGGCACTTTTTCAAGACAACTAGGTGTGGGAGATCTGTTCAACCCACCTAGAGTGATTTTTTTGGAGCCTCCTCTTGGATTTCGGTCATAGATACATTTATCTAAGGGATCCACATCTTGGTTTCAAATCCTATAGTATTCATTCCTGAAAAATGCATTTTTCAAGCATGCCTTGCTCATAGTTCTCGTTTTGGGATATTACACCTAGCCTAGCCTAGCTTACCAAGCCTAAAATAGCATACCCTATCCTAACGTAACCTACCCTATCCTAACCTAGTGTAGCCTAACATAGCTAACCGTATCATAACCTAACATAGACAACCCTAACATAACCTACCCTACCCTAACCTAGCCTAGCCTAACCTATCGTATCCTAACATAGCCTAGCCTAACCTAACCTAACCTAGCCTAACCTAGACTAATGTAGCCTAACCCAGCCTAACCTAGCTTAACCTAGCCTAGCATAACCAAGCCTAACCTAACCTAACCTATCCTAACCTAACCTAGACTAACCTAGCCTAGCCTAGCCTAGCCTAACCTCGCCTAGCCTAGCCTAGCCTCGACTAACCTAGCCTTGCCTAGGCTAGCCTAGCCTAGCCTTGCCTAGCCTAGCGTAACCTTGGCTAACCTAGCTTTGCCTAGCCTAGCCTAACCTATCCTATCTTAGCCTAACCTCGCCTAGCCTAGCCTAGCCCAGCATTTCCTAGCCTAACCTAACCTAACCTAACATAACCTACTGTAACCTACCCTACCCTACCCTACCCTACCCAACGCTACCCATACACTACCCTAGCCTAACATAGCCTAGCCTACCCTAAAATAACCTAACCTAACCTAGCTTAACCTAATCTAACCTAGCCTAACCTAGCCTAGCCTCACCCAACCTTGCCCAACCTAACCTAACCTATCCTAGCCTAGCCTAACCTTACCTAGCCTAGCCTAGCCCAACCTAGCCTAACCTAACCGAGCCTAGCATAGCTGACCCTAGCGTAGCCCATCCTAGAACATACTATCCTAGCCTAGCCTAGGATAGCCTAGCCTAGCCTAGCCTAACCTACCTTCCCCTACCCTACCCTACCCTAGCTTAGCCTACTCTAGCCTAGCCTAGGGTAGCCTATCCTAGACTACCCTACCCTAGCCTAACCTAGCCTAGCCTAACCTAGCCTAACCTAATCTAAGGTCCCCTAACCTACCCTACCCTACTCTACCTTACACTAGCCTAGCCTAGCCTAGCCTAGCCTAGCCTACCCTACCATACCCTATGCTAGCCTAGCCTACACTAACCTGGCCGACCATAACCTAGCCTACCGTAGCCTAACCTACCCTAACGTAGCCTACCCTAGCCTATCCTAGCCTAATCTACCCTTACCTACCCTACCCTACCCTATCTTACCCTATCCTAGCCTAACCTACCCTAATCTATCCTACCCTACGCTAGCCTACCCTACCCTACCCCAGCCTAAGCTATCCTACACTAGCCTACCGTAGCCTTGCCTAACCTACCATACCCTAGCGTAGCCTAACCCAGCCTAACCCTAACCTAACATATCGTAAACTAACCTAACCTAACCTATACTATCCTAACGTAACCTAACCTATGGTAGGTTAGGAAAGGCTACGGTAGGCTACTGTAGGATAGGTTAGGCTAGGGTAGGGTAGGGTAGGCTAGCATAGGGTAGGATAGATTAGGGTAGGTTAGGCTAGGATAGGGTAAGATAGGGTAGGGTATGGTAGGTAAGGGTAGATTAGGCTAGGATAGGCTAGGGTAGGCTACATTAGGTTAGGTTAGGCTACGCTAGGCTAGGCTATGGTGGGCCAGGTTAGTGTAGGCTAGGCTAGCATAGGGTATGGTAGGCTAGGCTAGGTTAGGGTAGGCTAGGCTAGGCTAGGCTAGGCTAGTGTAAGGTAGAGTAAGGTAGGGTAGGTTAGGGGAGCTTAGGTTAGGTTAGGCTAGGTTAGGCTAGGCTAGGTTAGGCTAGGGTAGGGTAGTCTAGGGTAGGCTATCCTAGGCTAGGCTAGAGTAGGCTAGGAGGCTAGGCAGGAGTAGAGTAGGGAGAATTGGGAGGTAGGTAGAATTTGGAAGCTAGGTGGAAGCTATCCTAGGCTAAGGCTGGGATAGGATGGTCTAGGATGGGATCTACGCTAGGGTGGGGTATGCTGCTAGGCTCGGTGGGATTAGGCTAGGTTAGACTAGGCTAGGTAGGTAAGGTTAGGCTAGGCTAAGGACAGTAGGTTAGGTTGGCAGGTTGGGTGGAGGCTAGGCCTATGTTAGGCTAGGTTAGTTTTAAACTATCTAGGTCGGTAGATTATGTTAGGTTAGGCTAGGCTATGTTAGGTAGGGTAATTATGGGTAGGGTGTAGGTAAGTAGGGTAGAACAGGAAGTATTCTGATAGGCTACGTTAAGGTTAGGCCTAGGTTAGGGTAGAAATGATAGGCTAAGGACTAGGCTACAAACTAGGCTAGGCTAGGCTAGTCTAGGCAAGGCTAGGCTAGTCGAGGCTAGGCTAGGCTAGGCGAGGTTAGGCTAGGCTAGGCTAGGCTAGGTTAGTTTAGGTTAGGTTAGGATAGGTTAGGTTAGGTTAGGCTAGGTTAGGCTAGGTTAGTTTAGGTTAGGTTAGGATAGGTTAGGTTAGGTTAGGCTAGGTTAGGCTAGGCTAGGTTAAGCTAGGTTAGGCTGGGTTAGGCTACATTAGTTTAGGTAAGGCTAGGTTAGGTTAGGTTAGGTTAGGTTAGGCTAGGCTATGTTAGGATAGGTTGCGGGCGAGGCTAGGCTAGGCTAGTGTAAGATAGTGTAGGCTATGTTAGGATAGGTTAGGCTAGGGAGGCTAGGCTAGGCTAGTGTAAGATAGTGTAGGCTATGTTAGGATAGGTTAGGTTAGGATATTTTAGGCTAGGTTAGGCTAGTTTATGCTAGGTTATGCTAAGCTAGGTTAAGCTAGGATAGATAGGCATGGCTAGGTTAGGCTTGGTTAAGTTAGGTTAGGCTAGGTTAGGGTAGGCTATGCATGGTTGGTCATGGTTAGGCTAGGTTAGGCTATATTATGATAGTCTTGGATAGGTTAGGCTAGGCTAGGCTAGGCTAGGAGATGCTAGGTTAGGTCAGGCTAGGCTAGGCTAGGGTAGGAGAAGTTAGGTTAGGTTAGGCTAGGCTAGGTTTGGCTAAGTTAGGCAAGGCTAGGTTAAGTTAGGCTAGTGTAGGTTAGGTTAGGCTAGGATAGGCTAGGTTAGGCTAGGTTAGGTTAGGTTAGGTTAGGTTAGGTTTTCATTAGGTTAGGTTAGGTTAGGCTATCTTAGGCAAAGCTAGGTTAAGCAAGCTTAGGATATGTTTGGCAAGGCTAGGTTAGGCTTGGCCAGGCTAGGTTAGGCCAAGCTAGGCTAGAGTAGGCTAGGTTAGGCTAGAGTAGGCTAGGTTAGGTTATGTTAGACATGGCTAGGTTAATCTAGGCTAGGCTACGATAGGTTAGACTAGGTTAGTTTTTTCTAGGTTAGGGTAGGTTAGGCATGGCTAGGCATGGCTAGGTTAGGCTAGGATAGGCTAGGTTATGCTTGGCTTGGTTAGGGTAAGGTAGGGTAGGCTAGGCATGGCTTGGTTAGGCTAGGCAAGGGTAGGCTATCGGTTAGGCTAGGCTGGGGTAGGTTAAGTTAGGATATGCTAGATTAGGATAGGTTATGTTACGGTAGGTTAGGCTAGGTTAGGTTAAAATGAGTTATGTTAATTTCTATGAGTTATGTTAAAATGGCTGACTTATATGAGGAATTTGCATGGAATTAAATAGAGTAAATTATTATGGCTATAATTGCATATTCCTGTGTTTATAATGATTATATTCCTGTGTTATATTTTCTAAGTTATATTTTGAGTTTGAGAGAATTCTAACTTAGGCTTTGGAAAGAGAATCTAAATAACTAGATTCTTAGAGTATCTAATCTAAAAAGGAGTAAGGTTAACCCTCAATATCAAACACATACATAGAAAGTACAAATTAAAACTAAAATAAATAAGGTAAGACTTCCACTTAAGAGTGAGTTGGAAAAAAATTAAGTGGAACTATTGAGAGTTCTTATAAATGAATATGGGCAATGATTTTAGATAAGGAAACATGGAATATATTTAATATTCGTGTATACCATTTATATTAAGGTTTTTTGTGAGTATGGTTAAATATCTTGATTAGGAGGGAAAAAGTATACGAAATTTGTTATACTAACAAAATCCTTATCTTAGTAAATTATACTAGAGTAGATAATTTAACTTAGTTTTAATAGAATAAATAGTAGGTTAAAGTATGTATACATAATCATAATTAGCATA
The DNA here is from genome assembly GCA_034641835.2 of Pinus albicaulis. Lineage (NCBI taxonomy): Eukaryota > Viridiplantae > Streptophyta > Pinopsida > Pinales > Pinaceae > Pinus > Pinus albicaulis. The sequence goes on along the minus strand of JAXQQM020068621.1, from coordinate 53,549 downwards.
TATATGCATGAATTTGTATACAAACACTTAAATATTAAATTTCATGAAGAATCCCTATCAGAGGTAAAGGGACTAGTACAAAGGAGTAGAGACCATGAAGCAACCAGGGAAAGCTTTGTATTTAAACAGTATAAGAAATGTCATATTAAGATGTGTATTTGAAATTTCAGAAAATTATTTTCTTAGTGCAATTACTTTAAATTACATAGGTAAATTATGTGGATTATAATGGAAAAAAAAAAAACCTAACAAATACTCACAATGAGGGAATATAACTTTAGGATAGGAAAAATACTCTTAGAAAAGTTAAGGCCTAGCCAATACAAATTTAAGATGACACATGCCTTTACCTTCTATTAAATATTGAACAATAGATTTATATTTTTTAGAAAATAAATTGAAAGAAAAGAACCCCTGTTGGGTGTAGCCTTCCTATTTTTTTTAAAGATAAATTGTTGGTCAATTACATATAATGAATACAAGTATATATGAAAAATATAATAATAATAACATTGAAAAATATATAAAACAGTGGTAGAGAATAATTACATACTAGCCATAGAAAGATAACAATAAACTATGCGTTTACTATCCACACATTACAGAGGAAAACAAGTATACAATTAGGTTCTTAGAAAATAAAAATGTGGAAATGGTATATCAACCCATCAATTAAAAGAGACATAGATACAATCACAAGGTCTATAAGGACTTGAAAAATTATAAGATCTCGACCATATATACCTAATACATAGGTTAACCAACGTATTGCCTAAAATCGTTTGGAGGAAGAATAATATTTTGTTCAAAATAAGATGACCCGGCATTTTTCCTTTCCCGGGAAATCATAGACCAATACGTGTCAAACATATAGATGAAAAGTACTTAATTAAGCATATACGAATGAACTGTAAGGAAGAGAAAGGAAATAACTTAGTCTTGATTGTCGAAAAGAGTCACGAGATAGCAAAAGTATAGTACAAATGCACTCGATTGAATCGATACCTATATGAGAGTAAAAAACATGGAATTTAAACAAGTGTAAAAGAACGTGATTGTATTTATCAGAACAAATGATGATTTACTTTAATAGAGAATGAACCCAAAGTATATATTCTCAATATTGAATGTGGTGCATCCATTTCTATTACCTTGTAAAGTTCAACAACAAATAAATGTTAGCATAATATCTTAAAGAAAGAGGGTAAGTGAAGAAAGAGGGTAATTATTTTTTAGGAGTGAAGAACTCTAACAAACTTATAAGTAATAATACTTTAAATAACCATTTCAAAAGAGAGAATAAAAATAATGGAAGAATTAGGGTTTAATAATTAAAAACCATGAAGAGAGTGTAACTATTTTCTGCCAAGAATATAAGAATTAGGTGCTCTACATTGATAATTAAGAAAATATTTCAAGCCTCAAAAGGCATGGTCATTACAATTGGATAAAAACCCTAGGTAGAAATGCGAAATCAACCTTGTAGTGACAATTGGTTGAATGCAAAGTTAAAGTCAGAATAGAAATTACCAAGGATACCATGGAGGAGTAAACAAGCAACTAGTAAGTCAAAGTGAGGTTGAATTCATAGAGAATTAAGGGAAACAAGTATTGATAGAGGAAATTCACCTTGAATCGCTGTATAAGAAGAAAATAATTCGGTAGTGGATCACATTAAGGAAGACTTGAGATTGCTCTAATTAAAAACCTCTTCAATTCTACATTTTCTAATGGATAAAAATACACAAGTCAGAAAACCAAATATGAGAATGAGGTGAGTTGAAGTAACAAGAACAAGGACAATGGATTTCAAGTGAAGAATGTTAGCTCTATGACAAATAGATCCACAAGCATTCCCTTCTCATTTAAATATGTCAAATAATGGAGAAAGTGAGAATAATAGCTCTGGAATAGGTATAAAATAATAAATATAATATTCAAAATATTTATAAAATAATAAAATAGTAAGCATTGTACTCAAAATTTTACAAATGAACCTATGAAATAATTAGGTATCTTCGTGTTTAAAACAAATTAAAAGGTTGCAAAATACTTAATTCAATTCTATTTTAGGTATCTTAGTCTCTCAAATTGGGTCAAATGGGAGAAGAAAATACTAGAATTCCATTAGTACGTCCAAATAATTCCATTTTATTTATAAATTATTTTTTAGGAGTCTCTTAATAACCATAACATCAAAGCATAAGTATTGGTATTGGATGATTAGCTTTACAGTTTTTTTTTTTATGTTTTTTCAATTATGGTTTGAGGATTTTGATTTTATAAATTATATAATATTTATTTGTTTCCGAATAAAAATATTTAGAGTATTTATAGATTAATAAGATAATATTTAGAATATTTATAGATTAATAAAATAATAAACATTATGGTGGAAATTTTACAAAGGAATCTACGAAATAATTAGGTAATTTTTTCTGTCAAATAAATTGAGCACCTCATTGTATTGGAAATTGAGTCAAATATGAAATAATTAGGTATCTTTTCTATAAAACAAATTGAATTGGAAATTGGATTTAGTTAGACAAGAAAATACTCAAATTGAAAAATTCCACTAGTATGTCCAAATAATTCCATTTTATTGATAAATTATTCTATTCTTAAGTAGAAATAATTCTTTTTTTTTTAATAATTTTTTTTAGGAGCCTTATAATAACCATAAAGTCAAATCACAAGTATTGGTTGATTAGCTTTATAATTTTGTGAGTTTTTTTTTTCAATTAAAAATATTAGTTGACTTAACATGTGGTCCTCAAAATCAGTTCTCGATGACCTTTTCTAGTAAAAAAATATATATATTTTAATGATTTAGATGAGATTATTTGATTTCTTAAAATAATTTTCAATTATGTTTTTATGATTTAGAATTATGTTTTTCATTTAAAAATAATTTTTCATTTATATCTTATAACTTGTGTTAGATTTTGTTTTTACATTATTATTTTCTTTAAATTCAATGTATTTTAAATTGTAGTTTCATACATTCAAATTATTTTAAATAAATTTTTTTATATTTACAATTTTATTAATAGCTTTTAATTTATTTTGTTATATCAAAAAATTAGATAATTAAATGAAATAATTTTTAGGAAAATAAAATTATAGAAATTTGAGTACTAGAATAAGTTAACTACTATATTCAAAGAACACCCATAAACATAACCTCTGTAGAAATACTTTGTTAGTAAATTGATATTGATATCTTAACAAATTGACCAGTGAACCTAGTTTCAACCATCGGTATCAGTATGAGCTAAGTTAATTCACTAAGAGTTAATCAACTGAATTTATCATGGACTTGTAATATAAATACCATACACATATATACTATAAAAAGCCATATAACTATCACAATATGCATTCATATACAAATAAATTGCCCTTCTAGTAAGCAAGAACACACAGTTATAGGATCTCTTATGAACCCATGAAAACAAGATAGCTCATAAAGAATATCAAAAAAAGTCCATAGTGAAAAAATTAAATAGAAGGAAGAAAAAATATCAAACGAAAGGGAATAAACTACCCAATGAATAAAAATAAGCCATAATTACACAACCATTAAACAAAAAATAAAAGAAAAAAACACAATTGGGTTATTCATATTTTCCACCAGATCGGAAACTTGAAAAAATCAAGTGTTGGAAGGTGAAACTTGAGGAGAAGTACTAAAATAATCGACTTGAAAAACTCTATGTCAAGTCAGTTGAAGATGGGTCCAAAACCTCCATAGTCTGAGACAGGGTTTGAGGGTAGCATGTGTACCTGCAAAGTAGATCTCACAATCAACAAACGAGAATGATGTTGGAGAAAAAAATAAATATGCATTAGTAAATAATTAGCCAGGGAATTCCCATTTATATTACCCAAGTATATGTCAATGGAGCTTGCGTTCTTCACCATGTTGCTGAAAATGGAATATAAGTTAGCTCTGAGGTAGGAAAACCATATCCAAAAGAATATGTAATGAAAAACAACCATACACGCATACATGCAGTAGGAAGAGCCATTAAATTACCTAAGAAAGTAAAGTAAAACAAAGGATTGATGCCTTTGTGCGGTGATTGGGTCTTATGGCTATAGAGACACCCTGCAAGGCCGAGTAAAATTGTTATCAGGAAAGAATTGAACTTTGCGGAATTTTCCTTTGGCATATATAAAACCCTGGTGCTTGTAAGAGTAAATATTGTTCCAATGGAAATTTAAAGCAGAATAGGCATAAAAATTCAATTAATAACTCACTAGTGCAAACGAAGAGGGAAGAAGTGAATTCGTCACCTTATGTAGCCATGGTTCTTGGAGATGAACCAATGAACCCAAAAAGACACATCGACCTGTTAACCTATACATTAGAAACTGAGTATTGATGACCATAATTTCACATCTTTAGGAGGATATGGAAAACCAAGGAACCAAATTTCAAAGTGATAATAACCGCTCTTAGAAAATTTAAATTTACAAAACGACCAAGTGTAGAACCCTTACTGTGGAAAATGAAAAAAACATGAAATAGTCTATTGAACCATAATACCTGGGCTCCGTAAATAGTGCACTATTGTTGGGCTGTAAAAATAGCGTTGGTAGATTTGTGGCTATTACTAGTTTCCAATCACAGGAGAGAAAAAATAGAGTGATGACAGCGATACGAACACCAGGAGAAAATGTCGATTAGTTCACAGGAAATGTCTATACAAGCTTAAGGTTTGGGTGGAAAGATAAGAACCATTACATGGGGACAATGAATCTACACCCTTCACGTAGTAATACCATACCTTGTGCTCATAATGTGTTATCATTCGCTCATCAGATGGGATAGCGTTGGCCGCATGGACGCATTAGGGGTAATGTACTTGTCATGTGGCGAGTTACCATACATAATTTATGTGATATGACCTAATGGTATAGGAATTAATAAATGACCATATTACTTGGGGAAATAAATAAGAAATGGGGGTTGGATAGTTAGGTTTAAATGTTATAAGATTCATCTAGGGAAATGATTCTTCCATATAGTAATTCTGAAAATGATCCAATTATAATCATAGGGGAAATTAAACATGCATGAAACATTAGGTAATAAGTGCATAGATATACTTCGGATGCGGATGATGGCTCGGAGTGATGGGACTTCCACCCCTTGGTAGATCCCGAGGGCGTTCGCTTGTTGCGGCCATATGGCCCCCTGCAGTGCCATTACTCACACATTAACGTCGCCAACCTGTTCTGCTTTAACACCGTTCATCGCGCCTATTATCTACCTCGCCTTGGTGGTTCATTTGGCTATGGATTTCATTCTCGAGAATTCGTCTGCTCATTGTGTTTTTTGTAGTCATCCTTGTCCCGTCTGTGGTAGTTTCCCCCCTGCTTGCACTGTTCCAAGTGAACGCACCCAAACAGGTCAACGTTGCTCCATCCTGGGATGCTTGGAAACTCTTCCGGGTTTCCACTTCACCCAGACCAGCTACTGTCATCTCAATTTCTGTTTTCCTTCTCACGTAGTTGATTTTCAGAGATCTTTGTTGCATCCTGACTGCTCCTTCTGCCCCAAGCACTCCTGGCTTCATGCGGCTTCGATGCCTCGGCTTAGGCAGAGAATGTGTTGCAGGAACAGAACAAGCAGAGGGCGCTCTTCCCGCCCTCTCCCTTCCATTAGCTCGCCCTCGACATCTTCTGAGGAGGACGTAGATTGGAGTTTGCATTTGGATTTTGGGCATCAGAGAGGCATCACTCTGTTATGCCTTCACAGCCTCCTTCGCCTGTCTCTCAGCCTGCCTCCCCTGCTTCTAATTTCCCCACCAACCCAACCCTCTGCCAGTATTCACAAAGGGAAGAATTCCGCTTCAATTGCTCCTCAAACATGCCTGTTCTCACTGCTTTCATCACTGTTACTGTTTGCGAAGAATCCCCTATCCCAGCGCCAGCTTCAATGCCCCGCCCTGCCCCTATTCTGCCTATCCCTTATCCCTCACATGCAAATATTGACATTCCAGCCCCTGTTGAGCTAGTCAGCATTGGTCATTCCATTCTTGAAATGGAAAATTTGCAGGTGGAATTCTTCAGCAAGAGTGGCGCGCGAGAGAAGGAAAACGATGGTGGAGAAGCTGAGTTTGGTTGCAGGATCGTGGAAGAACTGGAGTCCCCTACTTCTGAACGGTGACTTTGATCCCCCTCAGCTTGCTTTGGTACAAATTTTCGACCTCATGGAAGAATTTTTTGGTTTTTTGAGTTTATATTCAGCTGTAAAATCTATAGGCTATTCCAGTTTACTGTCTCTTGTTGTATCACAGTACTTTTACTATTTTACCGATTTCCCTTCTAAGGGCGGTGGAATTTATTTTAAAAGAACTGGTTTCCCACTTTGGGCAGTTCAGTTGCTAACGTTAAGCTTGGACATCAAGCCCAATTCTCAGGCTCACACAACTGAAACTAGCGCAGTTTTGTACTATTATGTTTTATAAATAGATTTAGTTTTACCGAGAAAAAATAAATAAGTGCATAGATATAATTCATCAAGATCAACTATTTACCAAATACAATAAGAAAATATAGGAATTATATGCCATGCAATAACATATACAAATTATTAGTAAGGAAGTTAAAAAAACAAAATAATGTGTGATATATGAAGAGCAGATGTGACATTTTAATTTATATGGTAAAATTGATGTTAATTTATAACTACTATCTATATGTTATATATTTTAATGGGATATGATTTTATTTTATCTAAAAGAAATGTTAGTAATTTTATTAATTAGAAACAAAATTACAATTAAAAAAAAAATTGAAATTAAAAAATATTTACATCTAGCTTCTAGCATGTAAGATGCAATGTCTACACATCTACTCAATATTTGGTTGTAGAGGGCCTCTCTGTGTAATGATTATAAAAGCTATGATTAAATATAGTTTTCCTTTTCAACTTTAATTATTTAATGGATGACTACTAGTATCGATGTCTATGTGTGACAAACTCTAATATTTTTAAATTGATTCTCCTAATCTTATTATTGGGCTTATAGAAGTCAAATTTTGATAAATATTTAATAGGTGTTTAACTAATGTGTAGGAATTGACCACTACAACTTTATGTTCCACTCTTTCACATCATAAAGTTCATATGAACCTTGTATATCCCATTTTTTTATATAAAAATGCATTATTCTCACACACTATATATTGTTTCAGTCAAACATAAGCTTAAACACACACAAAGGTCTTCCATACTAGTTTGACCACAATCTAGTTCTTTGTTTCACTTTAAATTCCATAGTATCCACATAAAAAATATATTCATTGTTATTCATGACTGATTTTGATTTCTTTTATTATGTTTACAAGCTTGTTATGTTCTTGCATAAAACTAAACTCACTCATGGATAGCAAGTAGTTGTCAACTAAGTCACCTAATTCATGTTAGTATTCAAGTTTGAGAATATATGTGTGTGTGTGTGTGTGTGTGAGATAAAATTATGTATTCTCCCTAAACATATGATAAAACTATCACTTGTAATCTAGATCATCTAATTTTAATAATAATTTGGTAGGATTTTAAAAACTTCAAAACATAATAAAAATAATAAGTTATTATAAAATTATGATTTTTTTTAAATATTATTCTTATCAAATAACAAATACATATCATACATAATCCTTAATATCTATGGTCCATAATCTATTAAACTTAGGTCTTATTATTTTAATTTTCTTTTCTATCCATAATCAATATAATCTTAGACTTATTATTTTAATCTGCTTTGTATTAAATTTAATGACCATATTAGTTTTTTTTTTTAATATTTAAACTAAAAAGTTCATATATTATTTAAAACAAATAAATTTTAATTAGAACTAAATGATAAAATTGTAATATTATTAAATCTGTTATGTTTAAGTACAATGTAATGCTATTTTACATTTCAATAACTTTATTCTTGTGTCCCTATCAACATATGCAACAACTCTTACCATTATCTTTTAATATAAATATTATAATTTTAATATAAATATTATAATTTTTTAATAATTCTTTTATATTCTAAAAATAGCCCTAAGCAAGCTCACATTATTGTTAATGTGATGGAAAATTTTATGGTTTGTTCCGTGACTTCATAATAACTACCTGCCTTATCCCATAACCATAATTGATGTTGATGACCATGTAAGTGGATAGAATGTAGTTATGAAAACAATATTAGAAAGTGGATTGTTATATTCCTTTTAACAATGAACAAAAAATCCAAACAGGTAGAAATGATGTGCTGCTATCCCTTCAAACGGCTAGAAACCAAACGGCTAGGGAGGACGTGGCACATCCACTCACAAATTAGCCGTTGATTAAAGAAGCTGCGAGGCAGAGTTATATAATGAGGATTTTGATTATGATGTTCACAAGTTAAATTACTTTTGATTCCCTCTGCAAAGCTGGACACAGAAATAACATTTTTTTTAAACGACTTGGTGAAGGAGACCGTGCGAATGCATCCTCCCCTATTTGGTGAAGGAGATCCTGCAAATGTTTCGTGTCACACTGTGACTACATCCCCGCGAAGGCCAACGTGGAGTTCTACAGTGTGGGGATGGGGAGTTTCGACCCCAGCGCTTCCTGGACTAATGAGAACGACGTTGACATTACGAGAGTGAATAGAATTAAGGTGATGCCCTTCGGTGCTGGGAGGAGGATCTGGCCATTAGCTCTCACCACATCAATCTAATCATCTTATGGATGCATGCAATATGGAGTAGTATGCTTTGACTGTTGTCACAAATAATACACCAGAAGTCCCCATGTTCCATTACTCCTATGGAATGCAGCGCGGGGATTTGCAGAGGCAAAGTATCGATTGTATATACCTTTTCTAAGTGAGGCCGACATCGAGCTGCTTCCACTGGTGTAAATCTATTTATGAGGTTCTCTCTTGCTCTTTGATTCGATTCGTTTTCTAGTAGGTGCCATTTTTGGATTTCTGGGAGGTGTGAAATATTCATTTATATTGCATATTTTTATGATCAATTTCTAAGAAACATGGTAGCACACAAACATGATCTCTATTCTTGTTTCCATTAATGTATAGTTTTATGAGATTAATTTTCGAATTAATCATATTATTAAAAGATTTGATTGATAGGGTTTGCACCTTCTTTTAATCACGATAAGGTTTGCACCTATTTTTAATTGCTTTCTTTTAAGCTGATGTATGTCCAATTCAATATGCAGGGTCTCCCACGACAAGATAAGATTACAACAAATTGGATCATTGGATGTAAATAAGGCCCTAAAGAAACCTAGTTCCGGCTAGACAAGAAAGGTAAGTTTCTGCCTCTTCATTTTGTATTTCTTGAAGTAAACCCTTTTCAATGAATTATATGTAGTCTTTTCTTCATTTTCAAGTGGTTTTATAATTTTTGGATTAATACGATGTTAGTAATAACACCTATTTTTTTTAATTACAACTCTATTTTCGGTGTCTAAACCCAATCTATTCATCTCAGTTTTATTAGTAAAACTAGTTTATTCATCTCAGTTCTATTATTTCATTTTCTTTATGGTTTCCTGGGCTCGCCATAGTTTCTTTTTAATTCATTTCAGCCAGTTGTAATCTCTTTGTCTCTAATTTCTTGGTTATAATTTAGATATTTCTTTGTTAGATCTATCAAATATCAAATCAAATCTCTTATGGATGTGTGGGATATGGATGTGTGCAATATGGAGCAATATGCTTTCACTGTTGTCACGAAGAATCCACCAGAAAGAATCTGGATGAATGAAGCGCGGCGCACGAAGTCCCCATGTTCCATTACCCCTGTGGAATGCAGGCGGTGATGCTTGCATTGGAAATTTGCGGAGGCAAAGTATCGACTGTATATGCCTTTCGTACGCGACATCGAAATCGAGCTGCGCTGCTTCCACCGATGCAAATCTATTTATCAGGTTCTCTATGGCTCTTTGATTTGATTCTTTTTCTCTGTTTCGATTCGTTTTCTAGTAGGATGCCATTTTTGGATTTCTTCCAAGTGCGAAATATTCATTTATATTGCATATTTTTATGATAAATTTCTAAGAATTCTGGTAGCACACAAACATGATCTCTATTCTTTTTTCTCCATTGATGTATAGTTTTCTATTTTTTTTTTCCATTGATGTATAGATTTATGAGATTAATTGTAGGATTAACCATGTTATTAAAAGATTTGATTGATAGGGTTTGGGCATTTTTTTAATCAGGATAGAGTTTGGGCCTTCTTTTAATTTCTTACTCTATGAGATTAGATGATTTAGATGAGATTACTGGATTTCTTAAAATGATTTTCAATTATGTTTTTATGATTTACAAATATGTTTTTCATTTGTCTTATAATTTATGTTAGATTTTATTTTCACATTATTACTTTGGTTAAATTCAATGTATTTTAAATTGTATTTTCATACATTTAAATTACTTTAAAGAAGTTTTCTTATATTTAAACTTTTGTTAATAGCTTTTAATTAATTTATTTTTTGAATGGTTTCTTCATTAATATTCTGATATAGAGTAAAGTACCATAAGCTTGAGTAGCCTAGCCTAAGCTACTAAAGGATAGACTAAGGTAAGTTAGAATAGGCTAGGTTAGGCTAGAATAGGCAAGAGTAGCTTAGGGTAGGCTAGACTAGACTAGGATAGGTTAGGTTAGAGTAGGTTAGGCTAGTGTATGCTAGGGTAGGCTAGAGTAGGCTAGGTTAGACTAGGGTAGGTTAAGCTAGGCTAGGGGAGGCTAAGTTAAGCTAGGCTAGGCTAGGGGAGGCTAGGTTAGGCTACTCTAGTGTAGGATAGACTAGGTTAGGCTAGGTTAGGTCAAGATAGGGTAGGTTAGGGTATCTTAGGCTAGGCTAGGATAGGCTAGGCTAGGATAGGTTAGACTATGTTAAGCTAGGCTAGGTAAGAGTACACTATGTTAGGCTAGGGTATGTTAGGCTAGGCTAGGTTAGCCTAGGTTAGGTTAGGTTAGGTTAGGTTAGGCTATGTTAGCTTAAGTTAGGCTCAGTTAGGCTAGGCTATGTTAGGTTAGGTTAGGTTAGGTTAGGATAGGATAGGCTAGGATAGGATAGGCTAGAATAGGGTAGGCTAGGTTACTCTAGGTTAGGTTAGGTTAGGGTAGGATAGATTAGGCTAGTCTAGGTTGGGCCACGAAAAGATAGGCTAGGTTAGGATAAGATATGTTAGGCTAGGTTAGGTTAGGCTAGGCTAGGCTAGGCTAGGTTAGGTTAGGTTAGGCTAGGCTTGGCTAGGTTAGGTTAGGCTAGGTTAGGTTAGGATATGATAGGATAAGATAGGATAGACTAGGCTAGGCTAGGTTAGGCTAGGATAAGATAGGCTAGGTTAGGTTAGGATAAGATAGGCTAGGTTAGGTTAGGATGAGATTGATTAGGCTAGGATAGTTTAGGCTAAGATAAGCTAGGCTAGGTTAGGCTAGGCTTGGCTAGGCTAGTCTAGGCTAGGGTAGGCTAGGCTAGATAGGTTAGGATAGGTTAGTTTAGCTTAGTTTAGTTTAGGTTAGGATACATTAGGCTAGGCTAGGCTAGCTTAGGCTAGATTAGGCTAGGCTAGGCTAGGTTAGGTTAGGCTACGTAGGTTAGGATAGTATAGGTTAGGTTAGGTTACGATAGGTTAGGTTAGGGTTAGGCTGGGCTAGGCTATGCTAGGATAGGGTAGGTTAGGCAAGGCTAGGGTAGGGTAGTGTAGGCTAGGTTAGGATAGGGTAGGGTAGGGTAGGCTAGAATAGGGTAGGATAGATTAGGGTAGGTTAGTCTAGGATAGGGTAGGATAGGGTAGCGTAGGTAAGGGTAGGTTAGACTAGGATAAGCTAGGGTAGGCTAGGTTAGGGTAGGTTAGGCTACGCTAGGTTAGGCTATGGTGGGTCAGGGTAGTGTAGGCTAGGCTGGCATAGGGTAGGCTAGGCTAGGATAGGTTAGGCTAGGGTAAGCTAGGGTAGGCTAGGCTAGTTTAAGGTAGAGAAGGGTAGGGTAGGTTAGGGGAGCTTAGGTTAGGTTAGGCTAGGTTAGGCTAGGCTAGGTTAGGCTAGGGTAGGGTAGTCTAGGGTAGGCTACCCTAGGCTAGGCTAGAGTAGGCTAAGCTAGGGTAGGGTAGGGTAGGGGAAGGTAGGTTAGGCTAGGCTAGGCTAGGCTATCTTAGGCTAGGCTAGGATAGGATGGTCTAGGGTGGGCTAGGCTAGGGTGGGCTAGGCTAGGCTCGGTTAGGTTAGGCTAGGTAAGGTTAGGTTAGGCTAGGATAGGTTAGGTTAGGTTGGGCAAGGTTGGGTGAGGCTAGGCTAGGTAAGGTTAGGTTAGGCTAGGTTAGGCTAAGTTAGGTTAGGTTAAGCTAGGTTAGGTTAGGTTATGTTAGGTTAGGGTAGGCTAGGCTACGTCAGGGTAGGGTAGGGTAGGGTAGGTTACGGTGGGTTATGTTAGGTTAGGCTAGGTTGGGCTAGGCAATGCTAGGCTAGGCGAGGCTAGGCGAGGTTAGGCTAAGCCAGACTAGGCTAGGCTAGGCTAGGTTAGGCTAGGCTAGGCTAGGTTAGGCTAGGCTAGGCTAGGTTAGCCAAGGTTATGCTAGGCTAGGCAAGCCTAGGCTGGGCTAGGCTAGGCAAGGCTAGGTTAGCCGAGGCTAGGCTAGGCTAGGCTAGGCTAAGTGACACTAGGCTAGGCTAGGCAAGGCTAGGTTAGTCTAGGTTAGGTTAGGATAGGTTAGGTTAGGTTAGGCTAGGTTAGGCTAGGCTAGGTTAAGCTTGGTTAGGTAGGGTTAGGCTAGGTTAGTTTAGGTAGGCCTAGGTTAGGTTAGTTTAGGTTAGGCTAGGCTATGTTAGGATAGGATAGGTTAGGCTAGGCTAGGCTAGGCTAGGCTAGGCTAGGGTATGTTGGGGTTGGCTATGTTAGGCTATGCTACGGTTGGGTATGTTAGGCTACGCAAGGTTAGGATAAGGTAGGTTACATTAGTATAGGGTAGGCTATTTTAGGCCCGGTAAGCTAGGCTAGGCTAGGTGTAATATCCCAAAATGGGAACTATGAGCAAGGGATGCCTGAAAAATGCACTTTTCAGGAATGAATCCTAGAGGATTTGAAACCAAGACCTGGATCCCTTAGATCAATGTATCTATGACCGAAATCCAAGAGGAGGCTCCAAAAAAATCACTCTAGGTGGGTTGAACAGATCTCCCACACCTAGTTGTCTTGAAAAAGTGCCCAATGAAGGGACTGCATCTATGTATGAACAAGGGATAGAGTAACAACGTTATTTTTATGAGCCTGAATACATGAAGATGTAGGTAGCCAAAAAATTTATAATATAGTAGCAAGAGAGTACAATTCCTTGACGAAAGAGTCACTCAGGATTGGCAATACAAGCCTCAATAGATCATATACAGGAAATGTGAGATATACTGCTACACTAAGAATGCCCCAGGCTATTACTGCATAGTTTATAGGAGATACTGCGACATGTTGAATAATAATACAAATATATAACAATATATGGCTCAAGAAATGTGCAGGAGAAAGCTCTCAACCCCATAAAACAATAATACAACAATCCTTAATAGGATTGTCTGAAATATATAGAAAATGGAAAAATTGCAGAAATGTCGGAGTTGCAGTAGCAGTGGAAAATCAAGAACTGGAACTAGATGGAGATAGTTGAAGATGATGCACAATATGAGTATATCTCCTCTAATGGATCTTCCAAGTGAAAATTTGATCCTATCACTGAATATCTTACCCTCCAATCAACATTGCAAACCCCCTCTGCAAATGTACTTTGAAAATAAAACAGTCACTAAAGGATACTGCGCTGTAGGTGGAATAAAATGTGTTGGCAAAATGCCAAGATCTGCAATATGCTATGAATCCTCCCTTACTGATCTCCCAAAGGAAATAAGTCTCTCTCCTCTGAAGAGCAAGCCAAGAAATGGTGTTTTGGAACCTCCACTGCAACACCCTCCAACACAATGTTATAATTAAGCATAAATAACGCTATAGTTGAAGGAGGTGGCTTGGCCTTGAGCATGAATGTGGAGAAATAAAGTGAAATCCCTCAATATGCCTCTCAAGAATGAGAATGAATCTTCAAGAGGAATTCCTTATAATAAACAACACTACAACTCTGCTAAACAACAGGAGACTGCGAATAGTTTAAGCAAACTAAGAAATCACTAATCATAAGCATGAGTTACGATGGATGCCTTGCCCTCCTTTTAAACAAATGCAGGCTCCCTCTCCATGGGTCCCACTCATTAGGGTTTCCTCCATCAAGGAAAATTCCCTCCTCTTTCACTGCGTTTTCCCACAAGATGATCTCCACCTCCTATCACTGCGCTATTTGACTTGGTCAAACTTGACCTTTTATTTATGAAAATGTCCTCTTTCACACATGAGGGTGTGAAATCCAACTCCACTACTGATCTTCTTTCATAAGAAGAGGGATTTTATTCCTATTTCTTAATTATATGGGCCTCCTTACGCATTTATTCATTTCCTAAGTGAAAACAACAAAAAATAATATTCCATTTAGCTGCATGCTAAAAGTGGAATATTACAGTCCTCCACTCCCAAATGTTGCTTGTCCTCAAAAAACTGCATAAGATAAAATCCTCCAAGGATCAAGATGTTGTCTCATCAATATATCTCCAAGTTTTCTCTCCAACATATGCAAACTAGCTTTTGGTGAGCATCCCAAATAGCTATCATGTAAGAAATAAACATCTATGGAGGCAAAAATTGGTTGTCTATGAGCCTTTTTGACTCATGAGATTTGACATGAATTGGGATTTACCATCCACATATGAATCTCCCATCCCAAATAAATCATCCATACAAAGTGAGTTACCTCCCAACATGGCAACTCATGGAAATATCCTTCAAACTTGAGCTCCAGAAATGAAGGTGGGCTAAAAATTTTCATATGGTAAGCATCATAGCCTACCCCACGCTATCCTCCTCTCCACTTGTGATAAGTGTAGAGTGTGCTATTATCTCAGGCTGCAATGGTATTGCCCTAAAGTGGAAAAATTAAGAACAATCCTCCAAGGATCTCCCTTCCAACATTGGAGAACAAGGTGGCCCAAAACATTTCATCTATGATGAACAGGACATGGTCATCATAGAGTATCCAAATGGGAAGTATGCTGAAGGTTTTACATGATGATGCATGATACAAACAATGTCTTAAGAGGACACAACACAGTCTCATCCACTGTAACTTCAAAAAATAGCATGGAAAGTAATATAAAAAAATCGTCACATCTACTAATGAATAGTAAATGGTTGAATGTGTCAACAATACATG
Source organism: Pinus albicaulis (assembly GCA_034641835.2). NCBI lineage: Eukaryota > Viridiplantae > Streptophyta > Pinopsida > Pinales > Pinaceae > Pinus > Pinus albicaulis. The sequence goes on along the minus strand of JAXQQM020068621.1, from coordinate 38,214 downwards.
ATCAAACACTTGCTCATGGTTATATAGTGAATGGCTATAAAACTCATGGCCCAGCCCAAAAGAAAACAAATGTGTGGCTATGTTTTACATATCTCCTCCCATGCTCCCATTAGAACATGTAATGCAAAAAATGTGGGAATTATCTCTCCTCAAGGACACATCCAACTCATGTGTCAATTCCCCAATCATTCTCTCAACAAGAATAGAAACAATATCATCAAATGAATTCATGATCAATACAAGAATGAAGGAGATACTGATGGCTTCATGTGGTGCTTGAAGATACCAATAGCCTCCTAAGGATGTACAACACAGTCTTACAAACTGCTGCTTCAAAAATTTACATGGAAAAATGTTTCTTGATACATGGTCAATCATGCATGTCATCATATAGTAAATGGTTGGGTGCAAAAAATAAACATACATGTAACGATAAAAAATTTGCCGAAGGCCACATAAAATATGGCAACATCTATCATATAGTTTGGCCCAATTTTGATCATGGATCAATATGAAAAACTTTCCCTCTTGTGGAGAAATGCACTGCATAGTAATGTTAAGAGCATGAAATTATTGTGTTAGCCAATCAATAATTGGAAAAAAAAAATTCTTACCATATGCTGGAAGTAAGATGACACATGGGTCCATAAATGAGTACTCCATAGTGGTTTGGTATGCATCCATGAAGAGGAATGAACTATGTGTTGCATGAAGATCCTCCTTCTCATGCTTGGAAGCCCAAGTCAAGAAGAACATATCACCGTAATAGATGTCTCCTTCCACTACCCTATCATCCTTACCCCCTCCTTTTCCACCAAGTGCATCCGATGTGAAGTGATCCTAGGGACAGTCCATCCATATACCCTTAGAGAGAGTGCTTGACATAGGGATCATGGAGGAAAAATCGGCTGAGTTGGGAAGGTGATTTTTTGATGTTAGGATCAAATATTCCATGTTGAAGAGCAGCTTTAGGAATCCCAAGCATAGAATTCAAGATTGCAATATCAACTTCAACAAAAAGACAAACAAATGGCCACCATGGAAGATTTTTGCATGGAGGCCATTAAACATAGATACCCATCAGACCCCTATGCAGTCTACCTCAAAGAAAAATGGATCCTATCTAAAATCATGATACTAGCCTCTCATGGTTCCTTACCTTTTCATAACTAATGAGAATTCATTGAAATTTTCAACCAGTCAAGTATGGCAGACAAGGAAAATATGGTAGAATTCTACATGCACAATATTTTGTCGGAAAACTTGAACATTTGGGACCATAATCCTAGAATGGGAGACATGCGGTTAATGGAATTAGCCTCTTATATGGTTAACGAGGAAGATAGAGCACAAGAAGTAAGGAGGGTCATGAGGAGAGAAAATAGGGAGCCTATACATATTAGGGAAAAAACATTTAGTTGTAGGGGCATCATCAAAAACCATCTAAAGATAGAAAAGGATGATGCACTTGTAGAAAATTACCTCAACACACAAGTACAAGACATGGCCCATTTTGATGATGCTTCTAGGTTTTTGGGAGATGAATGCATAATGGATAGTCAAAGGAGAAGGAATAGCCTCCCTCACTACCTCATAATCATGGAATACCACACAGAAAAAATATTGAGAATTTCTCTAGAAAGGGCACCGCTATACAAGAGGGCCATGCAGGCCAGGAATATTCAGTGGCTTAGTTTGAAACTTAGTCCACCCTTATTTTTGGGACTTAGTGACAGGAAAAACCAAGATGAGTAGAAAAAATTATGGTAGGAAGAAGAATAGAATGATGGATTTTACCCTCCTGAAGGGACTCCCACACTTCTTCCTTGTGAAGTTAGAGGGTTCATTAATGCTTTGAAAGAAATGCAGAATGAAGACTAAGTTGCTTAGAGGATGAGCAAAAATTTGGTAGGGCTGTGATGATGAAAGCCAACATTAGGTATAATTGGAGGGGTTAACTGCCACCTATTTATCCTTATTAAGTCTCTCGTTCTCACATTTAAATTATATTATGGTCTTTTCTTGCTAGTGTAGATGGTGATTAAGGCTTGTCATACTTCCAATACCTAATATGGGTTAAATGGAGGATAATCATGAAGATATTTCACTTTTGATGAATATTTTACGATTAAATCTTGGAGTAGACAATAAGGAGAGATTCTATGGGTATTTTCCACCTCCTTAACTCCCAAAGGCACCCAAGGGATCCTTGAGATTACCTCCAACATCTCGAAATCAAAGGCAACCAAAGAAGTGGGAGATGAAGTGTACCAAAGCTCCACTTCTCTTGCAATGAAAAAGGAAACATCACCTAATTTTTGGGGAGCTGTTGGTAGATACCCTCTAGGTTAAATATGGCTGAGAAAGAGCTCATTAGAATTCGAACTTTGAAGGAAGCTAATAGACTCTTAGCACTTGTAATATGTTTTTGAGATTTTTATGATTATGTAATGAGACTATTTTCTACAATAAGATGAGAATTCATATTCTCCTTCACTAATTTAGTTTCATAGGGCTAGTCTTGTGGGTTAGGGCTCAATCAATTGACCTTAGTCTCTCTTGTGTATTCATTCTGATTTTTATGTCATTGGAGCTAGTTTTCTTAATGAGTTTTAGCTAGTTTGCTTACATTTCAATTCACTTTTTAAAATTTTCTTCCATTTCTTTGTTGTCATTGAGTTTGCATAAATGTTGGTAGAATAACTTATAAACTCAGAAATTTGTGTGTCAAGCCTCCCTCTCTCATCTATGATTTCTTCGAAATAATAGCTAGGTTGTTGTAGTGTCATGAACATGTCTAGATTAGAGAGTTAGATTTATGTTTGAATGTTTAAGCAGGCCTTCATTCAAAATTCAGCTCATATTTTTGATTTCCTTCATCATAGATTTTACAATGTTTGTTGCATGAACATGTAGTTTTATTTCAAGTTCAAGTAGCACAAAAAATGAGGACTTCACCAGCACCATTATCTTCGTTTCTCACCCATCAACAACCTTCTTTTCATCAAATCACCTTCAGCCTTGTTTTTAATATTTTCACCTTCACACAATGAGCAACCTTAGAAGTGAAAGACATGATTCTTAAGATGTTATGAGCTTGTAAAATAGGTTGGATACCTTCCATTCATCCACGTACACCTTCATTCCACCTCCCCTATTCTTTTCTCCATCATTTTTGGTATGAAATTTCCGCAAACTATTTCCTGTACCAATTCAAGACTTTCTTGTAGGACTTTAGGAAACCTATAGAAGAATCAATAATAGCACCATTGGACCTATCCTTAAGCACAAAAACCAACATCAACGTCATATATACCTATCAAAACCATCAAGACACCTTCATCCCCGCGTCCATGAGTTAAAAACCTTCCTAAACCACCTTAACACCTTCTCCTCCTTGCTGCAAAACAATGCATTTACATGCATAATTAGGTCATGATTAGATTCATAAGTAAAATAATTATAGATAAATAATGAAGTATATATATTTTTTTCATCCATTTGGCCTAGCAATGTGTGAATAGATTTTCCTTCCTTCTGCAATTTAAATTCAACCATTTACTTCATGAAGATACCTAGTTTGCTTCTATTTCTTGTGAGAGTTTAAATCATAAATCTATTTCCTTGCAGAATAGCTAGATGTATTTTATTGCTTTTGAATAGTCATTTGATGGTTAATAGAGTAATGGTTTTGAGTTAATGGTAGTTCTAGGTCTAATCCAGAAGTGTGAAAGACGTCACTCAGAAACCCTAGAAATAACACTCGTTAATAGGAATCAGAAGAGGATGACATGAGTAGAATACATATGTTGTGTATATAGCACTTTCACCTCCAATTTTTTAAGAACCTCGGGTTGGTAAAGTAAAGTATATTATCCCCTGGGAGTTGCAACATTCCTGGTACAATACGAGGACTCACCAAAAACCAAGGAAAAGTACATTTAGGATGGAAACCTATCCAAAATTAGCACCACAATCTTGTGGACCATTTGAAACTTAGGACTAGGTTGGACTAGGTTGGACCCGTAGCTAATCAATTATATTTACCCACTTGCATTAAAATTCATAATGTTTTCATGATTATTTACTTAAGAAATATATACATGATAGTTCTCACATTATTTATTGGAAAATTATATAGCTAGAATTCAAAGGAGACTCCCTCGAAGAACATCTTTGTATTATAGAGAGGAAAGACATCTAGCTCTGAAATCGAGTAGTTTTTTCATATTAAATTGCAATGGAAGCACTTTACTACCAAAGAGGCTACATGGGAGTGAGAAGATGAGATTCCTGAAAACTATCCAAAAATTTTCCAGAGAGAAGAAACTAGAAATTAAACATCGAGGAAAATATAGTTAAAAGGGTGGAAGATGTGATATCCCTATGTTTTTTGAAATAATTAATATTGTTATATTTTTCCAGAATTAAACTATGTTGGATTCAATGGTGATTCCATAATTTATGTAAATGAACAATATACATGTGGTTATGAAATCAATAATTGCAGTTATAATTTAATGGAAACAGAAAATTACTTGAAATGAGACACTTAACTAAAGAGATAATTTCTAATCTCAATCATAGATAAGAGTGAGATAAATATTCCATGATAAATAGATGTTTCTAAAATAAAAAATTTAATGTATGGGAGACAAAGATCCATTAAATATAATAGCTAGAGAATACTTCCAATACATTGAAGGATAAAGAACTCCTGAAGATAAAAAAAGGCTTTAATAACAAAAATACTTCCTTAAAAGCAGGACAATGCTAATGGAAGAAAGTTAATTAAGGAAGAAAAGGTATAAAACACCTAGGGAGGAGATGAAAGGGTTGCTGAGCTCTGATGGATATTACTTGATATTAATCTTGGCTCGGGGGGAACTGGTGGTCAATTCACGGTTGGGTGGAAAGTGTACTCATTTAGTGATTCTTTTGATTCTCTTGTTAGAAATTCTATGAGATTTATTTTGTTGATGAATAGGTACCTACATATTGTGTATGGAAAGAATGGATTGAACTTAAAATTGTAATTAGGTTGGCAAGTAAACATATGCCTACTCTCTATTGAAGAACAAAGATACAATTTAGTGTAGAAAATATGTATTGTACTAGAAATTATTTATGTACAAATGGTGTAGACAATATATTTTCATGGCTAAAGAGTTTGTATCTCGGTAAATTCTTTGTAGTGATAGGAATTATATTTTTTGTGATTAATATATAGGTTGAAAGGATTTTAAATGTGATTTTTGTTAAATTTTATTAATACTTGTCACTGATATGAAGGTATGATCTCTTGTTAATAAATTTTTTATTCTTACTATTTTAATATTATTGGTGGTATAGTTGAGCTTTAACTATTTTATTCAGTTTATCGTATATAAGAAAATAATAATTACTGGTTAGAGTAAATAGATTTTGAGAGTTAAAGTAGTGCACTTATAACACTGAGGTCATATCCTAATTTCTAAAATGTCCAAAGTTAAACCTAGGCATACGGGATAACATAGGAACATGATGGTTACCAAAGAAATGATTAAGTATTTCTGGTGCAACTTGATGTGTCATTGTAAATATAGTTAGGAAAATTAGGTTGTGTTGGAAGATAAAAGATATTATATGAAATCAGGGTAATAATGAGTATGAATAACGAGACGGATATTATGGTAATATATCAAAAAATTAGATAATTAAATGAAATATTTTTTAGGAAAATAAAATTATAAAAAATTGAGTACTAGAGTAAGTTAACTACTGTATTCAAAGAACACCCATAAACATAACCTCTGTAGAAATACTTTGTTAGTTAATTGATATTTATATCTTAACAAATTGATGAGTGAACCTAGTTTCAACCATCGGTATTAGTATGAGCTAAGTTAATTCACTACGGGTTAATCAATTGAATTGATCATGGACTTGTAATATAAATACAATACACATATATACTATACAAAGCCATATAACTATCACAATATGCATCCATATACAAATAAATTTCCCTTCTAGTAAGCAAGAACACACAGTTATAGGATCTCTTATGAACCCATGTAAACAAGATAGCTCATAAAGAATATCAAAAAAATCCCATAGAAAAAAATTTAAATAAAAGGAAGAAAAAACATCAAACGAAAGGGAATAGACTACCCAACGAATAAAAATCAGCCATAATTACACAACCATTAAACAAAAAATAAAAGAACAAAACACAATTGAGTTATTCATATTTTCCACCAAATCAGACGCTTGAAAAAATCAAGTGTTGGAAGGTGAAACTTGAGGAGAAGTACTAAAATCACCGACTTGAAAAACTCTATCTCAGGTCAGTTGAAGATGGGTGCAAAACCTCCATAGTCAAAGATAGGGTTTGAGGGTATCTTGTGTACCTGCAAAGTAGATGTCACAATCAACAAATGAGAATGATGTTGGAGGAAAACAAATAATATGCATTATTAAATAATTAGCGAGGGAATTCCCATTTATATTACCTGAGTATGAGTCAATGGAGATTGTGTTCTTCACCATTTTGCTGAAAATGGAATATAAGTTAGATCTGAGGTAGGAAAACCTTGCAAGGCCGAGTAAAATTGTTATTAGGAAAGAATCAAACTTTGAAGAATTTTCCTTTGGCATATATAAAACCCTAGTGCTTATAAGAGTAAATACTGTTCTAATGGAAATTTAAAGCATAATAGGCATAAAAATTCAATTAGTAACTCACTAGTACATACAAAAAGGGAAGAAGCGAATTTGTCACCTTATGTAGCCATGGTTCTTGGAGATGAACCAATGAATCCAACAAGACACATCGACCTGTTAACCTATGCAATATAAATTGAGTATTGATGACCATAATTTCACACCTTTAGGAGGATATGGAAAACCAAGAAACCAAATTTCAAAGTGATAATAACCACTCTTAGAAAATTTAAATTTACAGAACGGTCAAGTGTAGAACCCTTACTGTGGAAAATGAAAAAAAAATGAAATAGTGCATTGAAACATAATACCTCGACACCATAAATAGTGCACTATCGTTGTGTTGTAAAAATAGTGTTGGTATATTTGAGGCTATTACCAGTTTCCAATTACAGAAGAGAAAAAATAGAGTGACGATAGTGATACGAAAACCAGGAAAAAATGCCGATTAGTTCACAGGAAATGTCTATACAAGTTTAAGGTTTTGGTGGAAAGATAAGAACCATTAGATGGGGACAACGAATCTACGCCCTTCACATAGTCATACGATACCTTGTCCTCATCATGTGTTATCATTCGCTCATTAGATGGGATATCGTTGGCCACATGGATGCATTAGGGGTAATGTACTTGTCATGTGGTGAGTTACCATACATAATTTATGTGATATGACCTAATGGTATAGGAATTAATAAATCACCATATTACTTGGGGAAATAAATAAGAAATGGGGGTTAGATAGTTAGGTTTAAATGTTATAAGATTCATCTAGGGAGATGATACTTCCATATAGTAACTATGCAAATGATCCAATTATCAGCATAGGGGAAATTAAAGATGCATGAAACATTAGGTAATAAGTGCATAGATATAATTCGTCAAGATCAACTATTTAGCAAATACAATAAGAAAATATAGGAATTATATGCCATGCAATAACATATGCAAATGATTAGTAAGGAAGTTAAAAAAACAAAATAATGTGTGATATATGAAGAGAAAATGTGACATTTTAATCTATATTGTAAAATCGATGTTAATTTATAACTACTATCTATATGTTATATATTTTAATGTGATATGATTTTATTTTATCTAAAAGAAATGTTAGTAATTTTATTAATTAGAAACAAAATTACAATATAAAAAAAATGAAATTAAAAAATATTTACATCTAGCTTCTAACATGTAAGATGCAATGTCTACACATCTACTCAATATTGGGTTGTAGAGGGCCTCTCTATGTAATGATTATAAAAGCTATGATTAAATATAGTTTTCATTTTCAACCTTAATTATTTAATGGACGATTGCTAGAATCGTTGTCTATTGTGACAAACTCTAATATTTTTAAATTGATTCTCCTAATCTTATTATTGGGCTTATATATGTCAAAGTTTGATAAATATTTAATAGGTGTTTAACTAATGTGTAGGAATTGACCACTAAAATTTTATGTTGCACTCTTTCACATCATAAAGCTCATATGAACCTTGTATATCGCATTTTTTTTATATAAAAATACATTATTCTCACACAGTATATATTCTTTCATTCAAACATAAGCTTAAACACACACAAAGGTCTTCCATACTATTTTGACCACAATCTAGTTCTTTGTTTCACTTTAAATTCCATAGTATCCACATAAAAAAAGTATTCATTGTTATTCATGACTGATTTTGATTTCTTTTATTATGTTTACAAGCTTTTTATGTTCTTGCATAAAACTAAACTCACTCATGGATAGCAAGTAGTTGTCAACCAAGTCACCTAATTCATGTTAGTATTCAAGTTTGAGAATATATATATATGTGTGTGTGTGTTTGTGTGTTTAATAAAATTATGTATTCTCCCTAAACATATGATAAAAATATCACTTGTAATCTAGATCATCTAATTTTAATAATAATTTGGTAGGATTTTAAAAACTTCAAAACATAATAAAGATAATAAGTTATTATAAAATTATGATTTTTTTAAAATATTATTCTTATTTAAAAAAAAAAATCATTATTTAAATATTTTAATAATAATAAAAGAATTAATTAATTTGATTTATATAATGTAAAACAGACATAATTTAAACTAAAAATATTTAAAAATTAAAATTTAATATTTAATATTTATATTTATACAAAAATTAATTCATATTGAAATTATTAAATTAAATTTTATCTATACGTTGCATCGATTTTAGTGTTATGGAACCAATGAAGAACTGATGGTGATGTCAGTAAAATAACATTGTGGAGGTCATTACAATCAATGAGTATGGATTTGTTCAAAATCTAACAGAGAGGTCTCAAATATCACTAAGCTTCACCCTTTTTTTTTTCAAAAAAAAAAAAAATTTGTGGGTCAAATTCTGTTGAACTTCAACCGCTCTTCATAGTTTTTCTAGCATTAATATATGGATTTCATTAGAGATTGAGGTTTATTTAAAATTGAATTTACTAGCAATTGCACCATATGTTGCAAAGGAAACGCTCTAAAGAAGTAACATAAAAAATAGTAGTATAGAGGAAAACATATGTGATATGTTATGTGATTTAATTGAATATTGAACTTATAAATATGAATTAATTTATTTAAAATAAATTATAGGTTTGGAGAATTGTTTGGATAAAAAAATTGGTTTTTTATAACCTAGGCAGGCTCTTCCTTTCATAGTGATTTCTTATTGTGCACTATGGGCCACATGGCAGACTATTCTCTCGTGAAACAACAATAATAGCATCCATAATGGCCATCTCTTCTTTTATAATACAAAATAAAAAATCAAAACCCTGAATACTTTTGCTGTTGTGAAGCAGAAACATCAAAACTTCCCACTTCAAAAACCCAAAGCTTGCTGTCTATCTTCAAAGCCTTAAAGCCTTAATTTATACTGAATGAAGCCATTAGTGGGAAATGATTTATGGTGAATGAGATGCAACTAATATCTGACCAGAATATGAAGAAAAAATTTGTGAGCTTTCTAGTTAAAAAACAATAGTAGCATCCATAATGTCCATATCTTCTTTTATCATACAAATTAAAATATCAAAACCCTAATTACTCTTACTATTGTGAAGCAGAAACATCAAAACGCCCCACTTAAAAAACCCAAACCTTGCAATCTGTCTTCAAAGCCTTAATTTATATTAGAGGGAATAATTAATATCTTTTTATTTGCATTTTTATTATACACTAAAAGAACTACTAGGCCTAGTGTTGGCTTTAGCCCACCACATATACACAAATACGCACGATAATATAGTTGACACAACATAGTAAACACAGACAACCACACATAGACCACAGTAGACACAGACAACTACACATACAAAAGCACCTTCTATTCATAACCTAATAGGTATCACAAAAGACCAACATAACGTTCACTTCGACGAATCACCACAACAAATACATAGGATAATATAGTCGACACAACACAGTAAACACAGACAACCACACATACAACACAGTAAACATAGACAACTACACATACAAAGCACCTTCTATTCATACCCTAATATGCATCACAAAAGACCAACATAACTTTCACTTCGACGAATCATCACCACAGAGACGGAGCACCAGATGCAGATTAGATTCCTTCTCAATGTTATAATCAGCCAGAGTACGTCCATCTTCCAGCTACTTATGAAAAAAAATCAGCCTCTACTGGTCAGGAGGGATGCCCTCCTTATCCTGAATCTTAGCCTTCACATTATCAATGGTGTCTAGTTTTTTTTATTTAATAAATTTTACAGACTTAAAAAAACAATCCTCATAAGATATAATAAATCCTTTGATAATCGTATCAATACCTCATATATATTTCTTAATTGCCTGATATATATTTCTTAATTTCATTGTGAAATACACTTCTCTTCAAAATAGATTTATGCTAACCAAAAATCTTATTATATATTTTTTTATTTATTTTATTATTGTAATACATTTACTTCATATCTATTTAATATTAATTTGTTTATTTATATAATTTTAAATAATATATATTTATTTAATTAATATTAATCATTCATATATATTCAACCCTATATCTATATATGTTATATCATGTAATATTCATGATGCATTCCATTTAACCTATAAAATAAATAATTTATATGTTGTTAATTCATTTCTTAACCTAAGACATTGTTATATTTATAATGCATTCTATTTAATTTATTTAACTAATATTAATCATTCATATATATTCAACCCTCTATTTATATATGTTATGTCATGTAATATTCATGATGCATTCCATTTAACCAATAAAATAAATAATTTATATTTTGTTAATTCATGTCTTAAGATAAGACATTGTTATCTTTATAATGCATTCTATTTAATTAACCGTGATTTATATCGGAGGATAATTTTCAATTTTTATTAAATTGGTGATTAATATTTTATTGGACTGAAATGTTTTACGTTATTATTATATTTAATTAATATTTTTTTATTAAAAAAGGATTGTTTGCAAGTAAATGAAGTACATATCATTGAGTGATTGAAGTGCAGATTTTTAGTCCCCTGCGAGGTTGCCAGGTTCGAGCACATGGTGTGGATGCTGCATAATTCTAATCCAGAGGCAATATTCATACGGATCCCAGCTTGGGGAAATTGGTCCACTTCTATCTTTGTCATTAATCCAAGTGAAAGCACCCTGAATTTATTTCTTTCATCGATTATCTATATTGTACAATCTGTTACATGTTATTGATAGGAATTTTATTGTTATTGTTCATTACTAGGGTTTTATGAGCGACAGTAATTTTATCGCTAAAATAACATATATTTATTAAAGTAATTTATCAATACATGTTGTTCAAATGAAAGATTGGATACTATATGTTTGGTGGAAGATAATATAGGAATATCATTTTATTTATCATTTTAATTTACTTTGATGCATCCAAAATCTGTCTATATGTAATTGTAAACAACTAATGCGCATGGATTTTTTTTAAGAACTAGCGCTCTTAGATTCTTTCTATTATAAACTCTCTCATACTCGCGACTTGTAGTTGAGCAACCAATTATAATGGTATACTCAGTGCCATTGGTATCGGATTTACGCAAGGATGAATAATTCTCTCACATGACACAACTGATGATAACCAAGGTGTAAGACCTATATATATAAATATTATTTTGTCACTATTTTTTTATATTGTTTGAAATGTGTTACTCTCTCAATGTGGAAGTCAAGTTGACTTATAATTCATTAAAATAAATAGGATGTAGAAAAAAAAGAAAGGCTCAATTATAAAAATCAAGCATGGTTTTGTTAAGGTGCTGTTATCTTATATAAATATATAAATTTTTGAATATATATAATTAATTGATATTTATTGATGTTAGTTGAAGTTAGTTTGCTTAATTTTATTTAATTCAAAATATGTAAAGAAATTTTAATATAATTATCAACTAAATTTAGGTTTTTGATAGATAATTTTAACATTAAATTATAAAATATATTACAATATTACAGAAAATTATATTGAAAATATTTTATATTAAGAAGCTATGATTCAATCTATGTTAAAATATGAAGTCTATCTACTTACCCTAACACAAATTTAGTTTAAATCAATTATGATAAGTGAGATATTAAATTTAAAAATTACATGTTTTTACTTTTATAAAACTCATTTAAATGTTTATAATCATATAATCATATGTTTTTTAGACATATTATTTACAAAAAACTATAAATAATGTATATATCGAACATATAGTAAAATTTTCAGAAAATATTTATAATATTGAGTATTTTAGATATATGAAAATATATGATAATAAGTATTTAAGATGTAAATTAGATTCAAAAATACATATAAATAATATAGATTATTAATGAAACAATAAATTAATAAATAAGAAAAAAAAAACACCTCAACAAATAAATATTTATTTTGTGATATATAGCAACTATTTTAGTTATAACGAACTTTTAAATTTTATTTATTTATTTACATATAGCCATTATTTTAGTTATAACTAATTTTTAAATTTAAGAAAAATATTTTTTAAAGTTTTTAAAAAATAAATTTCCATTTTATTAACAATTATATATTAGCTCATCTTCAAAGAAAAATAAAACAACTTTAACCAAAAAAAATACAATTACTAAACTATTTTCATTCCATTAGTCTTTATCTATGAAAGTGAAGTATGATTCAGTGCGTACATTTCATCCATTACCACACAACTCCGGCATAATGCTATAGTTCGTTATAGTTCTCAGCACAGTTGAACTTTCCGGCATAATGCTATAGTTCCTCTTTTATTCTCAACACAATTGAACTTTCTTGAAGACAAATATATAATAGGAATAACAGAGTCACCATGAAACCAAGGATCAAGAGACAACACACAGCGAAATTTGCATTTGAAGACATCTTAAAAATATTGCAACCTTGACCAAAAATCAAGGCATCAGAAACAATAAATGAAACCTAACATAGTGAAAAATCTCCAAGTTCATAGCTTTACAGAAAATCAAGAAAACTTTTTTATGCTAAATTACAAACCCGAACGAATCTCAAAAATTGAAAAATAAATGTACTTCTACAAAAACCATAAAATACCTAAATTATCAAAACTTTATAGAATTTATAGGATTACAATACTCTAGAATAAGATAGTGTAGATATTGGTTTTTCCAATAACAGTCATGGGTACGTCATGAGAAAAACAACACAGTTACCCTAATAATGCTCAGCCATAATGTTTCAAATTTGTCAAAATTTAACGAGAAGCAACAAATATTCTTCCCAAACACACAACAATCCAATCTTATAAAGAAATAAAGAAGGCTGAGTTGCCATACCTGTAAATAAAAGCTGTCGAAAATATTCACAATAAGATAGAAAACCCAAGCGCGCCTATGAAGATCACGGGAAGGGTGGGTTGTATTTATAGGAACCAAAGTTGTATTTATAGGATCCGTGAATGCAAATCGTAGGAACCAAGTTCATCTTTGTAGCCCCAAAACGTAGAACCACACACAGACGGAGCCGCACAAGTGGATTGGCATGCTGCAACCTTCTGCGCTGCCTAAATCGTATCTTGGCATCCTGGCTGATGAGGCTGTAGTGCCAGGATTTTGACATCCACTTCGTCCAGCTCCCTCGACATCCGCTTCGTCCAGCTCCCTCGGGTCGAAATCGAAGGAGAGGCATAGAACATGAAGGTAGAAACTCTGGTATCAAATATTTTGGAGAAATCAAAGGATTCTTAGACATTTATTTGAATTTCATGGCCACACTTCACTTGTTTAATGGTTTTCTTATTTTAACTAATTAATAACCATATTTAATCGTAAGGTCCATAGTGTTTCAATCGTCTAACATCCAAATCAATGTTACACAATAGTACATGTGGCATTTGAGGAAAGTTGTTTTCAAATAAGAACGCTTTACAGCGTAAATATTTCTAAATTCATATTAGGTTCACAATTTTGGATTTTGGAGGGTAATATTAGCTCGTCCTGGTGACTTTTGATGTCAAGGCCACCTAGTATTTATGGAGGTCTATGTAAAATGGCTTCACTTCTATTATTTTTTTTAACTTAAAAAAAATCATATAATAGAGATTATCTCATATTTGGAATAACATTATGTCCACTTTTAATCCATTGGTCACTTACATGTCTATGTCCACTTTTGTGATGCATATGTTAGGTGTTTTTATTAGGGTAGTACCTTTTAAGCTAGTGGCAGATCCCAATTACGAGAGTGGAGGTTCAAAATTTGTGCACCCATTTTGGGCAATCAAATAAAAATTCCTTAAAAATTCACAATATTATCATACAATGTCGTGACACAATTTTTCATATAGTAAGCTTTATAAAACCATTCCTACCACAATTGGAAGTACCTTGTTTTAGTAATAAGATAGTTATAACAAATATATATCATACATAATCCTTAATATCTATGGTCCATAATCTATTAAAGTTAGGTCTTATTATTTTAATTTTCGTTTCTATCCATAATCGAAATAACCTTAGACTTATTATTTTAATCGACTTTGTATTAAATTTAATGACCATATTAATTTGTTTTTATAATATTTAAACTAAAAATTTCATATATATTATTTAAAACAAATATATTTTAATTAGAACTAAATGATAAAATTGTAATATTATGAAATCTAATATGTTTAAGTACAATGTAATGCTATTTTACATTTCAGTACCTTTATTCATGTGTCCTTATCAACATATGCAACAACTCTTACCATTATCTTTTAATAGAAATATTATAATTTTAATATAGATATTATAATTTTATAATAATTCTTTTATATTCTAAAAATAGCCCTAAGCAAGCTCACATTATTGATATGGAAAATTTTATGCTTTGTTCCGTGACTTCATAATAACTACATGCCTTATCCCATCACCATAATTGATGTTGATGACCATGTAAGTGGATAGAATGTAGTTATGAAAACAATATTAGAAAGTGGATTGTTATATTCCTTTTAACAATGAACACAAAAATCCAAACAGGTAGAAATGATGTGATGCTATCCCTTCAAACGGCTAGGGAGGACATGGCACGGC
The DNA here is from genome assembly GCA_034641835.2 of Pinus albicaulis. Lineage (NCBI taxonomy): Eukaryota > Viridiplantae > Streptophyta > Pinopsida > Pinales > Pinaceae > Pinus > Pinus albicaulis. The sequence goes on along the minus strand of JAXQQM020068621.1, from coordinate 22,931 downwards.
CACTCACAAATTAGCCATTGATTAAAAAAGCTGCGAGGCAGAGTTATATAATAAGGATTTTGATTATGATGTTCACAAGTTAAATTACTTTTGATTCTCCTCTGCAAGATGGACACAAAAATAATGTTTTTTTTTAAACGACTTGGTGAAGGAGACCGTGGGAATGGATCCTCCCCTACTTGGTGAAGGAGAGCCTACAAATGTTTTGTGTCACACTGTGACTACATCCCGGCGAAGGCCAACGTGGAGTTCCACAGTGTGGGGATGGGGAGTTCTTAGGAGAGAAGTTGGGGAGTTTCGACCCCACCGCTTCCTGGACTAGGAGAAGGACGTTGACATTACGAGAATGAATAGAATTAAGATGATGCCCTTCGGTGCCGAGAGGAGGATCTAGCCATTGGCACTCACCACATCAATCTAATCATCTTATGGATGTGTGCAATATGGAGGAGTAGTATGCTTTCACTGTTGTCACAAAGAATCCACCAGAAGTCCCCGTGTTCCATTACTCCTGTGGAATGTAGCACGGGGATTTGCGGAGGCAAATTATCGACTGTATATACCTTTCCTAAGTGAGGCCGACATCGAGCTGCTTCCACCAGTGCAAATCTATTTATGAGGTTCTCTCTGGCTCTCTGATTCGATTCGTTTTCTAGTAGGTGCCATTTTCCGATTTCTCGGAGGTGTGAAATATTCATTTATATTGCATATTTTTATGATCAATTTCTAAGAAATATGGTAGCACACAAACATGATCTCTATTCTTGTTTCCATTAATGTATAGTTTTATGAGATTAATTTTCGGATTAATCATATTATTAAAAGATTTGATTGATAGGGTTTGCACCTTCTTTTAATCAGGATAAGGTTTGCGCCTTCTTTTAATTGCTTTATTTTAAGCCGATGTCTGTCCAATTCAATACGCAGGGTCTCCCACGACAAGATAAGATTACAACAAATTGGATCATTGGAAGTAAATAAGGCCCTAAAAAAACCTAGTTCCCGCCAGACAAGAAAGGTAAGTTTCTGCCTCTTCATTTTGTATTTCTTGAAGTAAACCCTTTTCTTCATTTTCAAGTGGTTTTATAATTTTTGGATTAATACGGTGTTAGTAATAGCACCTATTTTTTCTATTACAACTCTATTTTCGGTGTCTAAACCAAACCCAGTTTATTCATCTTAGTTTTATTATTCCATTTTCTTTATGGTTTCCTGGGCTCGCCATAGTTTCTTTTTAATTCATTTCAGCGAGTTGTAATCTCTTTGTCTCAAATTTCTTGGTTATAATTTAGATATTTCTTTGTTAGATCTATCAAATCAAATCTCTTATGGATGTGTGGGATATGGATGTGTGTAATATGGAGGAGCAGTATGCTTTCACTGTTGTCACAAGGAATCCACTAGAAAGAATCTGGACGAATGGAGAGCGGCGCTCGAAGTCCCCATGTTCCATTACTCCTGTGGAATGCAGGCGGTGATGCTTGCATTGGGAATTTGCGGAGGCAAAGTATCGACGGTATATGCCTTTCATACGCGACATCGACATCGAGCTGCGCTGCTTCCACCGATGCAAATCTATTTATGAGGTTCTCTCTGGCTCTCTGATTTGATTATTTTTCTCTGTTTCGATTCGTTTTCTAGTAGGGTGCCATTTTTGGATTTCTTCCAAGTGCGAAACATTCATTTATATTGCATATTTTTATGATCAATTTCTAAGAATTCTGGTAGCACACAAACATGATCTCTATTCTTTTTTTTCCATTGATGTATAGTTTTATGAGATTAATTGTAGGATTAACCATATTATTAAAAGATTTGATTGATAGGGTTTGGGCCTTCTTTTAATTGCTTACTCTATGAGATTAGATGATTTAGATGATTTAGATGAGATTATTGGATTTCTTAAAATGATTTTCAATTATGTTTTTATGATTTACAAATATATTTTTCATTTATGTCTTATAATTTATGTTAGATTTTATTTTCACATTATTACTTTGGTTAAATTCAATGTATTTTAAATTGTATTTTCATACATTTAAATTACTTTAAAGATTTTTTCTTATATTTAAACTTTTATTAATAGCTTTTAATTAATTTATTTTTTGAATGATTTCTTCATTAATATTCTAATATAGAGTAAAGTACCATAAGCTTGAGTAGCCTAGCCTAAGCTACTAAAGGATAGACTAAGTTAAGCTAGAGTAGGCTAGGTTAGGCTAGAATAAGCAAGAGTAGCTTAGGATAGGCTAGACTAGACTAGGATAGGCTAGGTTAGAGTAGGTTAGGCTAGTGTATGCTAGGGTAGGCTAGAGTAGGCTAGGTTAGACTAGGGTAGGTTAAGCTAGGCTATGGGAGGCTATGTTAAGCTAGGATAGGCTAGGCGAGGCTAGGTTAGGCTACTATAGCGTAGGATAGACTAGGTTAGGCTAGGTTAGGTCAAGATAGGGTAGGTTAGGGTATCTTAGGATAGGCTAGGATAGGCTAGGCTAGGATAGGTTATACTATGTTAAGCTAGGCTAGGTAAGAGTACACTATGTTAGGCTAGGGTATGTTAGGCTAGGCTAGGTTAGCCTAGGTTAGGTTAGGTTGGGTTAGGCTAGGGTAGGCTATGTTAGCTTAGGTTAGGCTGGGTTAGGCTAGGCTATGTTAGGTTAGGTTAGGTTAGGTTAGGATAGGATAGGCAAGGATGAGATAGGCTAGAATAGGGTAGGGTAGGTTAGGGTAGGGTAGGATAGATTAGGCTAGTCTAGGTTGGGCCACGATAAGATAGGCTAGGTTAGGCTAGGTTAGGATAAGATAGGTTAGGCTAGGTTAGGTTAGGTTAGGCTAGGCTAGGCTAGGCTAGGCTAGGCTAGGTTAGGTTAGGCTAGGCTAGGCTAGGTTAGGTTAGGCTAGGTTAGGTTAGGATATGATAGGATAAGATAGGATAGATTAGGCTAGGCTAGGTTAAGCTAGGATAAGATTGATTAGGCTAGGATATTTTAGGCTAAGATAAGTTAGGCTAGGTTAGGCTAGGCTTGGCTAGGCTAGTCTAGGCTAGGCTAGGTAGGTTAGTTTAGGTTAGTTTAGGTTAGGTTAGGCTACATTAGGCTAGGCTAGGCTAGCTTAGGCTAGACTAGGCTAGGCTAAGCTAGGTTAGGCTAGGCTAAGTAGGTTAGGATAGGTTAGGTTAGGTTAGGATAGTATAGGTTAGGTTAGGTTAGGTTATGATAGGTTAGGTTAGGGTTAGGCTGGGCTAGGCTACGCTAGGGTATGGTAGGTTAGGCAAGGCTACGGTAGGCTAGTGTAGGATAGGTTAGGCTAGGGTAGGGTAGGGTAGGCTAGCGTAGGGTAGGATAGATTAGGGTAGGTTAGGCTAGGATAGGGTAAGATAGGGTAGGGTAGGGTAGGTAAGGGTAGATTAGGCTAGGATAGGCTAGGGTAGGCTACATTAGGGTAGGTTAGGCTACGCTAGGCTAGGCTATGGTGGGCCAAGTTAGTGTAGGCTAGGCTAGCATAGGGTATGGTAGGGTAGGCTAGGTTAGGGTAGGCTAGGCTAGGCTAGGCTAGGCTAGTGTAAGGTAGAGTAGGGTAGGGTAGGTTAGGGGAGCTTAGGTTAGGTTAGGCTAGGTTAGGCTAGGCTAGGTTAGGCTAGGGTAGGGTAGTCTACGGTAGGCTACCCTAGCCTAGGCTAGAGTAGGCTAAGCTAGGGTAGGGTAGGGTAGGGGAAGGTAGGTTAGGCTAGGCTAGGCTAGGCTATCCTAGGCTAGGCTAGGATAGGATGGTCTAGGATGGGCTACGCTAGGGTGGGCTACGCTAGGCTCGGTTAGGTTAGGCTAGGTTGGGCTAGGCTAGGCTAGGTAAGGTTAGGCTAGGCTAGGATAGGTTAGGTTAGGTTGGGCAAGGTTGGGTGAGGCTAGGCTAGGTTAGGCTAGGTTAGATTAGGTTAAGCTAGGTTAGGTTAGGTTATGTTAGGTTAGGCTAGGCTATGTTAGGCTAGGGTAGTGTATGGGTAGGGTTGGGTAGGGTAGGGTAGGGTAGGGTAGGTTACAGTAGGTTATGTTAGGTTAGGCTAGGTTAGGCTAGGCAATGCTGGGCTAGGCTAGGCTAGGCGAGGTTAGGCTAAGCTAGGCTAGGCTAGGCTAGGCGAGGTTAGGCTAAGCTAGGCTAGGCTAGGCTAGGCTAGGCAAAGCTAGGTTAGCCAAGGTTACGCTAGGCTAGGCAAGGCTAGGCTAGGCTAGTCTAGGCAAGGCTAGGTTAGTCGAGGCTAGGCTAGGCTAGGCGAGGTTAGGCTAGGCTAGGCTAGGCTAGGTTAGTCTAGGTTAGGTTAGGATAGGCTAGGTTAGGTTAGGCTAGGTTAGGCTAGGCTAGGTTAAGCTAGGTTAGGTTGGGTTAGGCTACATTAGTTTAGGTAAGGCTAGGTTAGGTTAGTTTAGGTTAGGCTAGGCTATGTTAGGATATGATAGGTTAGGCTAGGCTAGGTTAGGGTAGGGTAGGTTATGTTAGGGTTGTCTATGTTAGGTTATGCTACGGTTAGCTATGTTAGGCTACACTAGGTTAGGATAGGGTAGGTTACGTTATAATAGGGTAGGCTATTTTAGGCTCGGTAAGGTAGGCTAGGCTAGGTGTAGTATCCCAAAACGGGAACTATGAGCAAGGCATGCTTGAAAAACGCATTTTTCAGGAATGACTACTATAGGATTTGAAACCAAGATGTGGATCCCTTAGATAAATGTATCAATGACCGAAATCCAAGAGGAGGCTCCAAAAAAATCACTCTAGGTGGGTTGAACAGATCTCCCACACCTAGTTGTCTTGAAAACGTGCCCAATGAAGGGATTGCAGCTATGTATGAACAAGGGATAGAGTAACAATGTTATTTTATGAGCCTGAATACATGAAGATGTAGGTAGCCAACAAATGTATAATATAGTAGCAAGAGAGTACAATTCCTTTAGGAAAGAGTCACTCAACATTGGAAATACAAGCCTGAATAGATCATATACATGAAATGTGAAATATACTGCTACACTCGGAATGCCCTAGGCTATGATTGCACAGTTTATAGGAGACACTGCAACATTTTGAATGATAATACAAATATATAGAAATATATGGCTCAATAAATGTGGGGGAGAAAGCTCTCAACACCATAAAACAATGATACAACAATCCTTAGAAGGATTGGCTGAAATATATACAAAATGGAAAAACTGCAGAAATGTCGGAGTTGCAGTAGCAGTGGCAACTTGAGAACTGGAACTAGATGGAGATAGTTGAAGATGATGCACAATATGAGTATATCTCCTCTAATGTATCTTCCAAGTGAAAATTTGATCCTATCACTGAAGATCTTACCCTCCAATCAACATTGCAGACACCCTCTGCAAATGTACTCTGAAAATAACACACTCACTGAAGGATACTACGCTGTAGGTGGAATAGAATGTGTTGGCCAAATTCCAAGATCTGCAATATGCTACGGATCCTCCCTTACTGATCTCCCAAAGAAAATAAGTCTCTCTCCTCTGAAGAACAAGCCAAGAAATGGTGTTTTGGAACCTCCACTGCAACACCTTGCAACACAACATTATAATTGAGTAGAAATAACAATGTACTTGAAGGAGGTGGCTTGGCCTTGAGCCTGAATGTGGAGAAATTAAGTGTAATCCCTCAAGAGGCCTCTCAAGAAGGAGAATGAATCCTAAAGAGGAATTCCTTGTGCTAAATAGAACTGCAACTCTACTAAACAACAGGAGACTGTGAATAGTCTAAGCAGACTAGGACATCACTAATCATAAGCATGAGTTACAATGGATGCCCTGCCCTCCTTTTAAACAAATGCAAGCTCCCTCTCCAAGGGTCCCACTCATTAGGGTTTCCTCCATCAAGGAAAATTCCCTCCTCTTGCACTGCGCTGCCCCACAAGATGATCTCCGCCTCCTATCACTACGTTGTTTGAATTGGTCAAACTTGACCTTGTCTTTATGAAAATGTCCTCTTTCACACATGAGGGTGTGAAATAAAACTCCACTGCTGATATCCTTTCATACGAAGAGGGATTGTATTCCTATTTCTGAATTGTATGGGCCTCCTTATCCATTTATTCATTTCTTAAGTGAAACCAACAAAAAATAATATTCCATTTAGCTGCATGATAAAAGTGGAATATTACAGTCCTCCCCTCCAAAATGTTTCTTGTCCTCAAAAAACTGCATAAGATAAAATCCTACAAGGATCAAGATGTTGTCTCATCAATATATCTCCAAGTTGTCCCTCCAACATATGCAAACTAGCTTTTGGTGAGCATCATAAATAGCTATCATGTAAGAAATACACATTCATGGAGGCAAAAATAGGCTGTCTATGAGCCTTTTTGAGGCATGATATTTGACATTAATTGGGATTTACCATCCACATATGAACCTCCCATCCCAAAGAAATCATCCATACAAAGTGAGTTACCTCCCAACATGGCAACTCATCGAAATATCCTTCCACCTTGAGCTCCAGAAATGAAGGTGGGCTAAAAATATACATATGGTAAGCATCATAGCCTACCCCATGTTTTCCTCCTCCCCACTCGTGATAAGTGTAGAGTGTGTTCTTATCTCGAGCTGCAATGGTATTTCCCTTAAGTGGAAAAATGAAGAAAAATCCTCCAAGGATCTCCCTTCCAACATTGGAGAAGAAGGTGGCCCCAAACATTTCATCCATGACGAATATGACATGGTCATCATAGAGTATCCAAAAGGGAAGTATGCTGAAGGTCTTACATGATGATGCATGACACAAAAAATGTCTCAAGAGGACACAACACAGTCTCATCCACTGTAACTTCAAAAAATAGCATGGAAAGTAATATACAAAAATCATCACATCTACTAATGAATAGTAAATGGCTGAATGTGTCAACAATACATGATCAAACACTTTCCCATGGTTATACAATGAATGGCTATCAAACTCATGGCCCACCCCAAAAGAAAACAAATGTGTGGCTATGGTGGACATATCTCCTACCATGCTCCCATTAGAACTTGTAATGCAAAAAATGTGGGAATTATCTCCCCTCGAGGACACATCGAACTCATGTGTCAATTCCCCAATGATGCTCTCAACAAGAATAGAAACAATATCAGCAAATGAAGTCATGCTCAATACAAGAATGAAGGAGATACTGATGGCTTCATGTGGTGCTTGAAGATACCAATAGCCTCCTAAGCATGTACAACACAGTCTTACAAACTGTTTCTTCAGAAATTTATATGGAAAAATGTTTCTTGATACATGGTCAATCATGCATGTCATCATATAGTAAATGGTTGGGTGAAAAAAATAAGCATACATGTAATGATAAAACATTTTCCCAAGGCCACATAAAATATGGATGCCTCTATCATATAGTTTGGCCCAATTTTGATCATGGATCAATATGAAAAATTTGCACTCTTGTGGAGAAATGCACTGCATAGTAAAGGTGAGCATGAAATTTTTGTGTTAGCCAATCAATAAGTGCAAAAAAAAAATTCTTACCATATGCTGGAAGAAAGATGGCACATGGATCCGTAAATGAGTCCTCCATATTCGTTTGTTATGCCTCCATGAAGAGGAATGAACTATGTGCTGCATGAAGATCCTCCTTCTCATGCTTGGAAGCCCAAGTCAAGAAGAACATATCACCGTAATAGATGTCTCCATCCACTACCCTATCATCCTTAGCTGCTCCTTGTCCTCCAAGTGCATCCGATGTGAAGTGATCCTGGGGACACTCCATCCATATACCATTAGAGAGAGTGTATGCCAAGTGATGGCCATATACTCCTTCTACCCGGCATCATATATTTGCAAGTGGCTTACCAACCTTTTTCTTCTCATCCACATCCACTCATTCACTTGTGAATATCTCCTTCCATTCTTTCCCTTGGTACTCCTCCCATGAGGGCTACCATCCTCCCAAACCAAATCTCTCTGCTTTTATTTCATGGAAGTTTGAAATGCAGCTCTTTGGAGACCTCCTAGAGAATATCTCTCACTCATGACTATGTTGAATCCATAAGGATCCAAATGTGATGAAGATAAAATCTCCTCTCCACCATTGTTTGGCAGCGTTTTTAATCTCTCCAATGATGTAGTGGCTATCTCATACTCCAACTTAAGGATGGTTGCATAGTTTTTCATAGGAGTGTCATGGTTTGTTTCATCCTCCAAAAGTTCACGCTCCAACCTCAAGGGTTGTGTGAAACTTAAGAAAGGTGCATGAGGATGATGGTTCACCTCTTTCTTGAACCTTTCAAATTTTCACAGCGCAGTGCAATCCTGCTGCTTTAGATTAGTAGTGTGATTTGAGCCTTGGTCATGTAAAAGAAAATTTTGACAACTTTCAAAAGGATTTGTTGAAATAATAGATAGTGGAAATATTTTCATACCTTGATGAGATTTGGGAATCTCTTGTAGGGTTGCAAGAGTTCCATTCTCAAATGTGTTGGCTGCCCCAACTACTGATGTATGTGGCTGCTCCTCCATGAGTGTGGTACTGTTAGTACAAGACTCCTCAAGTGGTGGTGAGGGCTCCTCCTTTTCGGTTCTTCTATTGTCAAACTTCTTGATTAGATTTTGAGAAAATTCAGCAATAGTAGACAACCTTGCATGGCTTAAATGGATGAACCACCAAATGTGGGCTTCACCTTCTAGATGCAGCACTGAGATCTCAACAACCTCTTTCTCCACTACAAGATGTAGTAGGAAAAATGCTTCCAGCTTCCTCACCGAAGCTCTTGTTGTAGATGACCCTTGAAATGTAGACAATAAAAATCTATTGCCTTTGATTTCTCTTTTGTTGCATGGTATCTTTTCTTCCTTCAACTGGATGAATTGTGGGAAAGCTAGAGTCTCCTGGAAGGCTCTAGGTTGAGATTTGTACTCAACAAGGTAATCACTCAGAATTTGATGATCCAGGTGTCCTTCATGCTTGACTACTTCTTCTTGAGAATAGGAAGTGTATGGTCCTTCCTCTTCTTTTTTCTCCTCCCCTTTGGAGAGGCTCTTCTTAGTTCTGAAAACTGATGAGAGTAATCTCATCTTTTTCATCATTCTAATATTTTCTATCTTCTGTGAAAATCACAGGCTGAGCCAAGAAAGCTGCTCTGATACCACTGTAATATCCAAAAACGGGAAATGTCAGCAAGGCATGCTTGAAAAATGCATTTTTCAAGAATGGCTGCTACAGGATTTGAAACCAAGAAATGGATCCCTTAGATCAATGTATCTAAGACCGAAATCCAAAAGGAGGCTCCAAACAAATCACTTTAGGTGGGCTAAACAGATCTCCCACACCTAGTTGTCTTGAAAAAGTGCCCAATGAAGGGATTGCAGCTATGTATGAACAAGGGATAGAGTAACAACGTTATTTTTATGAGCCTGAATACATGAAGATGTAGATAGACAACAAATGTATAATATAGAATCAAGAGAGTACAATTCCTTGACGAAATAGTCACTAAATATTGGAAATACAAGCCTCAATAGATCATGTACATGAAATGTGAAATATACTGCTACACTCAGAATGTCGTAGGCTATGACTGCGCAGTTTATCGGAGACACTGTAACATGTTGAATGGTAATGAAAATATATAACAATATATGGGTCAAGAAATGTGGGGGAGAAAGCTCTCAACCCCATAAAACAATAATACAACAATCTTTAGAAGGATTGGGTGAAATATACAGAAAATGGAAAAATTGTTGAAATGCCGGAGCTGCGGTAGCAGCTGCAACTCGAGAACTAGAATTGGATGGAGATATCTGAAGATGATGCATAATATGAATTTACCTCCTACAATTGATCTTCCAAGTGAAAGGTTGATCCTATCACTAAAGATATTACCCTCCAATCAACACTACAGACCCCCTCTGCAAATGTACTCTAAAAATAACGCAGTCACTGAAGGATACTGCACTGTAGGTGGAATAGAATGTGTTGGCCAAATGCCAAGATCTGTAATATGCTATGAATCCTACCTTATTGATCTCCCAAAGGAAAGAAGGCTCTCTCTTCGAAAGAACAAGCCAAAAAATGGTGTTGTGGAACATCCACTGCAACACCCTGCAACACAACATTATACTTGAGCAGAAATAATGCTATAGCTCAAGGAAGTGGCTTGGCCTTGAGTCTAAATGTGGAGAAATGAAGTGCAATCCCTCAAGAGGCCTCTCAATAAGGAGAAGGAATGCTAAACAGGAATTCCTTGTGCTAAACAGCACTGCAACTCTGCTAAAGAGCAAGAGACTACAAATAGTCTAAGTAGACCAAGAAATCACTAATCATAACCATGAGTTACAATGGTTGCCTTGCCCTCATTTTAAACAAATGCAAGATCCCTCTCCATGGGTCCCACTCATTAGGGTTTCATCCATCAAGGAAACTTCCCACCTCTTTCACTACGATATCCCACAAGATGATCTCCACCTCCTATCACTACGCTGTTTGACTTGGTCAAGCTTGACCTTGTCTTTATGCAAATGTCCTCTTTCACATATGAGGGTGTGAAATCCAACTCCACTGCTGATCCCCTTTCATACTAAGAGGGATTTTATTCTTATTTCTAAGTTGTGTGGGGCTCCTTACCCATTTATTCATTTCCTAAGTGCAAACAACAAAAATTAATATTCCATTTAGTTGCATGCTAAAATTGGAATATTACACTAGGCTAGGCTAGGTTAATGTAGGCTAGGTTATGGTAGGCTATGTTAGGGAGAGCAAGGTTAAGAAAGCTTAAGCAAGGTCACGCTAGGCTTGAGTAGGCTAGGTTAGGTAAGGCTAGAGTAGGCTAGGTTAAGGTCGGCTATGCTAGGTTAGGTTAAGCTAGGCTATGATAGGTTATGTTAGGCTAGGCTTGGATAGGTTAGGGTAGGTTAGGTTGGGTTAGGTTAAGGTAGGGTAGGCTAGGTTAAGGTAGGCTAGGCTAGGGTAGGCTAGGCATGGCTAAGGTAGGCTAGGTTAGGCTAGGATAGGTTAGGATGAGTTATGCTAGGTTGGGTTAAGCTAATTTGGGTTAGGTTAGGATATGATTGATTAGGTTAGGGTAGTTTAGGCTAGGATAAGATAGGCTAGTTTAGGCTAGGATAAGATATGCTAGGTTAGTCTAGGTTAGGCTAGGTTAGGTTATGTTAGGTTAGGTTAGGCTAGGCTAGGCTAGGCTAGGTTAGGCTAGGCTAGATTAGGATAGGTTAGGCCAGGTTAGATTAGGTTAGGCTAGGTTATATTAGGCTATGCTAGGTTAGGTAAGGTTAGGATAAGCTAAGTTAGGCTAGGCTAGACTAGGTTGGGCTAGGTTACGTTAGGTTAGGCTAGGCAACGTTACGCGAGGTTAGGTTAGGCTAGGTTAGGCTAGGCTAGGTTAGGCTAGGCTAGGTTAGGTTACGTTAGGTTAGGTTAGGCTAGGCTAGCCTATGTTAGGTTAGGTTAGGTTAGGTTGGGTTCGGTTAGGTTACACTAGGCTAGGTTAGGTTAGGCTAGGATAGGTTAGGCAAGGTTAGGTTAGGTCAAGTTAGGATAGGCTATATTATGATATGTTAGGCTAGGTTAGGCTAGGCTCGGTTCAGCTAGGATAGGCTAGGTTAGGTTAGGCTAGGGTAGGCTAGGCCTCGGTAGGCTAGGCTAGGATAGGCTAGGTTACGCTAGGCTAGGTTAGGTTAGGTTAGGTTAGGCAAGGTTACGCTAGGGTAGATTAGGCTAGGCTAGGCTAGTGTAGGATAATGTAGGCTATGTTAGGCTAGGTTAAGATAGGTTAGGTTATGTTAGGCAAGGTTAGGCTAAGCTAGTTTAGGCTAGGCTAGGCTAGGCTAGCCTAGGTTATGCTAGGCTAGGTTAAGCTAGGATAGGTTAGGCTAGGTTAGTTTAAGTTAGCCTAGACTAGGTTAGGTTAGGTTAGGTTAGGCTATGCTAGGCTAGGTTAGGCTAGGTTAGGTTAGGTTAGGTTAGGTTAGGCTAGGCTAGGTTACACTAGGCTAGGTTTGTCTAGGTTAGGCTAAGCTACCTAAAGCAGAAACCTCCTAGCGCAGTTGACGAACTCGAAGCTTTGTGCCCTTCTACCTACATTCGATATGCAACAGGAATTTTATGCATCATCACATCATAGCTATTACAATGTTGCTCATCATGTTGCACCGAACTACAGAAATTGCATAACAATTACTTTGGTGATGTGATAAACTTTTGCAACATGTGACAATAGTATGTGAAATTTTGGCCTGCAAATTCGTATTAGCTACACAATACATGGGGCCTTACACTTGGCTCTGCGCTTGCTCTAGGCTTAAATGGATTTGACATCTCAACATTCAATTATTCTCTATAAACATGGCACTATTATTTATAGTGACCCTCCGCTTTTCATTCGATACACTAGATCTCTATTCTCATCTCTGGGTGAACCTCCTTTCCCTTCTTTAGATATTGAAGCACCATATGCAAGCTCACCAACTGAGTTTTTTTTTCACCCATATGCTTGTATCAACTATTGGAGAAGCCCCTATCTTCATCGCTATCTCCAATGCTTCCGCCTGAGTAGAAATATTCTGTTGTGACAATGGAAATCTGAAATGAGGCAACAATGCAAAAATGAACCATTCTCTAAGCTGTTCATCCAAGATATTAAAGCTAATTTGGCTCAATAGTGTCTTAAATCGTTAATCTACCTCCCATAAGGTCTCATTAGCCAACTACTTAATCTCCTTGATCTACGTGATACACTGGGACTGCGACTTTGGTTTCTTAAATTCAACATTAAATGCAGTCTTTGTCTCAACCAAAGAAGCATTTGCATTCATCATAACATATTTCATGTACCAAGACAATGCTCTATCTTGCAACATGATAACCAACTGCACTTTCTTCATGTTTTCATTTGTAACACTCTGCAAACTCCATATCGTTTCTACCAAAAACCAGAATTGTTCAGGATCATCTGTTCCCTTAAGTACATGCATCTTCAGGGGTTGGGCCAAGGTGAATGGGGGAGGTGGAGGAACACAATGGAATGGAGTGATGATGGGGGTGGAAGGCTAGGGGATCTCCGCAGTGCATTGCTGACTCTCAGATCTCAAACTTCTTGGGGTAGCGGGGTTGATTTCTCTTTCTCTAGGCGCAAATAGTGGACTATAACCCTTTTCAACGTATGTTCCCCAACTGGTCCTAAAACTTTTTCCGCTTCACATAGCACCATGTTCTCTTTATTCACACATCAATTTGAGCACATCTAAAGTATACCCTTTTCACACAATAGAATTCTAATCCAGAAATTCAGTGAATTGAGGTACTTAACTTTAATGCCTTTGAAGAACTTACACTATAATTTTCTATAAGACACAAAAGTCTCGATCATGAAGTCAATGATAAACCCTCCAATGATAATATCTATTCAATAATCAACAACTCTCATGATCTCGTTATCTGTATTTTTCAGCTTCTCAATTAGATCTGCAGTCCACATAGTTATCTTATTATTGAGCCGACCCATCCATGAAGCTAATATTCAGATCCGCTCATACAACTCACTAGAGAACTATGCGAAAAAGATCTTGTACTAATCTGTATAGATATACTTTTGTAACCAATTTTCAATAGAGATGCGCGGGTTTTTGTTTTATTGCACAACAAACTGACGTTTTTTTAGACTTACCCAATATTAGATCTCTTGCTTAGATGGATTCCACATCAATAAATCCCTCAGTTAGGTCCTTGTCCTGAAATAAAAGAAATTTATTGGCTTGATGGGGCCTAGAAGCAGGTTCGAAGTGATTGCGTAGTCCAACAAAACCCACTTTTACCAACCCTTTCAGCAACGATCTGCTTACACAGACCGAAGTCTCAACCAAGGCAATATAGGGGGATGCCAGAACCAAGTTTTTTCATCCAGAGGGATAAAGGGTGGTGGATTTAGGGATTTTCCTTCTTATCAGAGCTTCGTAGGTCATATCTATCAATAATATAGGCGTTGTTCAACACATTTGTTGAACTTACTGTAGACTACATGATATTACTTAGTCATGCATTAAACAAAGTAAATAACCATAAAAAGATTGCACTATTCAATTACAGGTAAAGACCCTTATTCAACATAGACATTCATAAATAGTAAGCAAAAAGAAAACACATCAATATAACTCAGATCTTCTCAACAGTTCTTTCATTAATAGCCAGATCTTTCTCATACATTCAGTTTCACCTTGCGCGCACAGCTGCAGGGGTCTACCCACACAACTACAGACTTCTAATATCTCTACGCACACAACTATAGGAGCCTATCCTCTAACCCAAAACAAGGACTCAAAACAATCTTACATCCAAATGCATCTCGTAAGATCTATCAATTAAGCTTACTTTCCTTCTTTGCACATCTTACTTCTATCTCTATGATTTGTATCAAGACTCCTTATATAGGTTTGGAATTTACAATAGCATGGTCCAAACCACAAGAAGTGTCCAAAATTCACAAAATATCCCATCCCATTACATAATAAGAGGCTTTGACTCACCCCAAAGCCCCTACGACTCAAAATAGCCTCCTCGCTATGCACTCTCCTCCTTGATCCGCCAAGTCTTTCCTTGCTGCTTTCTTCGAGGGGATCCCATCTCCAAAAACCATCATTCCTAAGATTCAAATTTAGTTTCTCACACTGACCCTTTCAACGACATTTTTCCCATCGATGAAAGCATAATGGATATCATGATGTCAGATGAGAAACCCTGGGATGATAGTCATTCAATTTTTTCTTGCCTCAACCATAAATTATTGAGAACAATTTTCAAGGTTTTTTCTCACCCAAGATTATTAAGGAATCTCAAATTCCCATCTCCATTCATGAGGTTGATTCTAAGAATAATCTAGTGAATATCAAGGAAACCATTCCCCTCGATATCTCGATTAAGCTCGAAATTGTTGAAAATGTTGAAATAGGTTCTTCTTGTTCTCCAAATGAGATTAAAATTTACAAGGCCTCATTTCATTAATTTTGTGTTGTGTTTTATTGGACCTACGAAGAGATGTTAAGCATTGATTTGAAAATCGTAGTGCATGAAATTAAAACGTTCCCGGATGCCAAACATGTTTGTCAATGTTTACGTTTGATGCACTCTAAGAAAGATGCCAAGATTAAAGAAAAAGTTAAAAAATTTTGCATGCTGGTTTCATTTATCCTATTACTTTAAACAATTGGGTCTCAAATATAGTTCCCATAATGAATAAATAGGGTATGATTCGAGTCTGTGTTGATTACTAGGATATTAACCGAGCTTATCCCAAAGATAACTAATCAACCCCTTTTATCGACCAAATTGTTGATGATTGTTCTAGAATTGAGATTTTCTCGTTTATGGACATATTCTATGGCTAAAATAGGATAAACATACTTCCTTCAAACCAACATAAGGCTGTGTTCATTTTCCCATGGGTACATTTTCTTATCAAAAACTTCCTTTTGATCTTAAGAATGCAGGGGAAAATTTCCAATGGGAAATGAACTATGCTTGTCACGACATTAAGAATATCGTGCAACCATACCTTGATGATTTTCCTTCCCATTCTAAACATCTCTAAGATCATACGATGCATATCTTAGTAATATTCTTATGCCGTCGAAATTATAACATACGATTAAACCCATATAAATGTGTCTTATGTGTTCAAATTGGTCGACTTCTAGGATTCGTTGTATCCAAGCAAGGGATTCATATTGATCCCATGAAATTCTAGGAAATTATTGATTTTCCTTCTCCTTCCACTCTCGTTCAATTACAACGGCTGCAAGGGAAAGCTAAATTTCTACGACGTTTCGATCCTAATTATGTAGAACTTACCAAATGATTTACTCATTTATTGAAAAAGGGGTTCCCTTTCATTGGGATGATATTGCTCAGAAGGATTTTGATGCCTTGAAGGGTGTATTAGTCCAAGCATCGTTACCATATCCCCTTGAATATCATTGAGACTATTTCCTATATCTTGTTGCGGCTGTTACCACTATCGCTATGGTATTGGTACAAGAATATGATCTAGGAGATGAACACCCTATCTACTACTCGAGTCCTAATTTGATTGACCTTGAAGCCAAGTACTCTCATGTTTAAAAGTTAGATTTGATAGTTTTGCAAGCTGTTCAAAGATTCCACCTCTATATTTTGCTTCGCAAAACTATTGTGGTTTTCGATTGCAACCCTATGAACTACATCCTGTCAAGTCAATTACCAGGGGGAAAATAATCGAAGTGGATAGTTATCCTCGAAGAGTGATTTGGAGTTCATTAAATCCAAGTCTAAGAAATATTTATTCTTTATAGAACTAATATGTGGCCTTCTCTCCTCTACGTCATAATCAACAAATGACAAATTTATCCCCGATGAAACCTTGTTTTTGATCAAATCCTCAGATCCATGGTACGGAGATATCATCATTTATCTCCAGAACCAAAATTTCGAGCTTGAAACTACTCATTTTGATTGGCGTTGCATTCGATACCAGGCTCACCATTATATCATAATCAATGATAATTTGTATCACAATGGTGTCGATATGATCTTCCGATGACACCTCACTCATGAGAAGGCTGAGAAAGATTTGAATGATTGTCATGCTGGAACATGTGACGACCATATGTCTGCATATTTTCCTGCCTAGAAAATCTTACATGTCAATTAATTTTTTCCTACTATGTTCAAATATTGTACCTTAGCAGTCCAAAAGTCTCACACACGCTAGATTTATAATCATAAAACCCATGCTCCACTTGCTACATTGCATCTAGTTTTCGCTCTTGGATCCTTTTCCAAATGGGGTATCGACTTCATGGCCTGTAACCCTCACTCACCTGAGGGACATGGTTACATAATCGTTGTCGTATATTATTTTACTAAATAGGCCAAAGCAATGCATACCTATGAAAAAAAAGACAAAAATGCTACATTATTCCTCTTTAACCATGCTATTGTGAGATTTAGTGTACCACAATCTATAGTCACGAAACATGGTAAAAATTTTCATAATTACATGATGCTTCAAATGAATTCCAAGTTGGGCTTACAACATGAGAGCTCAACTCCCTACTACCACAAGTTAATGGCTAGGTAGAAGCCATCAACAAAGTCTTTAAAATAATATGCTTCAACGTATGTTAGGGATTCATAAAACGAATTGGACTACTATTATTATTTCATATTGGTGGGAATATGATATCTTTGTACGAACCATGGCTAGATGCACACATTTTTAGCTAGTATATGATATGGAAGTCGTTCTTCTAATTGAATGTGAAATTCCCGCGTTGAAACTTGCCATCGAACGTATCCCTGCTACCTCCGCCGAAGAAGAATTTTTTTTACATTTAGCCCATCTAAATGAGACTCAACACGATGCCACAATGTCCAACAGGGCTAACAAAAAATGTATCAAAGCATAATTTGACCAAAATGTTAAACCTCATGCCTTCTCAGAAGGTGATCTGGTCCTCTTGTATGACCAAGAAGCCAATAAATTAGGAGTCGATAAACTTGAGAAAATGTGGTTAGGTCCATATATATTTAAACGTATAATTGTGAAAGGGGCCTACGAGCTTGTACAATTTGACGGAATTCCATTTGCACAAACCCACAATGGGTCATACCTCAAAAATACTATGCTTAGAATTTTTCTACATAGCCATTGCTAGGTCCCTATAATACTAGTGTATCCCATTATTTTTATTGTTAGTGCAACCCTCTTATTTTTATCAGTGTGCCCATGTAGTCTCCATATTGTTATTATTGTGCCCCATAGAAGCCCACTATTGTTATTATTGTGCCCTTACATTGCTATTGTTATGTCGGTTAGGATTATATTGTGACCCCTTGGAATCCTATATATATAAAGGAGGTTTTGTCATTTGTATCATCCAAGAATTGTTCATTTATGTAATGTAAAGGAGATTCCCCCCTCGAAGAGGCTGATTTATGAGTTTTTGATATATATTTTCTTCTATTTTTTGAGGTGGTTGCATAATGTTCAATATCAGAGCTTAGGATTCTATGGTTTGCTTCTTCAAACAATTCATCTTGGAATTTTCACTATAAATTATTTTCTACGAGGCTTCAAAAGCTTAAATTTTTACCATGTGGAGCTAACACCTTGATGAACTATGTGTACAACTTTCAGATCTTAGTTCGATGTATTTTAGGAGATATTATATGTGGAATTCAGGGTTTTTGTAGGCTCCAAAATTTCATCTCCAACAAGTGACCGAGGGTAAATTGTAATAAATTTTGTTTTAGGAATCAGATTGGAATTATATAAAAAGTGGTAGAAATCGAATGGACTGCAATTTATTTTTTATTGATTTCATATCTGAAGGTCGAAACAGTGACATGTGGCATGCCGTACAATTTCGCTCTTCTAAACCAGTCCTTAATTAGGACATTGTGGGAGATTGGACATAACTTTATCTTGAAAAATCCAAATTAGGTATGACATATGGAATTGTAATTAAAACTCAGAGGGCTACTACAAGACCAAATTTCAAATCTTGGGGATCTGAAATCACAAAGATAAATCAGTTTCAATATCTAGCTCCTCAAAAGCAAGAAAAAAGTGTGTATTTTTAAAACAAAATTGCATAAATTTTGAAAAATCAGTTTGAAGTGATTAGAAGGGAATACATACATACATACATACATACATACATACATATATATATATATATATATATATATATATATATATATATATATATATATATATATATATATATATGTATGTATGTATGTATGTATGTATGTATGTATGTATGTATGTATGTATGTATGTGTTCTAAAATTCCTCCAAAAAAGAACTCTACACCCATTAAGCCCTCATAAAAATCTATTATGATGCATGAAGAGGAATTGAATTTCTTCCTATTTCTAGCACCAGAGTGTCAAGTGATGGTTGTAAACAGGGAAAATTTTAAGAACCCCCCTAAATTTATATATATAATAAATGGGCGAATCCCCATGATACATAGGAAATTTGGAAGACGATTTTATTAATAATATAATATGTATATATAATTTTTTGGTGAATCTCTCAGGAGATTATATTATCTTGTAAAATCATGGCAAATCACCAGTACAAATGGCGAATCACTACTACAAAATGGTGAATCGTTGTCTAGTGGAGTTCGGGGTGTTGGTTCCAATGAAGATATGGTAGTTGAACTAGGAGTAGAAGGAAGAGAACCACCGAGACCAAGCATGGCACATGGTGACTCGTGAGGGAAGTAGTTCTCGTGCAGTTTGGAAAACACGTTCTTCTAGTTCTGCTAAACAGTCTGGAAATTGTAGAGTTTGCTTCCCTTTATCTTGGAATCTTTGGGTTGGCACCTCTACCTATTGCTTTCTGGACTAGCTGATCAGTGAAAAATATATTTCTGCTATTTGTTTCTCACTACAAATTTATGTTTAAGGGTTTGGTGTCATTAAAAAACATACATTTAGGCACTTACTCAAACCAAAGTCTGCTAATCATTATCTTGAAAATTTTGTTATCAGTGGGCACTGAACTTGAAAAATAAGGAGAGAGGAACTTGAATTTCTTCCATAAGGCTATGGTGAAGCACATACTTTTTGGTTCTGGGATGTGCAAATGACAATCAACAACATCAATTTGAAGAAACATAATATTACTATTTCTAAATTTAGGAAACAACGCTGACTATTAACAGTTTTAAAATTGCTTGTAATCACAGAAGATAACGGTAAGGATTATACATTGAAGCTAAGGCAAATTACACTTTTGTCCTCATCCCATTTTTTATAATAAACAGAGTATTTATATGTCCAATCAGCAGTACAGAGAATTCAGCAAAACGAAAATATCACTTGTGCTTGATTTTACGATACTGACAATGAGTTAGCAGTACTAGATACTCAAATATTATATCTCATGAACACAAGTAAAAGCTTTTCCACGGAATCATCAAAAGTTTAATTGCTTGCCTTCAAATTTCCCTGTCCTTGGTTATGCGTATTGTTATGGTCATTTTATGCTGCTTCAATAGGACAACCAAACCAAGAATCTCATGTATAATAAGTTTGATTGGTCACCAAATTTTTCTGAGAGAAACTTGCTGAATATTTTTGGAAATTTATAGCCAAACCACATCTCAGTTTCAGGTCACATTAATGGCTGAGTGAAGCCCAAACGTGGGTTCTGTTCATCCAGCAGGGGCCATGGTTACAAATGTGCATGTAGAAACAAACACTCATTAAATGAATCGAAAGCACATAAACGTACTTTAATAAAGGCCTGCCCATGTTTATATACACTTACAATAACGTACATAAGAAGGGGTAAACTTCAGGTTGTGGATAGCCCAAAGTATCCAACAAAAGAACAATACTACTATGTCTCATGTAATTCATGTCCAAAAACTGAGCATGCAGTGCTTGCCTCAGATCCGTTCTTGTGCATATCACCAATTCCCTACCCAATCCTGTGTTTGGAGGTACTATTGATTTCACAGCATCCATCATACCCAACATCAGAAACATGCTTTACAAAATCCATGCAGGTTCCATCAGTGGAATCTCGAAAATCAGGCACCCATCCTATTTGCAGTATATCTTCAAAATAATCTAAGTTAGAGGAACGCGTACCAAAGTCAGCCATTTTTCCTCTGTAATTAAGTTGATCTAGAGAGTCTGCAGTGGACTCTAGAGGGCCCTCTGTACAATGGCTAAATGACCATAGCGGGAACACATAATTCCCCTCCTGTCCTGAGTTGTTAATTGACCTTACAGAACTCCTTCCAGAAGCCTTCCTTTTGTGATGTCTTTTGCCATCAGCATTATTTGACATTTCAACGGATGCAGAATTGTCACCTAAAAATCACCACTCAATTTAAACATGTAGTAAGCCAGACAAGCACTTAAATGAGGCTTTGATCAAGTATGAATCTGTTACAAGCAAGATTTCAAGTCTCCTAAAAGATGCAACTTCATGAGGGTTTGTGTATTGCAAATAGACATACATCTTTTGTTTCCAAGGAAAAACTCATGAGTAAGCCTAAGGGATGCTTCCCACATTTGTGAACAGCATCCCCAGTAAACCTATCAATGTAGACTAGTGCACCTCACCTAGAGGAATTTAAAATTCTAAACCAGGCACCTGCTGGCACAAACCTAGCCAAATGTCTAGTAACATTGGCAACAACCAATTGAGCTAACCCTTGAACTTTGTGAGTGTGTGCATTATCATGTGATGTGCAATGAACACGGTTCAAACAATATAAAAGAGCATAATGAGTAAGAGAAGAAATTCCTGAATTGGCCCTAAATGTAAGCTCAACAAGACATCAAACTCATTCCTTCCAATGTTTAAGTTCTCTTACTTTAGCGTGTAGCTTAATCTCAGTTGACTTCAGCTCCACCTCAAGCTCTGAAATCCTTTCTTCTTGTTGTTTCTCCAATAGATCATGTATACGCTTATCTAACTCATATGGTGACACCCCATAGTCATCAACATGAGAAATATCTAAGTGTTCCAAGGGAGTCTTGTCTGCAGAACTCCATTGACTTGGAAGCCCATCTGCACAAAGCTCTCCCTCCACCAATTCAACGGAGGAATTTTTGAACTGCAAAATATCAAACCAAGCAGAGGAGGATTAAAATATTTACTAGGCCAGATACTTCATATATATGCCTGCTACAAGGTTATGATAGACTTATTAAACATGTATTTAAGTTAAACAATTCAACATCGGATAATGAAACTTTGTCCTTTCGGCCATTATTCAACCTTAATATCTGGGAAACAACTGATTAAATGGTAGCAAATCATAGATTGTTCAAGACAATTCCAGGAGAAACCGTTCATGCCCAATCGTATTAGACTAATCCCTTGGACCATTATTACCAAAATGCATTTTCAGAGGTTTACTCTCAAAACATTTTACTGCAAAAAGTCTTCTTACTTTAAAATGAAGTAGAATAGAAGAGACACCATGCCTGTCAAAATTATTTTAGATATGTGCATGATATAAGTCAGAAATGGCATTCAAAAAATATTTCTGTAATCAATGAAAACATGTTTAATATACAAACAATATGATTGATTTATGGATATCATAGGCACAGTGAATACATTCAATGTTCAGATTTAGCAAGCTCAAAAACTGTTTGACATGTCACAATGTAGGGTAGACCACAACCCAAAAAACAAATGTCCAAAAGCCAGATACAATTATTTATAAAATGTGTTACAGGCTCTACCGCTAAGCTTCAAAACATCACAAATATGTTCTTTGCGCGAATCTCTATTATCTTGCAGCTTCTTAACAGATTTATTCCTCTCATCATGAAGCTGTTCAACGAAAACATGTATCTATGATTAATTTGCTTAGTGATCAAAGCACATCTAACTTAGTTTGGCATGCTTCAATTTACCATCATGAGAACAAACAATTTACCCTCATGAAAACATGTATCTATGATTTATTTGTTTAGTGATCAAATTATATCTAACTGAGTTTGGCATGCTTCAATTTACCCTCATGAGAAGAAGAATTATATCACAACAAAGGAAATAATCTAGAACAAGAATCATGCTATAGAAGTCATTACCAAATGTTTGATATTGTGACACATAAGATTAAAACAATTTCAATAAGTTGTGCTCTTTATATAGTAACTCGTCCAAAACGGGTGGTATGTAAATAAAAGAAAGGAAAATGCTTTAGGTGGTTCAAACTCTATCCAAAATTGTGTAGGGGGTAAGGATAAAACAAGGGCAAATACATTGAAGTTTCAACAAGTCCCAACTTTAATTGAAAATTGCAATGAGGCAAACTTACAAATTATGTTCCCCTTAGTTTGGAGGTGTTCAGTGATGCAAACAAAAAGCAAAATTATTAAGGAAAGTAGGGCATTTTCCTGGAAGAAA